>BTHU01000009.1:42430079-42855079 GCA_036184795.1 Tokudaia tokunoshimensis
AAAAGTTACTAGAGCTATTTAAAATATTTACAAATGTGGATATCTTGTGTTAATAATAAATAAATCAAAGAATCGAGCAATAAATTTACTATAAAAAAACAGCCAGTTTTATTTTGTTCAGTTCAGGCAACTGTAACAAAGTATCATTGGCTTAAGCAACAGACAGTTGCTTCCCACCATTCCGCCATTCTGACTTAACATCAAGATGCTGAAGAGTTTGGTTCCAAAGTATGTCTTCATGATTGCAGATAAGTGCAGTGTAACCCAGTTCTCCATTGCGGTGACAAAATATCAGACATTAACAATGTGCATGGGGGAGAAGTGTGCTCTGCCTCACAGTCTCAGAGGATTTGACCCATGGTTGTTTGGCTTGGGTGTTTTGCGTTTTTGGCAGCATAGAATGTGACGGCAGAGGCTACACGATGGAAACTGCTTTCTTCACCATGGCTGGGGAGCAGACAGCGAGGCAGGAAGAAGATGGAGTCATAACAGCTCCATCAGCATCAAGTCCTCAGTGATCTAACGTCTGCCCACTAGACTCCATAGTCTAGAGCTTCTCTCACTTCTCAGTAGTATCACAGACTGGCAATGCCATCTTTAGCTCATGGACCTCTGGGAGACATTTAAAATCCAAACCATAGTAGTTTCTCTCTGTGTCCTCATGATGATGAGGGGAGGCCTTTGACCTTTTTTTTAAAATAACAATAAGGAAATTCCAATGTATGGCTTCACCCAAAGCCTGTAACCTTCCAAAGGCCCCATATCTAAGTTCAACCATACTGACAAATAAGATGTTGACACATGAAACTTAGGGTGATGTGACCCTCATTCCTCAGCATCCTTCTTTTGTTAATTATGAATATCTTTCCTTCATGTATATACTTGGACTGTGTGGATGCCTGTTGCCTAAATCAGTTAGAAGAAGGCACTAGATCCCCTGAAGATGATTTTGAACCACTGTATGATTGCTGGGAACCAAAGCCATGTCCTGTGAGAGAGTGGCACGGGCTTGTACCAGTTAAGCCATCTCTCCAGCCCTGATACCTCTTTAAAAAAATCACACACACACACACACACACACACACACACACACACACACACACACACTTCATTTATTCTGTGATTATTTAATACAAGTTTACAATATATCTCAATCTACTTCCAAGTTTTCCCCTCTACTCTTCCTCCCACTTTTATGCCCTAATCTTTCTCACCTCTTATTCCTTGTTGAATGTGGCTTCTTTTTTTAAATGACGTTACTGAGAAAAAAAGCACAGAACTCTATATAATATTTCAATTTTTCTCATCCTTGGTCCCTAGGAGCTGAAGGCCTCACAAATTTAAATTTTTAGAAGAAAAAAAAATTCTCTCAAGCTACAGTTAGACAGCTGTGATTAAAATCAAGCATCTAGAAATAACTATGTCAAGAATTCCTCACAACTAAATTTATTGGGGAATACACTGAGTAGCTTACTGCATGGGGCAATACTTTACAACTGTGTCAGACACTGGAAAGATTGTAACATTTATGTGTGTATAAACAGATTTTATCTAGCACTTATCAACAATTTGACCTACATTTCACAACAACAACATCAACAACAACAAACTGGTAAAAAGTATAAGCAAGGAATACTGGATTTAAGACAGAAATATTTAAGAGTGGAATATTTATAGACACTTCCCATCCATTTACTGTCTTGAAATGTATGCAGGACTAATTCAGGGCTTTTTAATTTTATTTCTGCCCACATTTAAAATGTCCGAATAAACGTGTGTGGTTTGCTTTTGTAAAATGTTTACACAGCACAGTTAAACAGTGTGCAATGCCTGGGTTAACCTCCAAAGAGGATGACTTTTCCTAAAGTAGTATGAGCCTCCGAGGGGGCTGCACAGTAGGTGAGTTTAGGTTGTGTTGTTTTGCTCCGGCTGGTTCCATTGACTCTGTTGGAAGTGCCCATTGAAACTCTGGAAATGGCTCCTTCTGCTACATGGCATTTTTTTGTCCTGACATGTTTCTTTTCAGAGTAGAAGATGGACATCATTTGGCAATTTGAAAACCTTTTGGGAGAATAAGAAAAACGGGTTTCTTTCTTTTCCTTCTAAGAGTGAACTCTGGTAGGAAAGTAGATGCTCCTAAGGTCAAAGCTTAAGTGCGCTGTGGGTCTCCCTGGCTGTAGATGCTAAGGAATGTGTTTGGCCTATGGCCTCTAGCTTAGGGAGTGTATGGAGAAAAGCCCTGAAATGAGGGTTAGGTAGTGTTTGTCCAACCTTCTCTTGGAAGCGGGAGGAATTGAAATGACTCTGGCTCTAAGGCTGAAGGAAGCTCTGCTTTTTTATAGATTTGTAACTTTTCTTCTGAGGCTCAAAGTCTATCTTAAAGTTCTCTAGTTAGAAATCTCCAGCTCACTCCTTGTCATAGCTACAGAATTTTTGTTTCTCTTATCCCCGACCTTGCATTGACATATATAAAGATAATGCTTTGACTTCAGATTTAGGAAACAGACCAAGTGTCAACTTGTGAGCTGATATAACCGAATATTATCAGCAGGGTGGGTCAAGCTGCAAGCATTTCTTTCCTCTGTTTCTTGAAGCTAGAAGTCTGATATCAGGAAACCAACATGGTGGGACTCTTTGTGAAGCCACCTACTTTCTTTACTGTGGGAGTCTTGTATCTTCATGTAGCAGAGTAGGGGTCATGGTGAAAGAACTCTCATTACATACCCTGTAATGTATGTATAAAGGAACCGGGAATGTTCAAAGGGAGCATTGCTGGGGTATCAGGGGTAGGGGAGGACCAACAGAGAAGGGAGTAGCAGGGTACAAGGGATCTGACCTTGGAACTGGAAAAGGGGGGGCTCTAATTAGGAACAAGAGAGAAAGATATAAATACAGAATAAGAATTGAGTTGGGATTTTGATGGGCATTGCATTGAATCTGTATATTGCTTTTGGCAAGATGGTCATTTTTACTATATTAATCCTGCCAATCCATGAGCATGGAAGATTTTTCCATCTTCTGAGGTCTTCAATTTCTTTCTTCAGAGACTTGAAGTTCTTGTCATACAGATCTTTCACTTGTTTGTTTAGAGTCACAGAACTAAACAAAGAGTTCTCACCTGAAGAATATCTGATGGCTGAGAAGCACCTAAAGAAATGTTCAACATCCTTAGTCATTAGGGAAATGCATATCAAAACAACCCTGAGATTCCACACCAGTCAGAATAGCTAAGATCAAAAACACAGGAGACAGCAGTTGTTGGCAAGGATGTGGAGAAAGAGGAACACTCCTCCATTGCTGGTGGGATTGCAAGCTGGTACAACCACTCTGGAAAGCAGTCTGGTGGTTCCTCAGAAAACTGGGCATGACACTCCCAGAGGATCCTGCTATACCACTCCTGGGCATATACCCAGAGGCTTTACCTGCATGCAATAAGGACACATGCTCCACTATGTTCATAGCAGCCTTATTTATAATAGCCAGAAGCTGGAAAGAACCCAGATGTCTCTCAACGGAGGAATGGATTCAGAAGATGTGGTATATTTACACAATGGAATACTACTCTGCAATTAAAAACAATGAATTCACGAACTTCTTAGGCAAATGGTCAGAACTGGAAAATATCATCCTTAGTGAGGTAACCCAATCACAAAAGAACACACATGGTATGCAGTCACTGATAAGGGGATATTAATCCAGAATCTTGGAATACCCAAGACGCAATTCACTTATCAATAGATTTCCAAGAAGATGGAAGGAGAGACCCCTGGTCCTGGAAAGACTGGATGTAGGGGAATACCAGGACAGAGAAGCAAGAGGGGGTTGAATGGGGAACAGAGGGAGGGAAGGGGGCTTACGGGACTTTTGGGGAGGGAGGAAACGGGAAAGGGGAAATCATTTGGAATGTAAATAAAAAAATATAGAAAACAAAACAAAACAAAACAAAATAAGTACAGAATAAGGGAAGGGGAAGGAAAATAACAGTAAGGATGGCTGAAAAAGTCATAAGAAATCATACTATTAATTATTTACCTAAAAACATGTAATACACATATGTCTGTATAAATATAAATGTATAGAGCTTAAATGAAAATTTTACCTTTAGCCCGACAATTCCAAGACCAAAGTTAACAAAACCCTCAATACTGATCATCAGTAACCTTCTTCTGAGCTTTTGGTCAGGATTGTCCCTAAATATATAGACTATTGCTATTGCCTTTGACTTCCCCCTTCTCCTTAGAAGCAGAAAGTACGTCCCTACTGGTGAATATGTCTTATGCTTCAGACACTGAGTCCAGAGGGCCCTGAGCTGGAACTGACCTAAATGCCTTCTCCCTGAAGACTAACTTTAATGCTACGAGAAGGTACTGTCACACTTCCAAAGAAGAGAAGAAATGTCCTACCCAGCTATGATGCCAGTGAACTGTAACAATGACTGACATGTCAGGATAACCCTAAAGGTGTAGAAGTGGCGTGAATATCTTTGTAGTAAACAACAGCTTTCTAATGGACTTAAGAACCACCCAATAGGAGGGAAATCAAGCCTGGTACCAGAAACCTGGACAATTAGCCAGGACTAGTGAAGTCATGGATCTTGGAGGAGATTCTACAACCACTACTTTATTAAATCAACGTACTCACTGGCTACATTCTAAATACTCTTCCTTATATCCATAGACAGGCGTAGTTCTAAACCTCATCAAGAAACTTCTCGTTGTAACAGATGGAGATGTTTCCAGAAAACCATAACCAGTCAAAATGCAGAGCTGTGGAACCTATTCCCAGCAGATATATCTACAAAACATTCCTGTACCTAAGGCTCAGAGATACTACACCTAATGCTCAGGGAACATTGTGGAAGAGAGGACAGAAAAATTGTAAGAGACAGAGGACTGGGGAGTTTGCTGCGAGACTATGACTTCTGGCTATCTCAGAAGCCACACACAAAAAAATCTCACTGGCACAATTACTTACTTAAACATGAACCTAAAAAACAGACAGTAGACACGTTAATGCGGACGGGGAGAAAAGCCCACTGGGTCTTCACAGAGAAGTACAGACAACTATAGAATGCTGAAAGTGAGAGATTTGTCATCTCCAACTGGTTAATCAATACCCAATGGTGAGCCCTGAAAACATACATGTAAGTAACATTAAACAGACTGAGCAGGTTATATTGAAGAATATATATATTCATGTAACAACAGTTTATGAAAAAAAGAGATAATGAATGTAAAGGGAGGGGCACTTGGGGAATTTAGAGGAAGTAAAGGGAAGGGAAAAATGATTTGATTGTAATTTTAAAAATAAAAAAAGTTCAGAGAGAGAGAGAGAGAGAGAGAGAGAGAGAGAGAGAGAGAGAATTGACTCTCATGTATACGGGCACAACCTTCCAAAATAGTGCAACTAACTATGGATCAAGTATTGAACATGTAAGCCTTTGGAGGAGTTTTCAGAGTCAAACCTCCAGACAACCTATACTATCAATATATTAAACTTTATAGTGAATATTATTAAAATGGTACTAGCACATTTCCTGTATATATTCACTTCTTGTCTGTTGCTGGGGTAAGACAACTATGGCCAAAAACAATGTAAGGAAGAGTTTATGCTGGCTTACGGTTCCAGAGGAGTAAAAGTTGATTGTGGAGGGTAGCCAGGACATCATATTGCAGGCATGGAAGCAGGAAGTTGAGAGATCACATCTCTCACCTCAAATATGAAGCAGAGAAACTGATCGTGAGGTGGGACCAGGCTATGAACTCTTAGAGTCCATCCTCAGTGATGTACTTCCTCCAGCAAGGGTGCACTCCTCTATGATATCCCATACAGTTCCACCAGCTGGGGACCATGTCTTTAAAATCATGAGGTAAATCATAGGTAGCATTTCTTCTACCAAAATAGAGAATCATTTTTAACATATTTAAGGTCATGTACATTAGAAAAGTCTTTTATATGTATCTATCTATCTATCTATCTATCTATCTATCTATCTATCTATCTATCTATCTATCTATATATCTAGAATAGCCCCATTCTATGAAAATATTTTACACAGATCCAAGTCACATGGCATTTAACGTTTCCTAGATGTTATATTTAAAAAGGTAAAGAATAATCAAGTAAAATTAATTTTAATAATGTATATTTCATTAAAGTCAACATATCCAAAATGATGTTATTTCAGCAGTACTAATGTAAAATTATACAATGAGACCTTTTGCATATTTTTGGTACTTTTTTTTGACAGTCAGTGAACATTTTAGCATCAGGGTACTTCTTAGTTTATATTAATTATATTTTAGCTATTTAATAGTTTTGTGCCACTAATAGCATTTTTTTTACTAAATAGTAATGTATAATGTAATAATATATATGTAATAATAATAATAATAATAGTAATAATAATGTAGAGGTAGGAAGACTTGCCTAGAAATATCAGTCATGACTATGTATAATGGTCAGAATCATGAGGTCACATGCCTACTTACTCATAATTTCTAGTTTTATAACAAAAAGTCCATGAATTGCACTTGTAATAAGATAATAAAATGAGTCCTAATAAAAATATTTACCAAAAAGACCTTAGAGTCTAAGGTAAAGCTACCACTCCTCTAAGGACTCTTCTGTGGATAAAGATATTATCTATGTATCAAAAATATCTGTAATGTATGTATAGAGTGTCTTATACTAGTACTAAAGCACTTCAGAGACTCTACATACTTGTGTGTTTGTGGACAGTGAGGGTATGTGAAGGGCTTTCTGTGGATCCTAGTACTTCCCACAGTCGTCCATACACCGTGCCCCAGGACACAAGCCTTTGAGTAAGTTCACTAATCTCAAGCTCTTGTTGAGTCTTGGTCAATTCCAATTGTCTTTACCAGAAGAGCCTCACATTGAGCCAAGGAAAACTTATTGGCTCAAACACAATGTGTAGGAAAGATCGTTCTTGGTTTGAGTGATAGAGGTTAAATATGAATATCTCAGAGTAGCTGCAGCCAGGCTCTCATCAAAAGCAGGGTACTCAAATAAGCCAAGTTAGGGGCTAGTCCAGCATTCTTTTGAAACAGCACACTGGAATCATCCTGTCAGAGGGAGTTATGGAATGAATTCCATCACATGATCAGAAAACCAAACTGTAAACGTGGAGTTGTTTGGATGCTCTCAATGGCCCTTATCATTTTAGTGGCTTCACAAAATGAACCACTGTACTCATAAAAGGTTTTCACTTTGAATATCTGGGTCTCTGTTGGTGATGACCTAAAATGATAGCCTGAGTCACTTCTAGCTCAGCATTTATTATATATACTTACAGAAAAATTGTGATAAATTCACTTGGTGTTAAGCCTAATAAGTGCTTTACTGGATTTCTACTTACTGTTCATTATTTTTTGAGGAGATTCCCAGGCATTCCTGGGATTTAGCTATGGTTTAAACATGAACTGTGTCTCCAAGACTGTGATGGGAGCAGTCTGACATTGTCTTGTGTACCTTTATTTAGAAAGCACCTACCAAGACACATGCGCAATGGAGTGCTGGAATTCCTTGACACTCTTGGAAGGAGCAGGAAGCTTGGGTAGCACGACACTCACCAAAGGACTCAGTATTTCTTTTTGGTTTTAAAAATAAAACATTCTTACAAAATAAGCCTCTGGCTTCCAAACCACAACATTTCTGAAGTTGGGGTTTCCAGGAAACCACTGGATTTCTGAATGAGATGTTGTTAAGCCTCCCTATTGTTTTCAACTGTCGTGTGCTTTTCAGAACACTCTGATGTCTATTAGGGGAACCATTGCATGCAAAGACTAGTGAAGATGCTAATGAGGAATGAAAGGCAAGAGATGCATCTCTTCTTTATTTGGGTTTCAGGCCTTTCCTTTGATATAATGGAGGACTAAATAAGATCCATAAGTGTTCTGTCGCCTGTTTCAGAAGTATCTGTCTGAGTTTCTTTTCCTGTGTCTGGATAAAACAGGCTGACAAAATGAATAATGCTCTATGCTCAGCTTTCTTTCTTCTTTTGTACAGTCCAGGATCCCAGCTCAGGGAATGGTTCCACTCACAGTGGGTGACAGGTCATCCCATTTCAAACGACAGGGTCAAGATCATCCTCCACAGACATGCCTAAAGACCCTTCTTACATGTGATTCTAGAGCTTATGCAGCTCACAGCTGACATTCATCATGGCAGTATCCAACTATAGACCATCATGTGGATTGAAAAGTTTGGGTTTTGGTATAGACAATCTCATAGAATGCTTATTCTTTTATGCCTAGGGCATAGAAAAGAAAAAAAATCTAGTAAGTTTCCTTTCACTGAAAATTCTGGAGACACTCAATCAGTTAGGTTGAGCCAATTGCTTTAACAGGTGCACCCTGAGATAAATATGGCTTAAAAAGATTTATTTCTTCCCCCTATACCAGTGGCAGCTAGAGAAAAGTATAAATGGCAGCTTTATTTAACACAGTCACTCAAAAACCCACTTGTTGGAGGATTGCAAACTTGAATCTCAGGGTCCCAAGGTCTATCTAACTAAGGAAAAGAAGAAAGATTCTATGGTTCAGGACTGGACATAGTTGGTAACATTTCTGCTTCAATTGACAGAAAGGGCCTGAGGAGTGCAGGCCTTAGCTGGACAATCACTCTCAAAGGTTCTATGTCATGGACATGAAATTACTTCCCTTAAGGAACTTTAGTCAGTTTGAGAATTAAAATGGATGCTTTGGTGGTAGGACCTTCATGACTGTCTGCACTGTACTCATAGAAGTACTGAAGAGGAGACTGAAGAAAAGAGTCGGGACGAAGCAGAAGATTCAGCAGAGCGAGTAAAAGAAAGGGAAAGTTGTACAGAAAGAGTGGAAAACAGAAGATAAGACAAGGAAAGAAAGACAGTGTCACTGTCCAAGATATGTTTGGTGGTTGAGAATAACTAACAGTATTTATTTCTTACTCCATTTTCTTTTAAGTCGTAACAATGACTTCATAGAGATTCTGTGTGGACATCACTGGCCTCTGGCTCCCTTTCTGTCCAGACATGCTCTAATGCCACTTTATTATTCACCTTCACCATTCCAAGTCTGAAAGGTTTTTGTGGAGACTTTGATCCACTTTATTGAGCTTAGTGCATTAGAAGTTTTAGGACAATTTTCATTTGCCTCTCTAAATGACCTCCAGCTGAGCCAGCACCATTTGTTGAAAAGGCTATCTTTATTCCACTGGATGGTTTTAGCTCCTTTGTCAAAGATCAAGTGACCATAGGAGTGTGGATTCATTTCTGGGTCTTCAATTCTGTTCCATTGATCTACATGTCTGTCACTGTACCAATACCATGCGGTTTTTAACACTATTGCTCTGTAGTACAACTTGAGGTCCGGGATACAGATTCCCCCAGAGGTTCTTTTACTCTTGAGAATAGTTTTAGCTATTCTGGGTTTTCTGTTATTCCAGATGAACTTTTGAATTGCTCTTTCTAACTCTATGAAGAATTGAGTTGGGATTTTGATGGGGATTGCATTGAATCTGTGTATTACTTTTGGTAAGATGCTCATTTTTACTATATTAATCCTGCCAATCCATGAGCATGGCAGATTTTTCCATCTTCTGAGGTCTTCTTCAATTTCTTTCTTCAGAGACTTGAAGTTCTTGTCATACAGATCTTTCACTTGTTTGGTTAGAGTCACGCCAAGATACTTAATATGGTTTGTGGCTATCGTGAAGGGTATTATTTCTCTTACTTCTTTCTCAGCCTGCTTATCCTTTGAGTATAGGAAGGCTTCTGACTTGCTTGAGTTGATTTTATATCCGGCCACTTTGCTGAAGTCGTTTATCAGCTGTAGGAGTTCTCTGGTGGAGTTCTTTGGGTCGCTTAAGTATGCTATCATATCGTCTGCAAATAGTGATAGTTTGACTTCTTCCTTTCCAATTTGTATCCCTTTGACCTCTTTTTGTTGTCTAATTGCTCTAGCTAGAACTTCAAGTACTATATTGAAAAGATATGGAGAGAGAGGGCAGCCTTGTCTAGTCCCTGATTTTAGTGGGATTGCTTCAAGTTTCTCTCCATTTAGATTGATGCTGGCTACAGGTTTGCTTTAAATTGCTTTTACTATGTTTAGCTATGGGCCTTGAATTCCTGATCTTTCCAAGACCTTTAGCATGAAAGGATGCTGAATTTTGTCAAATGCTTTCTCAGCATCTAATGAGATGACCATGTGGTTTTTTTCTTTGAGATTGTTTATATAGTGGATTACATTGATGGATTTCCTTATATTGAACCATCCCTGCATCCCTGGGATGAAGCCTACTTGGTCATAGTGAATGATCGTTTTGATGTGTTCTTGGATTTGGTTGGCAAGAATTTTATTGAGTATTTTTGCATCGATATTCATAAGAGAGATTGGCCTGAGATTCTCTTTCTTTGTCGGATCTTTGTGTGCTTTTGGTATTAGTGTAATTGTGGCTTCATAGAACGAGTTGGGTAGTGTTCCTTCTGTTTGTATTTTGTGGAACAGTTTGAAGAGTATTGGTGTTAGGTCTTCTTTGAAGGTCTGATAGAATTCTGCACTAAAACCATCTGGACCTGTGCTTTTTTTGGTTGGAAGACTTCCAATGACAACTTCTATTTCTTCAGGGGTTATAGGACGGTTTAGATGGTCTATTTGATCCTGATTTAATTTTGGTACTTGGTATCTGTCAAGGAAATTGTCCATTTCCTCAAAATTTTCTAGTTGTGTTGAATACAGGTTTTTGTAGTAGGATCTGATGATTTTTTGAATTTCCTCAGTTTCTGTTGTTCTCTCTCCCTTTTAGTTTCTGATTTTATTAATTTGGATACTATCTCTGTGCCCTCTGGTTAGTCTGGCTAAGGGCTTATCTATCTTGTTGATTTTCTCAAAGAACCAACTCCTCGTTTTGTTGATTCTTTGTATGGTTTTATTTGTTTCTACTTGATTGATTTCAGCCCTGTGTTTGATGATTTCCTGCCTTCTACTCCTCTTTGGTGTATTTGCTTCTTTTTGTTCCAGGGCTTTCAGGTGTGCCATTAAGCTGTTAGTGTATGCTGTCTCCCGTTTCTTTTTGGTGGCACTCAGGGCTATGAATTTTCCTCTTAGCACTGCTTTCATTGAGTCCCATAAATTCGGGTATGTTGTGCCTTCATTTTCATTAAATTTCAAGAAGTCTTTGATTTCTTTCTTTATTTCCACCTTGACCAAGTTATCATTGAGTAGAGCATTGTTCAGCCTCCATGTACATGGGTTTTCTTTTGTTTTTGTTGCCATTGAAGACCACCCTTATTCCATAGTGATCTGATAGGAGGCATGGGATTATTTCTATCTTCTTATATCTGTTGAGGTCTGATTTGTGACCAATTATATGGTCAATTTTGGAGAAGGTACCATGAGGAGCTGAGAAGAAGGTGTATTCTTTAGCTCTAGGATGAAATGTTCTATATATATCAGTTAGTTCCATTTGGTCCAAGGCTTCATTAGATTCACTGTGTCCCTGTTTAGTTTCTGCTTTCCTGAACGATCCATTTCAGAGAGCGGGGTTTTGAAGTCACCCACTATTATTGTGTGCGGTGCGATGTGTGCTTTGAGTTTTAGTAAAGTTTCTTTTACGAATGAGGGTGCCCTTGCATTTGGAGCATAGATATTCAGAATTGAGAGTTCTTGATGGTGGATTTTTCCCTTGATCAGTATGTAGTGTCCTTCTGTGTCTTTTTTGATGACTTTAGGTTGAAAATCAATTTTATCTGATATTAGGATGGCTACTCCACCTCGTTTCTTGGGGCCATTTGCTTGTAAAATTGTTTTCCAGCCTTTTACTCTGAGGTAGTGTTTGTCTTTGACACTGAGGTGCGTTTCCTGCATGCAGCAAAATGCTGGGTCCTGTTTACGTATCCAGTCTGCTAGTCTATGTCTTTTAATTGGGGAATTGAGACCATTGATATTAAGAGAGATTAAGGCATAGTGATTATTGCCATCTGTCATTCTTGACGCTATCTTTATGTTTGAGTGGTTATCTACTTTTGGGTTTGATTCAAGAAGGTTATTATCTCATTTTTTCCAGGGTGTTGTTTCTCTCCCTGTATTGGAGGTTTCCACCTATTATCCATTGCAGGGCTGGATTTGTGGAAAGATATTGTGAAAATTTGGTTTTATCATGGAATATATTGGTCTCTCCATCTATGGTGATTGAGAGTTTTGCTGGGTATAGTAGTCTAGGCTGGCATTTGTGCTCTCTTAGTGTCTGCATGAGATCTGCCCAGGATCTTCTGGCTTTCATAGTCTCTGGTGAGAAGTCTGATATGATTCGGATAGGTCTTCCTTTGTATGTTACTTGGCCCTTTTCTCTTACTGCTTTTAGTATTCTTTCTTTGTTTAGAACATTCGGTGTTTTGATTATTATGTGACGGGAGGTATTTCTGTTCTGGTCCAGTCTGTTTGGAGTTCTGTAGGCTTCTTGTACGTTCATCGGCATCTCTCTCTTTAAGTTAGGGAAGTTTTCCTCCATAATCTTGTTGAAGATGTTTACTGGCCCTTTAAGTTGCAAATCTTCCCTCTCATCTATACCTATAATCCTTAGGTTTGGTCTTCTCATTGTGTCCTGGATTTCCTGGATGTTTTGGGTTACACGTTTTTTGCATTTTGCATTTTCTTTGACTGTTGAGTCGATGCTTTCTATGGAATCTTCAGCACCTGAGATTCTTTCTTCCATCTCTTGTATTCTATTGTTGATGTTTGCATCTATGACTCCTGATTTCTTCCCAAGGTTTTCTATCTCCAAAGTTGTCTCCCTTTGTGATTTCTTAGTTGTTTCTACTTCCTTTTTTAGATCCTGGATGGATTTGCTGAGATCCTTCACTTGTTTGTTTGTATTTTCCTGTATTTCTTTAAGGTATTTTTGCATTACCTCTTTCAGGATTTCTTCCTGATGACCCACGTTCTCCTGCATTTCTCTGTGCGATTTTTGTGTTTCCCCCTCATGGGATTCCATCTGTTGATCCATCGTCTCCTGCATTTCTTTAAGCAGTTCTCGTGTTTCCTTTGTAAGGGCATCTAACCGTTGATTCATTTCTTTAAGCAATTTTTGTGTTGCCTCCTTATGGGCATCCGTCTGTTGACCCATATTCTTCTGCATTTCTTTATGCAAATGTTGTGATTCCTTTGTGAGTGCATCTACCCGTTGATTCATCTCGTTAAGCGATTTTTGTGTTGTCTCCTTGTGCGCCTCCATCTTTTGATCCATGTTCTCCCGCATTTCTCTAAGCGATTTTTGTGTTTCCTTTGTAAGGGCTTCTAACCGTTGATTCATGGTCTCCTGGAACTCTTTATGAGATTTATTTGTGTCCTTCTTGTGATCCTCTAATAGCATCATGAGAAGTGATTTTAAATCCAGATCTTGTCTTTCGGGTGTGGTGGGGTATCCAGGACTTGCTGCTGTTGGAGAGTTGGGTTCGGATGGTCCCACATTACTTTGATTTCTGTTAGTAACATTCCTACGTTTGCCTTTTGCCATCTGGATACCTCTGGTGTTAGTTGGTCCTGCTGCCACTGGCTGTTGGTTGGACCTCCTGTGAGCCTGCAAAACTATTTCTGCCCCCCCCTGGATTACCAGGATTCCCCTTGCACCGATTTCTGGGGCCTGCCTGCTCCTGAGTGACTTTGGAGCCGTAATGTGCCTTGCCCCAAGTGATCTTATATTGGGGAGGCCTTGCACATCCAAAGGCTCAGCCTAGTGGATTCCTGGAGCAGAGGTCGCCAAAGGGAGGCTGGTAGGCTCCTGCCCTGTGCAGGGGTGTGTGATCTCTCCTGGGGGGGAGGGGGCGTCCCTCTGCCAGGCAGAAGTCCCACAGCAGAGCTGGCGCGCTGGTTACTGCAGATCAGCCCAGCACTTGGGAGCCGCATACACACAAGCCGCCCGAGACCCAAGCGATATTATGCCTGTCTGTCTCAGAACCTGGCTGTCCCAACTTCCCAGTCACTGGAGCAAAGATGGCGGAGGGCACTCTCCGTGGCGCCTCTCACCCTGCAGACGCGATGGCCTGCCGATCTGGCACCCAGACGACCACAGTGCTGACCCTGACCCGTTCTCGGGCACAGACGGAAGCCCCAACAGGCCGTGTCCCAAGTGATGTTATATTGGTGATAGAGCCCGGGTACCTGTTGCTTCAGTGCAGTCTGCGGGAACAGAGGTCGCGGAAGGAAAGCTGGTAGGCTCCCGCCCAGTGCGGGGTCCCTCTGCCAGGCAGAAGTCCCACAGCAGAGCTGGCGCGCTGGTTACTGCAGATCAGCCCAGCACTTGGGAGCCGCATACACACAAGCCGCCCGAGACCCAAGCGATAC
Source organism: Tokudaia tokunoshimensis (assembly GCA_036184795.1). Lineage (NCBI taxonomy): Eukaryota > Metazoa > Chordata > Mammalia > Rodentia > Muridae > Tokudaia > Tokudaia tokunoshimensis. The sequence continues at coordinate 42,444,422 of BTHU01000009.1, forward strand.
TATGCCTGTCTGTCTCAGAACCTGGCTGTCCCAACTTCCCACAAGTTTTTTTTTTCTTTTTTTTTATTATTTATTTTATTTTATTTTTTTTAATTTACATTCCAAATCATTTCCCCTTTCCCGTTTCCTCCCTCCCCGAAAGTCCCATAAGACCCCTTCAACCCCTTCTCGTTTCTCTGTCCTGGCGTTCCCCTACTTCCAGTCTTTCCAGGACCAGGGGTCTCTCCTTCCATCTTCTTAGAAATCTATTGATATGTGGATTGTGTCTAGGGTATTCCGAGATTCTGGGTCAATATCCCCTTATCAGTAACTGCATACCATGTGTGTTCTTTTGTGATTGGGTTACCTCACTAAGAATGATATTTTCAAGATCTGACCATTTGCCTAGGAATTTCGTGAATTCATTGTTTTTAATTGCAGAGTAGTATTCCATTGTGTAGATATACCACATCTTCTGAATCCATTCCTCCGTTGAGGGACATCTGGGTTCTTTCCAGCTTCTGGCTATTATAAATAAAGCTTCTATGAACATAGTGGAGCATGTGTCCTTATTGTACGCAGGTAAAGCCTCTGGGTATATGCCCAGGAGTGGTATAGCCGGATCCTCCGGGAGTGTCATGCCCAGTTTTCTGAGGAACTGCCAGACTGCTTTCCAGAGTGGTTGTACCAGCTTGCAATTCCACCAGCAGCGCAGGAGTGTTCCTCTTTCTCCACATCCTCGCCAACACCTGCTGTCTCCTGTGTTTTTGATCTTAGCCATCCTGACTGGTGTGAGATGGAATCTCAGGGTTGTTTTGATTTGCATTTCCCTAATGACTAAGGATGATGAACATCTCTTTAGGTGCTTCTCAGCCATTAGATATTCTTCAAGTGAGAACTCTTTGTTTAGCTCTGTACCCCATTTTTTAATAGGGTTACTTGCCTCTCTGGAGTTTAACTTCTTGAGTTCTTTGTATATATTGGATATTAGCCCTCTGTCGGATGTAAGGTTGGTAAAGATCATTTCCCAGTTAGTTGGTTGCCGCTTTGTCTTTTTGACAGCGTCTTTTGCCTTGCAAAAACTTTGTAATTTAATGAGGTCCCATTTGTCTATTCTTGATCTTAGAGCATAAGCTATTGGAGTTCTGTTCAGGAAATTCTCCCCTGTGCCCATATGTTCAAGGTTCTTCCCTAGTTTCCCTTCTATTAGTTTCAGTCTGTCTGGTTTTATGTGGAGATCTTTGATCCACTTAGAATTGAGCTTAGTGCAAGGAGATAAGAATGGGTCAATTTGCATTCTTCTGCATGTTGACCTCCAGCTGAGCCAGCACCATTTGTTGAAAAGGCTATCTTTATTCCACTGGATGGTTTTAGCTCCTTTGTCAAAGATCAAGTGACCATAGGAGTGTGGATTCATTTCTGGGTCTTCAATTCTGTTCCATTGATCTACATGTCTGTCACTGTACCAATACCATGCGGTTTTTAACACTATTGCTCTGTAGTACAACTTGAGGTCCGGGATACAGATTCCCCCAGAGGTTCTTTTACTCTTGAGAATAGTTTTAGCTATTCTGGGTTTTCTGTTATTCCAGATGAACTTTTGAATTGCTCTTTCTAACTCTATGAAGAATTGAGTTGGGATTTTGATGGGGATTGCATTGAATCTGTGTATTACTTTTGGTAAGATGCTCATTTTTACTATATTAATCCTGCCAATCCATGAGCATGGCAGATTTTTCCATCTTCTGAGGTCTTCTTCAATTTCTTTCTTCAGAGACTTGAAGTTCTTGTCATACAGATCTTTCACTTGTTTGGTTAGAGTCACGCCAAGATACTTAATATGGTTTGTGGCTATCGTGAAGGGTATTATTTCTCTTACTTCTTTCTCAGCCTGCTTATCCTTTGAGTATAGGAAGGCTTCTGACTTGCTTGAGTTGATTTTATATCCGGCCACTTTGCTGAAGTCGTTTATCAGCTGTAGGAGTTCTCTGGTGGAGTTCTTTGGGTCGCTTAAGTATGCTATCATATCGTCTGCAAATAGTGATAGTTTGACTTCTTCCTTTCCAATTTGTATCCCTTTGACCTCTTTTTGTTGTCTAATTGCTCTAGCTAGAACTTCAAGTACTATATTGAAAAGATATGGAGAGAGAGGGCAGCCTTGTCTAGTCCCTGATTTTAGTGGGATTGCTTCAAGTTTCTCTCCATTTAGATTGATGCTGGCTACAGGTTTGCTTTAAATTGCTTTTACTATGTTTAGCTATGGGCCTTGAATTCCTGATCTTTCCAAGACCTTTAGCATGAAAGGATGCTGAATTTTGTCAAATGCTTTCTCAGCATCTAATGAGATGACCATGTGGTTTTTTTCTTTGAGATTGTTTATATAGTGGATTACATTGATGGATTTCCTTATATTGAACCATCCCTGCATCCCTGGGATGAAGCCTACTTGGTCATAGTGAATGATCGTTTTGATGTGTTCTTGGATTTGGTTGGCAAGAATTTTATTGAGTATTTTTGCATCGATATTCATAAGAGAGATTGGCCTGAGATTCTCTTTCTTTGTCGGATCTTTGTGTGCTTTTGGTATTAGTGTAATTGTGGCTTCATAGAACGAGTTGGGTAGTGTTCCTTCTGTTTGTATTTTGTGGAACAGTTTGAAGAGTATTGGTGTTAGGTCTTCTTTGAAGGTCTGATAGAATTCTGCACTAAAACCATCTGGACCTGTGCTTTTTTTGGTTGGAAGACTTCCAATGACAACTTCTATTTCTTCAGGGGTTATAGGACGGTTTAGATGGTCTATTTGATCCTGATTTAATTTTGGTACTTGGTATCTGTCAAGGAAATTGTCCATTTCCTCAAAATTTTCTAGTTGTGTTGAATACAGGTTTTTGTAGTAGGATCTGATGATTTTTTGAATTTCCTCAGTTTCTGTTGTTCTCTCTCCCTTTTAGTTTCTGATTTTATTAATTTGGATACTATCTCTGTGCCCTCTGGTTAGTCTGGCTAAGGGCTTATCTATCTTGTTGATTTTCTCAAAGAACCAACTCCTCGTTTTGTTGATTCTTTGTATGGTTTTATTTGTTTCTACTTGATTGATTTCAGCCCTGTGTTTGATGATTTCCTGCCTTCTACTCCTCTTTGGTGTATTTGCTTCTTTTTGTTCCAGGGCTTTCAGGTGTGCCATTAAGCTGTTAGTGTATGCTGTCTCCCGTTTCTTTTTGGTGGCACTCAGGGCTATGAATTTTCCTCTTAGCACTGCTTTCATTGAGTCCCATAAATTCGGGTATGTTGTGCCTTCATTTTCATTAAATTTCAAGAAGTCTTTGATTTCTTTCTTTATTTCCACCTTGACCAAGTTATCATTGAGTAGAGCATTGTTCAGCCTCCATGTACATGGGTTTTCTTTTGTTTTTGTTGCCATTGAAGACCACCCTTATTCCATAGTGATCTGATAGGAGGCATGGGATTATTTCTATCTTCTTATATCTGTTGAGGTCTGATTTGTGACCAATTATATGGTCAATTTTGGAGAAGGTACCATGAGGAGCTGAGAAGAAGGTGTATTCTTTAGCTCTAGGATGAAATGTTCTATATATATCAGTTAGTTCCATTTGGTCCAAGGCTTCATTAGATTCACTGTGTCCCTGTTTAGTTTCTGCTTTCCTGAACGATCCATTTCAGAGAGCGGGGTTTTGAAGTCACCCACTATTATTGTGTGCGGTGCGATGTGTGCTTTGAGTTTTAGTAAAGTTTCTTTTACGAATGAGGGTGCCCTTGCATTTGGAGCATAGATATTCAGAATTGAGAGTTCTTGATGGTGGATTTTTCCCTTGATCAGTATGTAGTGTCCTTCTGTGTCTTTTTTGATGACTTTAGGTTGAAAATCAATTTTATCTGATATTAGGATGGCTACTCCACCTCGTTTCTTGGGGCCATTTGCTTGTAAAATTGTTTTCCAGCCTTTTACTCTGAGGTAGTGTTTGTCTTTGACACTGAGGTGCGTTTCCTGCATGCAGCAAAATGCTGGGTCCTGTTTACGTATCCAGTCTGCTAGTCTATGTCTTTTAATTGGGGAATTGAGACCATTGATATTAAGAGAGATTAAGGCATAGTGATTATTGCCATCTGTCATTCTTGACGCTATCTTTATGTTTGAGTGGTTATCTACTTTTGGGTTTGATTCAAGAAGGTTATTATCTCATTTTTTCCAGGGTGTTGTTTCTCTCCCTGTATTGGAGGTTTCCACCTATTATCCATTGCAGGGCTGGATTTGTGGAAAGATATTGTGAAAATTTGGTTTTATCATGGAATATATTGGTCTCTCCATCTATGGTGATTGAGAGTTTTGCTGGGTATAGTAGTCTAGGCTGGCATTTGTGCTCTCTTAGTGTCTGCATGAGATCTGCCCAGGATCTTCTGGCTTTCATAGTCTCTGGTGAGAAGTCTGATATGATTCGGATAGGTCTTCCTTTGTATGTTACTTGGCCCTTTTCTCTTACTGCTTTTAGTATTCTTTCTTTGTTTAGAACATTCGGTGTTTTGATTATTATGTGACGGGAGGTATTTCTGTTCTGGTCCAGTCTGTTTGGAGTTCTGTAGGCTTCTTGTACGTTCATCGGCATCTCTCTCTTTAAGTTAGGGAAGTTTTCCTCCATAATCTTGTTGAAGATGTTTACTGGCCCTTTAAGTTGCAAATCTTCCCTCTCATCTATACCTATAATCCTTAGGTTTGGTCTTCTCATTGTGTCCTGGATTTCCTGGATGTTTTGGGTTACACGTTTTTTGCATTTTGCATTTTCTTTGACTGTTGAGTCGATGCTTTCTATGGAATCTTCAGCACCTGAGATTCTTTCTTCCATCTCTTGTATTCTATTGTTGATGTTTGCATCTATGACTCCTGATTTCTTCCCAAGGTTTTCTATCTCCAAAGTTGTCTCCCTTTGTGATTTCTTAGTTGTTTCTACTTCCTTTTTTAGATCCTGGATGGATTTGCTGAGATCCTTCACTTGTTTGTTTGTATTTTCCTGTATTTCTTTAAGGTATTTTTGCATTACCTCTTTCAGGATTTCTTCCTGATGACCCACGTTCTCCTGCATTTCTCTGTGCGATTTTTGTGTTTCCCCCTCATGGGATTCCATCTGTTGATCCATCGTCTCCTGCATTTCTTTAAGCAGTTCTCGTGTTTCCTTTGTAAGGGCATCTAACCGTTGATTCATTTCTTTAAGCAATTTTTGTGTTGCCTCCTTATGGGCATCCGTCTGTTGACCCATATTCTTCTGCATTTCTTTATGCAAATGTTGTGATTCCTTTGTGAGTGCATCTACCCGTTGATTCATCTCGTTAAGCGATTTTTGTGTTGTCTCCTTGTGCGCCTCCATCTTTTGATCCATGTTCTCCCGCATTTCTCTAAGCGATTTTTGTGTTTCCTTTGTAAGGGCTTCTAACCGTTGATTCATGGTCTCCTGGAACTCTTTATGAGATTTATTTGTGTCCTTCTTGTGATCCTCTAATAGCATCATGAGAAGTGATTTTAAATCCAGATCTTGTCTTTCGGGTGTGGTGGGGTATCCAGGACTTGCTGCTGTTGGAGAGTTGGGTTCGGATGGTCCCACATTACTTTGATTTCTGTTAGTAACATTCCTACGTTTGCCTTTTGCCATCTGGATACCTCTGGTGTTAGTTGGTCCTGCTGCCACTGGCTGTTGGTTGGACCTCCTGTGAGCCTGCAAAACTATTTCTGCCCCCCCTGGATTACCAGGATTCCCCTTGCACCGATTTCTGGGGCCTGCCTGCTCCTGAGTGACTTTGGAGCCGTAATGTGCCTTGCCCCAAGTGATCTTATATTGGGGAGGCCTTGCACATCCAAAGGCTCAGCCTAGTGGATTCCTGGAGCAGAGGTCGCCAAAGGGAGGCTGGTAGGCTCCTGCCCTGTGCAGGGGTGTGTGATCTCTCCTGGGGGGGAGGGGGCGTCCCTCTGCCAGGCAGAAGTCCCACAGCAGAGCTGGCGCGCTGGTTACTGCAGATCAGCCCAGCACTTGGGAGCCGCATACACACAAGCCGCCCGAGACCCAAGCGATATTATGCCTGTCTGTCTCAGAACCTGGCTGTCCCAACTTCCCAGTCACTGGAGCAAAGATGGCGGAGGGCACTCTCCGTGGCGCCTCTCACCCTGCAGACGCGATGGCCTGCCGATCTGGCACCCAGACGACCACAGTGCTGACCCTGACCCGTTCTCGGGCACAGACGGAAGCCCCAACAGGCCGTGTCCCAAGTGATGTTATATTGGTGATAGAGCCCGGGTACCTGTTGCTTCAGTGCAGTCTGCGGGAACAGAGGTCGCGGAAGGAAAGCTGGTAGGCTCCCGCCCAGTGCGGGGTCCCTCTGCCAGGCAGAAGTCCCACAGCAGAGCTGGCGCGCTGGTTACTGCAGATCAGCCCAGCACTTGGGAGCCGCATACACACAAGCCGCCCGAGACCCAAGCGATACTATGCCTGTCTGTCTCAGAACCTGGCTGTCCCAACTTCCCACAAGTTTTTTTTTCTTTTTTTTTTTATTATTTATTTTATTTTATTTTTTTTAATTTACATTCCAAATCATTTCCCCTTTCCCGTTTCCTCCCTCCCCGAAAGTCCCATAAGACCCCTTCAACCCCTTCTCGTTTCTCTGTCCTGGCGTTCCCCTACTTCCAGTCTTTCCAGGACCAGGGGTCTCTCCTTCCATCTTCTTAGAAATCTATTGATATGTGGATTGTGTCTAGGGTATTCCGAGATTCTGGGTCAATATCCCCTTATCAGTAACTGCATACCATGTGTGTTCTTTTGTGATTGGGTTACCTCACTAAGAATGATATTTTCAAGATCTGACCATTTGCCTAGGAATTTCGTGAATTCATTGTTTTTAATTGCAGAGTAGTATTCCATTGTGTAGATATACCACATCTTCTGAATCCATTCCTCCGTTGAGGGACATCTGGGTTCTTTCCAGCTTCTGGCTATTATAAATAAAGCTTCTATGAACATAGTGGAGCATGTGTCCTTATTGTACGCAGGTAAAGCCTCTGGGTATATGCCCAGGAGTGGTATAGCCGGATCCTCCGGGAGTGTCATGCCCAGTTTTCTGAGGAACTGCCAGACTGCTTTCCAGAGTGGTTGTACCAGCTTGCAATTCCACCAGCAGCGGAGGAGTGTTCCTCTTTCTCCACATCCTCGCCAACACCTGCTGTCTCCTGTGTTTTTGATCTTAGCCATCCTGACTGGTGTGAGATGGAATCTCAGGGTTGTTTTGATTTGCATTTCCCTAATGACTAAGGATGATGAACATCTCTTTAGGTGCTTCTCAGCCATTAGATATTCTTCAAGTGAGAACTCTTTGTTTAGCTCTGTACCCCATTTTTTAATAGGGTTACTTGCCTCTCTGGAGTTTAACTTCTTGAGTTCTTTGTATATATTGGATATTAGCCCTCTGTCGGATGTAAGGTTGGTAAAGATCATTTCCCAGTTAGTTGGTTGCCGCTTTGTCTTTTTGACAGTGTCTTTTGCCTTGCAAAAACTTTGTAATTTAATGAGGTCCCATTTGTCTATTCTTGATTTTAGAGCATAAGCTATTGGAGTTCTGTTCAGGAAATTCTCCCCTGTGCCCATATGTTCAAGGTTCTTCCCTAGTTTCCCTTCTATTAGTTTCAGTGTGTCTGGTTTTATGTGGAGATCTTTGATCCACTTAGAATTGAGCTTAGTGCAAGGAGATAAGAATGGGTCAATTTGCATTCTTCTGCATGTTGACCTCCAGCTGAGCCAGCACCATTTGTTGAAAAGGCTATCTTTTTTCCACTGGATGGTTTTAGCTCCTTTGTCAAAGATCAAGTGACCATAGGAGTATGGATTCATTTCTGGGTCTTCAATTCTGTTCCATTGATCTACGTGTCTGTCACTGTACCAATACCATGTGGTTTTTAACACTATTGCTCTGTAGTACAGTTTGAGGTCCGGGATACAGATTCCCCCAGAGGTTCTTTTACTCTTGAGAATAGTTTTAGCTATTCTGGGTTTTCTGTTATTCCAGATGAATTTTTGAATTGCTCTTTCTAACTCTATGAAGAATAGAGTTGGGATTTTGATGGGGATTGCATTGAATCTGTGTATTACTTTTGGTAAGATGCTCATTTTTACTATATTAATCCTGCCAATCCATGAGCATGGCAGATTTTTCCATCTTCTGAGGTCTTCTTCAATTTCTTTCTTCAGAGACTTGAAGTTCTTGTCATACAGATCTTTCACTTGTTTGGTTAGAGTCACGTCAAGATACTTAATATGGTTTGTGGCTATCGTGAAGGGTATTATTTCTCTTACTTCTTTCTCAGCCTGCTTATCCTTTGAGTATAGGAAGGCTTCTGACTTGCTTGAGTTGATTTTATATCCGGCCACTTTGCTGAAGTCGTTTATCAGCTGTAGGAGTTCTCTGGTGGAGTTCTTTGGGTCGCTTAAGTATGCTATCATATCGTCTGCAAATAGTGATAGTTTGACTTCTTCCTTTCCAATTTGTATCCCTTTGACCTCTTTTTGTTGTCTAATTGCTCTAGCTAGAACTTCAAGTACTATATTGAAAAGATATGGAGAGAGAGGGCAGCCTTGTCTAGTCCCTGATTTTAGTGGGATTGCTTCAAGTTTCTCTCCATTTAGATTGATGCTGGCTACCGGTTTGCTTTAAATTGCTTTTACTATGTTTATATATGGGCCTCGAATTCCTGATCTTTCTAAGACCTTTAGCATGAAAGGATGCTGAATTTTGTCAAATGCTTTCTCAGCATCTAATGAGATGACCATGTGGTTTTTTTCTTTGAGATTGTTTATATAGTGGATTACATTGATGGATTTCCTTATATTGAACCATCCCTGCATCCCTGGGATGAAGCCTACTTGATCGTGGTGAATGATTGTTTTGATGTGTTCTTGGATTCGGTTGGCAAGAATTTTATTGAGTATTTTTGCATCGATATTCATAAGAGAGATTGGCCTGAGATTCTCTTTCTTTGTCGGATCTTTGTGTGCTTTTGGTATTAGTGTAGTTGTGGCTTCATAGAACGAGGTGGATAGTGTTCCTTCTGTTTCTATTTTGTGGAACAGTTTGAAGAGTATTGGTGTTAGGTCTTCTTTGAAGGTCTGATAGAATTCTGCACTAAAACCATCTGGACCTGTGCTTTTTTTGGTTGGAAGACTTCCAATGACAACTTCTATTTCTTCAGGGCTTATAGAACAGTTTAGATGGTCTATTTGATCCTGATTTAATTTTGGTACTTGGTATCTGTCAAGGAAATTGTCCATTTCCTCAAAATTTTCTAGTTGTGTTGAATACAGGTTTTTGTAGTAGGATCTGATGATTTTTTGAATTTCCTCAGTTTCTGTTGTTCTCTCTCCCTTTTAGTTTCTGATTTTATTAATTTGGATACTATCTCTGTGCCCTCTGGTTAGTCTGGCTAAGGGCTTATCTATCTTGTTGATTTTCTCAAAGAACCAACTCCTCGTTTTGTTGATTCTTTGTATGGTTTTATTTGTTTCTACTTGATTGATTTCAGCCCTGTGTTTGATGATTTCCTGCCTTCTACTCCTCTTTGGTGTATTTTCTTCTTTTTGTTCCAGGGCGTTCAGGTGTGCCATTAAGCTGCTATTGTATGCCGTCTCCCATTTCTTTTTGGTGGCACTCAGGGCTATGAATTTTCCTCTTAGCACTGCTTTCATTGTGTCCCATAAATTCGGGTATGTTGTGCCTTCATTTTCATTAAATTTCAAGAAGTCTTTGATTTCTTTCTTTCTTTCCTCCTTGACTAAGTTATCATTGAGTAGAGCACTGTTCAGCCTCCATGTGTATGTGGGTTTTCTGTTGTTTTTGTTGCCATTGAAGACCACCCTTATTCCATAGTGATCTGATAGGAGGCATGGGATTAGTTCTATCTTCTTATATCTGTTGAGGTCTGATTTGTGACCAATTATATGGTCGATTTTGGAGATGGTACCATGAGGTGCTGAGAAGTATGTGTAGTCTTTTGCTCTAGGATGAAATGTTCTATATATATCTATTAGTTCCATTTGGTCCAAGGCTTCAATTAGATTCACTGTGTCCCTGTTTAGTTTCTGCTTTCCTGAACGATCCATTTCAGAGAGTGGGGTGTTGAAGTCACCCACTATTATTGTGTGAGGTGCGATGTGTGATTTGAGCTTTAGTAAAGTTTCTTTTACGAATGAGGGTGCCCTTGCATTTGGAGCATAGATATTCAGAATTGAGAGTTCTTGATGGTGGATTTTTCCCTTGATCAGTATGTAGTGTCCTTCTGTGTCTTTTTTGATGACTTTAGGTTGAAAATCAATTTTATCTGATATTAGGATGGCTACTCCACCTCGTTTCTTGGGGCCATTTGCTTGTAAAATTGTTTTCCAGCCTTTTACTCTGAGGTAGTGTTTGTCTTTGACACTGAGGTGCGTTTCCTGCATGCAGCAAAATGCTGGGTCCTGTTTACGTATCCAGTCTGCTAGTCTATGTCTTTTAATTGGGGAATTGAGACCATTGATATTAAGAGAGATTAAGGCATAGTGATTATTGCCATCTGCCATTCTTGATGCTATCTTTATGTTTGAGTGGTTATCTACTTTTGGGTTTGATTCAAGAAGGTTATTATCTCATTTTTTCCAGCGTGTTGTTTCTCTCCCTGTATTGGAGGTTTCCACCTATTATCTTTTGCAGGGCTGGATTTGTGGAAAGATATTGTGAAAATTTGGTTTTATCATGGAATATATTGGTCTCTCCATCTATGGTGATTGAGAGTTTTGCTGGGTATAGTAGTCTAGGCTGGCATTTGTGCTCTCTTAGTGTCTGCATGAGATCTGCCCAGGATCTTCTGGCTTTCATAGTCTCTGGTGAGAAGTCTGATATGATTCGGATAGGTCTTCCTTTGTATGTTACTTGGCCCTTTACTCTTACTACTTTTAGTATTCTTTGTTTAGTTCATTTGGTGTTTTGATTATTATGTGACGGGAGGTATTTCTGTTCTGGTCCAGTCTGTTTGGAGTTCTGTAGGCTTCTTGTATGTTCATCGGCATCTCTCTCTTTAGGTTAGGGAAGTTTTCCTCCATAAATTTGTTGAAGATGTTTACTGGCCCTTTAAGTTGCAAATCTTCCCTCTCATCTATACCTATAATCCTTAGGTTTGGTCTTCTCATTGTGTCCTGGATTTCCTGGATGTTTTGGGTTACACGTTTTTTGCATTTTGCATTTTCTTTGACTGTTGAGTCAATGCTTTCTATGGAGTCTTCAGCACCTGAGATTCTTTCTTCCATCTCTTGTATTCTATTGTTGATGTTTGCATCTATGACTCCTGATTTCTTCCCAAGGTTTTCTATCTCCAAAGTTGTCTCCCTTTGTGATTTCTTAGTTGTTTCTACTTCCATTTTTAGTTCCTGGATGGATTTGCTGAGATCCTTCACTTGTTTGTTTGTACTTTCCTGTATTTCTTTAAGGTATTTTTGCATTACCTCTTTCAGGATTTCTTCCTGATGACCCACGTTCTCCTGCATTTCTCTGAGCGATTTTTGTGTTTCCTCCTCATGGGAATCCATCTGCCGATCCATTGTCTCCTGCATTTCTTTAAGCAGTTCTCGTGTTTCCTTTGTAAGGGCATCTAACTGTTGATTCATTTCTTTAAGCAATTGTTGTGTTGCCTCCTTATGGGCATTTGTCTGTTGACCCATATTCTTCTGCATTTCTTTATGCAAATTTTGTGATTCCTTTGAAAGTGCATCTACCCGTTGATTCATCTCATTAAGCGATTTTTGTGTTGTCTCCTTGTGCGCCTCCATCTTTTGATCCATGTTCTCCCGCATTTCTCTAAGCGATTTTTGTGTTTCCTTTGTAAGGGCTTCTAACCGTTGATTCATGGTCTCCTGGAACTCTTTATGAGATTTATTTGTGTCCTTCTTGTGATCCTCTAATAGCATCATGAGAAGTGATTTTAAATCCAGATCTTGTCTTTCGGGTGTGGTGGGGTATCCAGGACTTGCTGCTGTTGGAGAGTTGGGTTTGGATGGTCCCACATTACTTTGATTTCTGTTAGTAACATTCCTACGTTTGCCTTTTGCCATCTGGATACCTCTGGTGTTAGTTAGTCCTGCTGCCACTGGCTGTTGGTTGGACCTCCTGTGAGCCTGCAAAGCTATTTCTGCCCCCCCCCCCGGATTACCAGGATTCCCCTTGCACCGATTTCTGGGGCCTGCCTGCTCCTGAGTGACTTTGGAGCCCTGATGTGCCTTGCCCCAAGTGATCTTATATTGGGGAGTCCTTGCACATCCAAAGGCTCAGTCTAGTGGATTCCTGGAGCAGAGATCGCCAAAGGGAGGCTGGTAGGCTCCTGCCCTGTGCAGGGGTGTGTGATCTCTCTTGGGGGGGGAGGGGGCGTCCCTCTGCCAGGCAGAAGTCCCACAGCAGAGCTAGCACGCTGGTTACTGCAGATCCGTCCAGCTCTTGGGAGCCACGTGCACACAATCCGCCCAAGACCCAAGTGATATTATGCCTGTCTGTCTCAGAGCCTGGCTGTCCCAACTTCCCGGCCACTGGAGCAAAGATGGCGGAATGCACTCTGCACACTCTCCATGGCGCTGCTCACCCTGCAGACGCGATGGCCTGCAGATCTGGCACCCACTTTCCACAAGTTTTATGCCACCAATGAACTAGCATATCTTCCAGGTAGGACACTATTGTGGCTCAAAGAGTTTGTAGCTAGATTGGTAATTATGTTTCTCCTTTGGCAGTGTGAAGAGTACCTTCTTGTACCAAAGATGCTAGCAGGCTGCATGTAGGCACCAGCTTGATTTTTTTCATGTTCAATGAGTTGTGTAGGTGTTGCCTTCAGCAATGAGACCTTACTGTCAGTTTGTGGAGGAAATCTATAGCCTTGGGAACAGCCTGGGTTGTTTGGAGGTTTCCATGGTATCCCTTTGGCCAACAATTCAATTAGATGTAACCAAATCTAGTATTGGGAGATTGATTTGGTGTCAACCAGTTGAGTCTGTGTCTCCCCAACTATTTAGTGATTTCATTTAGATTGCCTTCATATATGTATATATTTGGGGAAGCCTCTACTGTTTTAGTTTTCCATACAACTCATAAACTGGCACTTAATTTTAACTGTTTCTCCCTGTATTCCTGTCCTCCTTATCCCTCTTCTCTGCACCTTCTACTAGTTTCTGTTCTAGTCACCCCCTCTATCCATTCATAATACTATATTTCCTAGGGAGCTCTATCCATCCCTCAACCGCATTTCTTTACTCTATACCTAGGCTCTGAGGTTCTACAGATTGTGGTTTGGTTATCATTGACTTAACAGTTAACTAATATCCTCACATAAGCAAATGAATACCATATGTGTCTTTATGAGTCTGGGTTACCTCACTCAGAATGATTTTTCCTCGTTCCATCCACTTACCTGCAAATTTCATGACATATTTTTAATGACTGATTAATACTTTATTGTATAAATATACCACATTTACTTTACCTATTCATCTGTGGAGGGATATAGGGATTATTTCCAATTCTTGGCTATTATGAATAGAACAGCGGTGAACATGGTTAATCTGTGGTAGGATGAAGCATCCTTTGGTTATATGTCAAAGGGAGGCATAGCTAGATCTTGAGGTAGATCAGTTTCCATCTTCCTGAGGAACTGCCACACTGATTTCCATAGTGGGTATATAAGTTTTCAATTCCATCAGCAATGAATGAGCAATTCCCTATACTGCACACCATCACCAGCATGAGCCATTCAGATGGGTTTAAGATGAAATCACAAGTAGTTTTTATGTGTACTTCCCTGATGACTAAGGATGCTGAATATGTAAGTGTTTCTCAGCCATTTGAATTTCCTCTTTTTGAGAATTAAGTCTAGATCTGTACCCCATTTTAAAATTAAATTATTTGTTTTCTTGATATCTAGTTGTTTGGGTTCTTTATATAATTTGGATATCAATTCTCTATCTGGTGTGCAGTTGACAAAAATCTTTCTCCATTCTGTAGGATGCTGCTTTGTCTGAATGATGGTGCCCTTTGCCATACAGAAGCTTTTCAGTTTCATGAGGTCCCATTTGTTGATTGTTGATCTTAGTGCCTTTGCTAATGTGTTCTATTCATAAAGTCTTTCCTGTGCCAGTGAATTCCAGGGTATTCTTCACATCTTTTCCTATCAGTTTCATTGTATCTTGTTTTATGCTAAGGCCCTTGATATATTTGGAGTTGAGTTTTTTGCAGGGTGCTAAGTGTATCTAGGCCCCATGATGGAAATACCATTCAGGCTTTAAACCCAGCACATAGACAGTACCACCTGCCAAAATGAAAACAAAGACCTAATCTATTAAAGTTCATAGTTCTGGGAAAGCCTAAATGTACTAACCTTGCTTTTTGGCTTCTGTAGTTCTACTTCTATCTAGCTGTTCTTGTTAACTGAAATATGTCAACCCAGAGCATGATGTTTGTGCTTAAAAATTCACCCTAAGAAAGGCTCAGGGCTACACTGGGATCCTGAACTTCAGTGTAGTCACCAGCCAGCGAATATAGACATTCTAATCGCTAAAACTCATGTCTAAGCAGTCTTTTCTGGTGAATATCCAACAACAATATGGGTGAATTTATTTGCATTATTTCACATGCAGCTGTCCAGTTTGACCATCACCATTTGTTGAAGATGATGTCTTTTTTTCCAGTGAGTATTTCTTGCTTTTTTAATCAGAAATCAGGTGTCCATAGGTGCATGGATTTATGTCTCAGTTTTCAATTAAAACTATTGACACATCAATAGTTGTGTCATTTCTTGGGCCTATACTATGGTGTTTTTATTACTATAACTCTGTTACCACTTCAAATTGGGGATGCTGATACCTTTGGCAGTTCTTTTATTATTCAGGATTGTTTTAACTATCCTTTGTTTTTGTTTCCTTATGATTTCTTTCAAAATCTGTGAAGAACTGTGTTGGAATTTCAGCAGGTATTGCATAGAATGTATATATTGCTGTGGTAGGATGGCCATTTTTACAGTTAATCCTTCCAATTCATGAGCATGGGAGATATTTCTATCTTCTGATATCTTCTTCAAATTTTTTCCTCCAATGTCTTCATGTTTTTAATCATAAAAAACATTCCCTTGCTTGGTTAGACTTATCCTGAGATATTATATATTTTTTGAGGCTATTGTGGAAGGTATTGTTTCCCTGATTTCTTTCCTAGTTCATTTGTCATTTGCATATATTTTTATGTGTTACTCCTTTTTTGTGTGGGCTACTAGTGTGTGTGTGTGCGTGTGTGTGTGTGTGTGTGTGTGTGTGTGTATCAAGCTATTTTGCTGAAATGATCAGCTGTGGGAGTTTTCTGGTGGAATTTTTGGGTCACTTATGTAAACTATCATATTGCCTGCAAGTAGAGATACATTGACTTCGTCCTTTCCAATTTGTATCTCCCTGATCTGCTTCAGTTGTCTTATTGCTCTAGCTAAGACTTCAAGTACTCTGTTGGATAGGTATGGTATTGCCAGTTGACACTTAGGAATGAGGATGGGCTGAGGTGGATGAGGGGGTGTACAAGAGGGAGGAAATCAGGGTGGTCCACCAAGATCTGTGTAGTCTCTTAGGAATGGGAGAGTGAGGAGAGTCTAAAACAACTCATCTGCTACGGAGCTGGAGTTGGTTATGGAAGAGCAGAGAGAAAGTGAAGATGAGAAATTCACCTACTTGCTTCCGTGTCCCTCTTACTATGACTTACAGACAAGTTTACAGGTTTGGCTGGTGGGTTCCCAGTGAATGTCTGCTAGAGTTGGGAGCAGGGAGAGCAGGATGAGAAGGGGGAAGGTTGGAGTGGAAGATCTGTGCAATCAGCTGCAAATGGACGTAGAAAATCAGGTCTGCTTCAGAGATGAGGCATGAGACTGGGGGTGGGGTGGATTGGATATGGAAGAGAGAAGGAAGAGTAGAGATTTAGTTAGCCTCCAGGCCTCACTGACTGAAGTGCTGTGCGGGTTCCCAGGGAATGCTTTGCTGGAGTTGGGGGCTGAGATAAAGCTTTCTCAGTATTGAAAGTTTTATTGATTTAGTCTCCAACTTAGAGACTCTTTCCTCAGTCATAGTTTACTGTTGATCCTAATATCAGAGACAGTCTTCATTTTGATACTTTTCATCTCTATCATTCCTATTTTTTGTTCTTTCCTATGACAAAATTGAAGAAAAATACAGAAAAACGTTAAAATTGAAGATTATCATGAACAATTATACCAACAAAATGGTAGGCACAAAAACATTCCTAAATTGATTGAAAGTGGAACTACAAACTCCCCCCAAAGAAACCGAAGATCTACATGGAAAACACCTCTGACAAAATCGAAGAAATACACAGAAAAAATGTTAAAATTAAAGATTATCGAGGTAGTTGGGACCACCAGGCTCAGAGACAGACAGGCATAATATCGCTTCGGTCTCAGGCAGCTTGTGTGTACCCTGCTCCAAGAGCTGGGCAGATCTGCAGTAACCAGCACGCCAGCTCTGCTGTGGGACTTCTGCCTTGCAGAGGGACCCGCCCACTCCCGCACTGGGCGGGAACCTACCAGCTTCCTTTTGGCGACCTCTGTTCCTGAATCGACTGCACTGAGAAGACAGGTACCCAGGTTCTCCCCAATATAACATCGCTTGGGACACGGCCTGTTGGGGCTTCCATCTGCTCCCAAGAGCGGGAGAGCCCTGCGGTCGTCTGGGCGCCAGCTCTGTTGTGGGCCATCTCCCCTGCAGAGTGACCTGCGCCGACGAGAGAGTGCAGAGTGCAGAGTGCACTCCGCCATCTTTGCTCCAGCACCAGGCTCAGAGACAGACAGGCTTAATATCACTTGGGTCTCAGGCAGCTTGTGTGTACCCTGCTCCCAAGAGCTGGGCAGGTCTGCAGTAATCGATGCTCCAGCCCTGCTGTGGGACTTCTGGCCTGCAGAGGGACGCCCCTCCCCGGAGAGATCACACATCCCTGCACAGGGCGGGAGCCTACCAGCCTCCCTTTGGTGACCTCTGCTCTGGGAATCCACTACACCGAGCCTTTGGATGTGCAGGGATTCCCCAATATAACATCACTTGGGGCAAGGCACATCAGGGCTCCAAAGTCACTCAGGAGCAGGGCAAGCCCCAGAAATAGGTGCCAGGGGAATCCCGGTAATCCAGGGGGGCCAGAAATAGCTTTGCAGGCTCACAGGAGGTCCAACCAACAGCCAGTGACAGCAGGACCAACTAACACCAGAGGTAACCAGATGGCAAAAGGCAAACGTAGGAACGTTACTAACAGAAATCAAAGTAATACGGCCCCACCCGAACACAACTCTCCAACAGCAGCAAGTCCTGGATACCCCACCACACCCAAAAGACAAGATCTGGATTTAAAATCACTTCTCATGATGCTATTAGAGGACCACAAGAAGGACACAAATAAATCTAATAAAGAATTACAGGAGACCATGAATCAACGCTTAGAAGCCCTTACAAAGGAAACACAAAAATCGCTTAGAGAAATGCAGGAGAACATGGATCAACAGATGGAGGCCCACAAGGAGGAAACACAAAAATCGCTTAAAGAAATGAATCAACGGTTAGATGCACTTTCAAAGGAATCACAAAAATTGCATAAAGAAATGCAGAAGAATATGGGTCAACAGATGGATGCCCATAGGGAGGCAACACAAAAATTGCTTAAAGAAATGAATCAACGGATAGATGCCCTTACAAAGGAAACACGAGAATTGCTTAAAGAAATGCAGGAGACGATGGATCAACAGATGGAAGCCCATGAGGAGGAAACATAAAAATCGCTTAGAGAAATACAGGAGAACTTGGGTCAACAGGCAGAAATCCTGAAAGAGGAAACGCAAAAATACCTTAAAGAAATACAGGAAAATACAAACAAACAAGTGAAGGATCTCAGCAAATCCATCCAGGATCTAAAAAAGGAAGTAGAAACAACTAAGAAATCACAAAGGGAGACAACTTTGGAGATAGAAAACCTTGGGAAGAAATCAGGAGTCATAGATGCAAACATTAACAATAGAATACAAGAGATGGAAGAAACAATCTCAGGTGCTGAAGATACCATAGAAAGCATCAACTCAACAGTCAAAATGCAAAATGCAAAAAACGTGTAACCCAAAACATCCAGGAAATCCAGGATACAATGAGAAGACCAAACCTAAGGATTATAGGTATAGATGAGATTGAAGATTTGCAACTTAAAGGGCCAGTAAACATCTTCAACAAAATTATGGAGGAAAACTTCCCTAACCTAAAGAGAAAGATGCAGATGAACATACAAGAAGCCTACAGAACTCCAAACAGACTGGACCAGAACAGAAATACCTCCCGTCACATAATAATCAAAACACCAAATGAACTAAACAAAGAATATTAAAAGCAGTAAGAGAAAAGGGCCAAGTAACATACAAAGGAAGACCTATCCAAATCACATCAGACTTCTCACCAGAGACTATGAAAGCCAGAAGATCCTGGGCAGATCTCATGCAGACAATAAGAGAGCACAAATGCCAGCCTAGACTACTATACCCAGCAAAACTCTCAATCACCATAGATGGAGAGACCAAGATATTCCTTGATAAAAACAAATTTTCACAATATCTTTCCACAAACCCAGCCCTGCAAAGGATAATAGGTGGAAACCACCAATACAAGGAGAGAAACAACACCCTGGAAAAAATGAGATAGTAACTTTCTTGCATCGAACCCAAAAGTAGATAACCACTCAAACATAAAGATAGCGTCAAGAATGGCAGGTGGCAATAATCACTATGCCTTAATCTCTCTTAATATCAATGGTCTCAATTCCCCAATTAAAAGACATAGACTATCAGACTGGATACGTAAACAGGACCCAGCGTTTTGCTGCATGCAGGAAACGCACCTCAGTGTCAAAGACAAACACTACCTCAGAGTAAAAGGCTGGAAAACAATTTTACAAGCAAATGGCCCCAAGAAACGAGGTGGAGTAGCCATCCTAATATCAGATAAAATTGACTTTCAACCTAAAGTCATCAAAAAAGACACAGAAGGACACTACATACTGATCAAGGGAAAAATCCACCAAGAAGAACTCTCAATTCTGAATATCTATGCTTCAAATGCAAGGGCACCCTCATTCGTAAAAGAAACTTTACTAAATCTCAAAGCACACAGCGCACCTCACACAATAATAGTGGGTGACTTCAACACCCTGCTCTCTGAAATGGATCGTTCAGGAAAGCAGAAACTAAACAGGGACACAGTGAATCTAATTGAAGCCTTGGACCAAATGGAACTAACAGATATATATAGAACATTTCATCCTAGAGCTAAAGAATACACCTTCGTCTCAGCACCTCCTGGTACCTTCTCCAAAATTGACCACATAATTGGTCACAAATCAGACCTCAACAGATATAAGAAGATCGAACTAATCCCATGCCTCCTATCAGATCACTATGGAATAAGGGTGGTCTTCAAGGGCAACAAAAACAACAGAAAACCCACATAAACATGGAGGCTGAACAATGCTCTACTCAATGATAACTTGGTCAAGGTGGAAATAAAGAAAGAAATCAAAGACTTTTTGAAAGTTAATGAAAATGAAGGCACAACATACCCTAATTTATGGGACACAATGAAAGCAGTGCTAAGAGGAAAATTCATAGCCCTGAGTGCCTCCAAAAAGAAGCGGGAGACAGCATACACTAGAAGCTTAATGGCACACCTGAAAGCCCTGGAACAAAAAGAAGCAAATACACCAAAGAGGTGTAGAAGGCAGGAAATCATCAAACTCAGGGCTGAAATCAATCAAGTAGAAACAAATAAAACCATACAAAGAATCAACAAAATGAGGAGTTGGTTCATTGAGAAAATCAGCAAGATTGATAAGCCCTGAGCCAGACTAGCCAGAGGGCACAGAGATAGTATCCAAATTAATAAAATCAGAAACAAAAAGGGAGATATAACAACAGAAACTGAGGAAATTCAAAAAATCATCAGATCCTACTACAAAAACCTGTATTCAACACAACTAGAAAATTTTGAGGAAATGGACAATTTCCTTGACAGATACCAAGTACCAAAATTAAATCAGGATCAAATAGACCATCTAAACTGTTCTATAAGCCCTGAAGAAATAGAAGTTGTCATTGGAAGTCTTCCAACCAAAAAAAGCACAGGTCCAGATGGTTTTAGTGCAGAATTCTATCAGACCTTCAAAGAAGACCTAACACCAATACTCTTCAAACTGTTCCACAAAATAGAAACAGAAGAAACACTACCCAACTCGTTCTATGAAGCCACAATTACACTAATACCAAAAGCACACAAAGATCCGACAAAGAAAGAGAATCTCAGGCCAATCTCTCTTATGAATATCGATGCAAAAATACTCAATAAAATTCTTGCCAACCAAATCCAAGAACACATCAAAACGATTATTCACCACGATCAAGTAGGCTTCATCCCAGGGATGCAGAGATGGTTCAATATAAGGAAATCCATCATGTAATCCACTATATAAACAATCTCAAAGAAAAAAACCACATGGTCATCTCATTAGATGCTGAGAAAGCATTTGACAAAATTCAGCATCCTTTCATGCTAAAGGTCTTGGAAAGATCAGGAATTCGAGGCCCATATATAAACATAGTAAAAGCAATTTACAGCAAACCGGTAGCCAACATCAATCTAAATGGAGAGAATCTTGAAGCAATCTCACTAAAATCAGGGACTAGACTGGCTGCCCTCTCTCTCCATATCTTTTCAATATAGTACTTGAAGTTCTAGCTAGAGCAATTAGACAACAAAAGGAGGTCAAAGGGATGCAAATTGGAAAGGAAGAAGTCAAACTATCACTATTTGCAGACGATATGATAGCATACTTAAGCGACCCAAAGAACTCCACCAGAGAACTCTTACAGCTGATAAACAACTTCAGCAAAGTGACCGGATATAAAATCAATTCAAGCAAGTCAGTAGCCTTCCTATACTCAAAGGATAAGCAGGCTGAGAAAGAAGTAAGGCAAATGATACCCTTCACGATTGCCACAAGCCATATAAAGTATCTTGGTGTGACTCTAACCAAACAAGTGAAAGATCTGTAGGACAAGAACTTCAAGTCTCTGAAGAAAGAAATTGAAGAAGACCTCAGAAGATGGAAAAATCTGCCATGCTCATGGATTGGCAGGATTAATATAGTAAAAATGACCATCTTGCCAAAAGCAATATACAGATTCAATGCAATCCCCATCAAAATCCCAACTCAATTCTTCATAGAGTTACAAAGAGCAATTCAAAAATTCATCTGGAATAACAGAAAACCCAGGATAGTTAAAACTATTCTCAAGAGTAAAAGAACCTCTGGGGGAATCAGTATCCCAGACCTCAAGCTGTACTACAGAGCAATAGTGTTAAAAACCGCATGGTATTGGTACAGTGACAGGCATGTATATCAATGGAACAGAATATAAGACCCAGAAATGAATCCACACTCCTACAGTCACTTGATCTTTGACAAAGGAACTAAAACCATCCAGTGGAAAAAAGATAGCCTTTTCAACAAATGGTGCTGGTTCACCTGGAGGTCAACATGCAGAAGAATGCAAATTGACCCATTCTTATCTCCTTGCACTAAGCTCAATTCCAAGTGGATCAAGGACCTCCACATAAAACCAGACACACTGAAACTAATAGAAAGGAAACTAGGGAAGAACCTTGAACATATGGGCACAGGGGAGAATTTCCTGAATAGAACTCCAATAGCTTATGCTCTAAGGTCAAGAATTGACAAATGGGTCCTCATGAAATTACAAAGTTTTTCCAAGGCAAAAGACACTGTCGAAAAGACAAAGCGGCAACCAACTAACTGGGAAATGTTCTTTACCAACCCTATATCTGACAGAGGGCTAATATCCAATATATACAAAGAACTCAAGAAGTTAAACTCCAGAGAGGCAAGTAACCCTATTAAAAAATGGGGTACAGAGCTAAACAAAGAGTTCTCACCTGAAGAATATCTAATGGCTGAGAAGCACCTAAAGAGATGTTCATCATCCTTAGTCATTAGGGAAATGCAAATCAAAACAACCCTGAGATTCCATCTCACACCAGTCAGAATGGCTAAGATCAAAAACACAGGAGACAGCAGTTGTTGGCGAGGATGTGGAGAAAGAGGAACACTCCTCCACTGCTGGTGGGATTGCAAGCTGGTACAACCACTCTGGAAAGCTGTCTGGCGGTTCCTCAGGAAACTGGGCATGACACTCCCGGAGGATCTGGCTATTCCACTCCTGGCCATATTCCCAGCGGCTTTACCTGCATGCAATAAGGACACATGCTCCACTATGTTCATAGCAGCCTTATTTATAATAGCCAGAATGTGGAAAGAACCCAGATGTCCCTCAACAGAGGAGTGGATTCAGAAGATGTGGTAATATTTACATAATGGAATACTACTCTGCAATTAAAAACAGTGAATTCACAAAATTCTTAGGCAAATGGTCAGAACTTGAAAATATCATCCTTAGTGAGGTAATTCAATCACAAAGAACACACATAGTATGCAGTCACTGATAAGGGGATATTAACCCAGAATCTCGGAATACTCTAGACACAATTTGCATATCAATAGATTTCTAAGAAGATTGTAGGAGAGACCCCTGGTCCTGGAAAGACTGGATGTAGGGGAATGCCAGGAAAGAGAATTGAGAGGGGGTTGAATGGGGAAAAGGGGCTTATGGGACCTTCGGGGAGGGAGGAAATGGGAAAGGGGAAATGATTTTGAATGTAAATAAAAATATAAAAAATAAAAATATAAAAAATAAATAAAAACAATTAAAGATTATCATGGAAAATAATACAGTCAAAATGCTAAACATTTTGGTAAACAAAAAACATTACTTAATTTAAAGATAAGTCACAAACATTTTCTGATGAAATCGAAGATTCACATGAAAAACATCTCTGTTAGATTATGTTTTTTGTTGGGGATTTGAGTCTATTGACGTTATATTAAGGAATAGTGATTGTTGCTTCCTATTATTTTCGATGTTCTTTTTATGTTTGTGTGGTTACTTTCCTTTGGGTTTGTTGAAAAAATTTTACCTTCTTGCTTTTTCTAGGGTGTAATTTCCCTCCTCATGTTGGTGTTTTTCATCTATTATCCTTTGTCGGGCTGGATTTGTGGAAATATATTGTGTAAATTTGGTTTTATCATGGAATATCTTGGTTTCTCCATCTATGGTAATTGAGAGTTTTGCTGGGTATAGTAGTTTGGGCTGGTCTTTGTGCTCTCTTAGGGTCTGTATGAGATCTGCCCAGGATCTTCTGGCTTTCATTGTCTCAGGTGAGAAGTCTGATAGCTATCTCCTTACTTATACTACTCATTTGTTCTTGTCTATGACATTTTTTTTCCATTTCTACAAAGAATGGCTTAAGGATTTTGAGAATATATTGACTCTATTAGTTTTGATAGCTTGGTTATTTTCACAATATCAGTTCTTTCAATCCATGAGCATAGTAGGTCTTTCCATCTTCTTCTGTCTTACTGAATGTTTCTCACCAGAGCTTTTAAGATTTTATGATAGAGGCCTTCTTGGTTAGGGTCAATTCAAGGTATTGTATTTTATTTTATTTTATTTTATTTATTTTTTGAGGTTGTTATGAATAATATCATTTCCATGATTTTTTCTTAGTGTGTTTGTTATTTGTATACAAATATGCTACTGATTTTTGCATTCTCCTTTTATATCCTGATGCTTTGCTGAAACTGTTTATCAGTTCTAGGTGTTTTGTGGTTTTCTTCATCTTATCATCTGCAAACTTGCAGACTTTGGCTTCTTCTCCCAATGGATCACCTTTATGGCCTTCTCTTATTTTATTGCTGTATCTATGATGTAAAGCACTGTGTTGAACAGGGGTAGAGAGAGTGGGAACTTTTTTCTTATTTCTGACCATACAGGGAGTACTGTGAAGTTTTATCTCCATGCAGCATGATGTGGGCTCTATGTTTGTTACCTATAGCTTTCATGATGTGGAGATGTGTTCCCTTCATCCCTATGCTCAGTCACCAAGTCTTTATCAAAGGATAACCTTGAGGGATACCCGATTTTGCTGAAAGTCTCTTCTGTATTTATTGATATGATCAGAAAATTTCTTTCCTTGTATCCAATTATCTAATATGTTGCACATATCATTTTGCATATTTTGAATTATCCCTGCATCGCTGGAATAAAGCCACGTGACCATGGTGAACTATTTAATGTATTTTTTTTAAATATTGGTTTGAAAGCATTTTCTCTGGACTTTTTGTATCTATGTTCATTCGGGGATTGGTCTTTAATTTCCTTTTTCTGTTGTATCTTTAGCTGGTTTTGGTATTTGAATAATCCTGGTTTTGTAAAAAGAGTTTGGAAGTGTTCCTTTTCAATTTTACAGAATGATGTGAGAAGCATTGGTTTCATTCTTTAAAGGTCTGGTATAATTCTGCAGTGAATCCATCTGGACATGGGCTTTTTATAGTCAAGGGATTTTTTTTTCATTACTGCTTCAATCTCATTGCTTGTCATAGATCTGCTTAAATTATTTATCTCACCTCGTTTTAACTTTGGTAGATCCTATGCAACTAGAAATTCATCTACTTCTTCACGAATTTTCAACTAGTGGCATCTAGGGTTTGTGACTTTAAGGTTTTCTAAATGTCATTGCTCTGTTTCTCTCACTAACCTTAATAATTTGGGTCTTTGCTCTCTTTCTTTTGGTTAAGATGGTTAAGTGTGTGTCAATCTTGTTCATCTTTTCAATGACCCAGCTCTTCATTTAGTTGATTGTTTGTATTATTTTTTCTTAATTACTCCTATTTAATTAATTTCTGTCCTGGTCTTATTTCTACCATCTACTCCTCCTGGTTTGTTCTTGTTTTATCCAATGCTTTAAGGTACTTAATTATGTTCCTTATTTGAGTTTTCTCTGATTATTATTATTTTTTCTTTTTTTCCCCTCAGAAGGGGACTAAACAGTCATTGGAGGTAGATGGAGAAAGGAAACTAGGTAGGAGAGGAGGTGAGGAGGGGACCAGGGATGGTGATCAGGTGTGGGGAGGGGCAGGAGAGAACTGGGAGTGAGAATGGAAATCTGTAGTGGGGTTGGGGGGTATATTTCTGGTGACTAACTGGAGGCCTGGGATGGGAGAGGTTACAAGGAGTCTATGGGGGTGACTCTAGCTGAGATTTCTACCAGAGGAGCATATAGAGGCTGAAATGGCTACCTCCTGCAGTCAGGCAGGACTTCCAGACGAAGGAGGGGGACATCAATTCACTCACAAAACCTTCAACCCAAAATTTGTCTTGCCTACAAGATATGCAGGGATAAAGATGGAGCAGAGACTGAGGGAACAGCCAACCAGCGACTACCCTGACTTGAGACCAATCCTAGGTGAGAGAGCCAAACCCTGACACTACTAGTGATGCTCAGCTGTGCATGCAGACAGGAATCTAGCCTGATTTTCTTGTGAGAGGTTTGATCCAGCAGCAGATGGAGGCAGATGCAGAGACCCTCAAGGAAACATCAGGCTGAGCCTGGGGAGTCTTGTGGACGAATGGGAGGCAGAAGTGAGCAAGTTGGAGGGTTCAAAGTTACCACAGGAAGATCCACAGAATCAACTAAGCTGGAACCATGGGAGCTCACAGAGCCTGAACCACCAATCAGGGAGCGCGCAGGAACTAGACCTAGACCCCTTACATAGTTGTAGCAGATGTGCAACTTGGTCTTCATGTGGGTCCCCTAACAAGCAGAGCTGTCTCAAACTCTGTTCCCTACCATTAGATCCTCTCCTCCCCCCCCCAACCTGGACTGCCTGGTTGGGCTTCAGTGGGAGTGGATGTACCTAGTCTGACTGGAACTGGACACCCTAGGGTGGGGTGGTACCCAAAGAGAGGCTTCACTTTTCTGAGGAGAAGGGAACCATGGGGAGAGAACTCATGGGGATGGGACTGAAAAGAGAGGATGGACGGGGGTGGGGTGGGGGGGCTATGATCGAGATGTAAAGTGAATAAAAAAAAGAAAATTGATTTTTTCTTCACATAATATATATAGATTATGATTTTTCTCCCCTTTCAGTTCCATAAACTTTCTTTCATTAGAAAAAAAACCAGGTTTCTAAAGGATAATAATTAAATAAATAAAAAAAAATCTAATACATCAGAATAGGAAAAAAAAAAAAACCAAAGAGGGAAAACAGCCCAAGAAAAGGCACAGGAAACAGATACAGCTGCAGAGACCCACTCGCCAGCACACTCGGGGATCTCATAAAAACACTAACCTGGAAGCCACAATATATCGGTAATGGTCCTGAAGGGTGAAAAGAAAGAAGCAAAAGAGGGAGGACGCTGACATGGCATTATGAGACCAGGAACCTTCAAAGGCGCTGCTGAGTTTGTTTTCTGTTGGCCAACTGCTGCTAGGCTTGCAGCCTACCTTTAAGAGCACTTTGTTTCTGGCAGAGCCTCTCAGGAGACATCCATATAAGGCTCCTGTCAGCAAGTACTTCTTGGCATCAGTGATAGTGTCTGGGTTTGGTCTCTGCAAGTGGGATAGATCCCCAGGTGGGGCAGTCTCTGGACGACCTTTCCTTTAGTCTCTGCTCCACTCTTTGTCCCTGTATTTCCTTTAGACAGGAGCAATTCTGGCTTAACGTTTCTAATGCTGTGATCCTTTGTTCTTTGTGTTGTGATGATCCCAAACACAAAATCATTTCTGTTGCTTCTTCGTAACTCTAGTTTTGCTAGTGTTATGAATTATAAAGTAAATATTTCTGGAGATAGAGGTTTGTCAAAGAGTTTAAGACTCACAGACTAAAAAATGCTGCTTTATCAGAGTAAGAGTAGTAGTTTATTCCCAGGGGATGATGACATCTCTAGTTCCACCTTCTTGGCGACTTTAGCATTATTGGCATATCAACCAAACTCCAGGGTCGGCTCCCTGCCCAGGAGCATTTGGCCTCCACAAAATGGACCCCATGCTTTATTATGTGTGTGTGTGCTTTTTGATTTGTTTTGTTTATTATTTGTAGGTTTGTATATTTTCTCCCTGATATTTTTTATTTTTTAATTTATCTGTTTTGAATTTGTTTTGTTTTTCTGTTTTTGCTGTCTTTCTTTCTTTCTTTCTTTCTTTCTTTCTTTCTTTCTTTCTTTCTTTCTTTTTTTCTTTTTTGGAGAGAAAGATACATCAGATTGGTGGGTAAGAGCCCAATGGAAGAGTTAGGGAATGTACTAAAGGAGCTGAAGGGGTTTACAACCTCATAGGAAAAACAACAACATCAACCAACCAGACCGCCCCAGAGCTCCCAGGGACTAAACCACTAACCAAAGAGTACACATCGAGGGACCCATGGCTCCAGCTGCTTATGTAACAGAAGATGGCCTTGGCTGGCATCAAAGGGAGGGGAGGACCTTGGTCCTGTGAAGGCTTGATGCCCCACCATAGGGGAATGCTAGGGCGGTGGGGCAGGAGTGGGCATGTGGGTGGGGGAGTACCCTTGTGGAGGCAGGAGGAAAGGGGGTGGGATGGGGAAACTGGGAAAGGGGATAACATTTGAAATGTAAATAAGCAAAATAACCATTAAAAAAATGAGTACTTTGTTTCCCCAGTGTTTTCCCCTTGGAGAAAACTAAATTGTCATTTTCAAGTGGTTAACAAGTGGAGGTAGCTTCTGGGTTAGGGACAGCGGCATGTGTCCACTTCTCCTTTTACCTTTAGAACCACATCTAGTGAATACCCATGTTGGTCCTGTGCATGCTGTCTCTGTCTCTGTGGGTCAGTCTTGTTGATTTAGAGGGCCTTGCTCTCTTGATGTCCTCAATCTTCTCTGCTTCCATGGGGTTTCCTGAGCCCTGAGGGGAGGAATTTGATGGAGACACCCTGTTTAGGGATGAACATCCCAAAGTCCCTTACCCTCTGCACAATGTCTGGCTATGGGTTTCTGTATTTGGTCCTATCTGCTGCAGGAGGAAGCCTCTCTGATGATGGCTGAGCAAGGCACTGATCTGAATGTTTTTTAATTATGTAGTTGAAGATACAAACTTAGGTCTTAGGGCTGCCTTTGTTATATACGATAGATTCTGATATGCTGTGTTTTCATTTTCTCTCAGCTCTAGGAATTTAAAAAAAATGTCCTTTCGATTTTTCAACCATTCATTCATATTCAAAATGTGTTGTTTAGTCTTAGTATTTTCTATAGTTTTTCTAGTTGTTGATTTCTCGCCTTATTCTATTAAACCAGAATTTTAAATTTTTTTCATCATATTCACTTTACAAAGGAAAGAATAATGAAGTACATAGACTCATAAGATGTCATCTGCAATTTTGAAATCACAAAAGGCTCTGAAATGGAAGTGTTTTCCAAGTTTTCCACAGAGTCATTTGGCTGGAGTAGGAGGCTTTTCATAGCCTTGCCTTTTTGATTTATTGTAACCATTCACACACTGAAATGTCAATGGGATTGATAATGGCCTTTGCTTTAGACCCCAGCAGCCTGTAGTTTAGTTACACGACACTGTATATTGTATTACCTGTCTTGGATCAAGAACTTCTGAATTCTAAAATAAATCTTTTCCTAAGCGCTTTGGATGAAGGATTTTTAGATCTTTTTATGAAAAAAACGTGTATTATAACATTTAAAATGGTCCATAACATGTTTATCACACCTTCTTAGGTTGTGACAACTTGCTGAAATAGTACAAATCCACAGGCATAATAATATCACCTCTAAGTGGCTTCTAGATAAGCAGACTGAATGATGCATATAGATTTCTCCCAGAAGTATGCATGTATTCTTGTCATATACTTCATCCCAGAAAATTATATTCCATAGAAGCAGCCAGTGACACACTATTGAGTTAAATAAGCAACCATGACAAATTAAATTCAACACGATGAAACTAAATTACCATTCATTTATATGTCAGTGGAAGGAAAAGCAGCAATTTTAAAACCACAACCTACCGAAGCCAACGACACATGCTGATTTCCCAAACTGTAAGAATTCTTACTTTCTGTAAATCTGCATGCATGATCCAAAGTGCACCATTCCAAAGGCTTCGTTCTAGCCTGGCCTCAGAAAGCTACGAGTAATGAGTAATGTTAACTAGGAACAGAAACTTTTAGTAACCTCTAATCAGAAACTTTATTAGTTAAAAGCTAATTCTACTTGATCACAATACATATAAACACTAAAGTCAACGAAGTTACTTCCTTATTATTAAGATAGAGTTTTAATGTTTATGAGTAGCTCTTAACCAGTTAGGAACACACATTGGGCCAGGGGCCTGTGATGAGGACCCATAATTCTATTGAAAGGTTAATGCTGCTTGATGGTGGGGTTGAGGAAGGATGGTGAAGATCAGTGCTCTCACACAGCAAGGTTATGGTGGACATCATCATCTCTGTGTAGACAGTGATGGCTCCATTTGTGGCTGTCTTAAACTCTTAAAAAAAAATCAACATAAACAACCGTAAGGAAATATCTCCCATATTTTTCTTTTTATTGTTTGCAAGACTCACAAAACACCCATTTCTCCCACAATTTTGTCATAATTGCAGGAGGGTGTTTTAAAAATGATCCAAGAAAATGAGTTATATCAGAACAATAAGGACAAGCCAAAACTCTTTTGTTGTCTTGGAAAATGAACAAACTCAGTGGGTTTTTTATTTTGAGGTTTCAGGAAGAGAGCATTTAAATCCAAATAAAATTTGCATAATTTCTTTTTCAAAGTATATTTTAATTAAAATAGAATTATGTCTTTGTTTCCCTTCCTTTTCTCCCTCCACACCTTCCCGGGCACTCTAATCTCTTTTATGCTCCCTCAAATTGATAGCCTCTTTTTCCTTGATTATTTGTCAGTTAACTAGCTATATTTTGAACATCCTGCATATGTAATATATGTTTATAATCTGAAATATGGCAGTTATGTCCTAAAGACCTCGAAACTGGAAATGTATAATGAAAGAACCACCCTCCAGTGACACCTCCAAGATTTCTAACAGTTTTAAGAATGGGACATATGTAAGACAGCATGGTGGTAGTTAGGGGCACAGGCCTGCTGAGTGCAAGGCTATAATTCTTTTCCTTCTCTGTCTAGTTTCCTGTCACAGAAGGCTAGATAAAATTGAATCTGTTCCTAGTGAGTTGAGCCACAGCTGGGCTGATGTCCTGCGGGTTTAGTCGATTCAGAATAAAGATGTAGAATATTTTTGAGGTTAAAGGGCCAAAAAAAAAAAAGAGCTTCAGTGAATAAAAAATGGCGATGTCAGCTGCAATGATGACCTGCGACTCAGCCATGAGCATCCTGAAGAGGTTCCTTCCTTCTTAGGAACCTCCACTCGGGTAAGGATGAATCCTGGGCCATCCACAGTAAAGGATTTTAGAACAAGTCAGAATAAAGTGAAGTCAGTAAGAGTCATACAGTAAAAGGATAGTGTACACATACTCTCCAGACATAGATTAGGGCTAAGAGAGAGAATGAGAGCTCCTTAAATGTTTTAGTTAATAGATATATATGTATATGTATGTGTGTACACACATGTGTGCATATAGTTGGGAAACATGTGTGTATGCCACAGCATGTGTGTGGAAGTATGGGGACATATATATATATATATATATATATATATATATATATATGTACATATATATGTATGTATATATTGTGTGTGTGTGTGTGTGTATATCTGAGTCCATGACTTTCTAACTTACAATCTTTAGAGACTATATGAGAGCTTGACAAAAAAAAAACCTTTAAAATACAAAAAAGCATATAAAGTATTTTAATTTTTTATTTTTTATTTTACCTTGAATTTCTTTCTGTTAATGAAATAGTAAGGTGGTTTCACGAGGTGCACTGTAAGATTTAGGGCTGAGAGATGAGTGCTAAGATGGTAAAACTCAAGGTTCCAAACATTCTGACTCTAAGTAAGCACAGTCCATTTGTTGTTTTTAACATCCCCCGTTTATGGAGTCCTCAGGAAAACACACATTATCCCTGCAAGCAGCTTTGGCTTTACCAGTTATGGTGAAGTTTCTTGACTCTGAGTCACCAGGATGGGCAAACTAGATTCCAGGGTAAGGGGCTTCTTTCCCTTCTTAGGTTCCTCTAGTTTTCCTGTCTTTCTATTTTGCCTCGGTAATATATTGGATAAAGAGTGGAATAAAACCAAAGTTGGGGTCAGAGTCTGATGATCCTGGCACATTTCTCAATATATCTACAAGCTATTGCTTTTCTTACTAACTGTGTGATCCTTGGGAGATTGACTTTGTTTGAAGGAGCAGTATAGGAATATAGGTATGTGAGGATAGAGGTACATACATGTATAATGCGTTAGATACATATATTAAAGCATATCGACTGGTGCCTTCAGTGATTTTCACTTATATTCATTTTATTGTATGTGGCATGCATGCATGTGTTGTGTACAGTCAAGGAACATGTATGTGTGTGTACCACAACATGTGTATGGAAGTCAGAGGACAAATTGTGGATGCCAGTTTTCTCTTTCTACCATGTGGATCCTAGGGAATTGAACTTGGGCTGTCAGGCTTTAGGGAAAGAGCTTTTAATAGCTGAACCATGTATACACACGCACAAACACACACATATAAACTCTTTTCAAGATTATAATATAATTACAAAATTCTCCCTTCCCCTTTCTCTCTTTAAGCCTCTTATATACCCCTCCCAATTTTCCTTCAAATTCGTGACCTCTGTTTTTCATTACTATTGCACGTATGTATGTACATGAATATGCTTGCATATTCCTAAATATACCATGTTCAGTCTGTATAATGTTACATGTGTGTATGCTTTCAGGGCAGACAATTTGGCATGGTACAACTAACTGGTGTGCTCTTCCCGATAAGGACCATCTCTCCCACTTGCAACTTTTCTCAGTTGCTTGTAATTCTTTGTGTTGAGGCCTTGAGGGCCTCATGTATACATATATGAACTTTACGCAAAATTAAATAAGATAAATTATATTGCATGATACTCAGAAGATTTATTTAGTTATTGAAATGCTTTTCTCAGGAATGTTAAATAAATATTTGGGGTCACTTTTCTTTGGAAAAGCAATAAATTTGGAATATAGCCTAAGATATTGGGATATGAGTTTCTTTAAAACTCATCATTAATCAAACATGCACTAAACACGTTTGTGTACAAACTTGCACCAGGTGCTCCTAACTCAAAAGACATGCAATCTAATAAAAAAAAGAAAGAAATCTAATAAATGAATAAAGCCACGGTGTGACCGTCATGGAAACACCTTCCAGCCATTACTGATAACTAGCCACAATTTGTAATAAAAGGTGCCCAGGACAAGAAAACAGGGATGTAGGCTTTAGACAACAGAGAATGGATTCTTTCTTTCCAAAGTTGTGTGGAGATTCAGAGAAGGCAGGTAGAGAACGTTGAACATCTACTCAAAGTCACCACTGCACAACTATATTTCAGAATCCTAAGGTGAGTATTACATGCATGTTTTCTCATATTAAAGTGATTTGTTTTTAATCTAATTCAATTTGATTTCAGTTTTCTTGTGGTTGGCTAAGTAGTTTGATTTTCTTTCTTCAAGTGGTATTTACTCTTTTTTTTTAAAAATTACTTCTTTATTTTTATTGTATGAATGTTTTGCCTGCATGCATGTCTCTTAGGCATGTGTGTGCCTGGTCCCTTTGGTGGTCAGAAGAGGGCATTAGAGCCCCTGGAACAGGAGTTACAGGTGGGTGTGAGCCACTGTACGGGTGCTGGGAATCAAATCCAGGTCCTCTGTAAGAGCAGTCAGTGCTCTTAACCTTAGAGTCACCTCTCCCTCTCCACCTCTAACCATGTTGTTGCTTATGGAGTCTATGATCTAACCATTAAAGCTGTGATGATTAGTAAGGAGGTCTAGGTGAGCCCAGAATAGCCCCAACAATGGACTCATTGGTGAGCGGCTTCAGTTCTTCGATGGAAACTGTGAGACTGTCATACATGAGAACCGAGCACTTCAGGAGCATAAACAGATGTTCTGGGAACATCTTGTTCTGAAGTGAAAGCTTAGATCCTCTTGATTTAAGCAAATTTACTTAGAAAGTGAGTGGGATTGAATCTTATGCAACTGTTTGACTAAGTTTGACATTCTTGGGAAAGATACTTATTAAAAGGTAGATGTGCAAATGACAGAGAAATTCCAAGGAGGGGATTTAATGCAAAAATATAGAAGATGGAAACCATTCAAAAGTATGCTAGTGAAGTCATGGAAAGTGCTAACCTTTGGAAGACAATTCTGAACTCTGTTCAGGAAGACATCATGTGCTCCTCAACTACCTCTCTGGGATTTGAATCTCAAGCCCTGCTATTCACCCCCTTTAGCTCCTCACAAATACTGTTTACTCAGTGAAAATCTTCCTGTGGACTGAAAAAAAAATCTAAGTTTCACATCTTGAATTATGATATATGCCACCATTTACATAAAAGTCACAGTGTATAAAAATGGGGTAACTTGGTGGGGGGAGGGGTAAGTCTGAGCTGTAGAAAGTTCTAATGCTAGATTGAAAGGGAGGCATGATTGTCTTTAAAGGTACAGTATGCTGGGAATGAGCTGTAAAGATATCTGCCAAGGCCAGGGAAGGTCTGTTGTGTTTTGTACGGAGATAAGATGGCGTTTGAAACAACAGGTTGTTTATATACAAATAGATGCTATTACATAGTACTTGGAAATAGTTTGTTCTCTTAAGTAGGTCAAGCATCGCCCCCTGATACCTTGTTTACATCAGAGCAACTGAATGAGAATAAGTTACAAATACAGCAAAGGAAACCAAAGTTGGACCTCCCAAATTCCAAAAGAACAGGGTTCAGATAGATGCCAGTGTGTTGCCCTCTCCTTACTTATTAAAGTTCATGACATGCTGTGGTTTTTAATTGCTTGATAATCTGCCTAGATCTACTGGCTGAAAACAATTTTATTCAATATTTGGAATGCTTCCCTGAGAGAAACTTGAGATAATGTCATATGGACATTGATGCTGGATCCCCCCAAATCAACATTTAGCTTAATTCTCTGGTATCTTAAAGGGAGATCAAGTTGCAGAATCATAGGCATGTCATAAATATGCCAGGGTATTTTCATGTTCTCTTTGTGGCATCTCTGCCTCATACGCCTGAGTCAGAATAGGAATTGCTAGGCAGTCCTGTAATCCTGTTTAAAAAGTTCTTGCCACATATGTTTGACTTTAAACAACCATCCCAAGCCATGATAAGCATCCCCTTTCCCATGGATCTTAGAGTGCTTGTTCTATTCCTTGGGAAGCATCTCTGGAATTCTTCCTTTTCTCTCTTCTAAACACCCGGTGCCAAATCCTGATAGAATTGGGGACCAGGGTCAACTGAACTCAAATTATATTCTCTTTTCTAATGCAAGACATACAGTAATATGACTGAGCTTTCATCAGAATCCAATCCTTCATGTGTTGGAAACAAAGCAAACAACAAAATAACCTGCAGATTTATTGGTTTAAAGTTGAGCTAGAATTTTATTGTGAGGCTAGAAGACGCAAGGGAATAAATGATCTGTGTTTTGCTTTTCTTTCTTCTTTTCCTTTTCTTCCCCCTTTCCTTCGGTTTCCCTTCCATTCCCTCTCCTCTCCCCTCTTCTTCCCTTCCATTCTTCCCTCTCTCCTTCCCCCTTCCTTTTACCCTCCCTCCCTCCCTCCCTCCTACTCTCCCTCCCTCCTTCCCTCCATTCCTTCTTTCCCCTTCCCTTCCTTCTCAGTTCCCCTTTCCTCCACCTCCCTTTCCTTTCTGGCTTTTCTTTCTCCTCTCTCCTTTTTCCTTATTAAATAGAACTGCTTTATTAGCACAATGACTAAAATACAATGACCAAAATTTATCGCATCTCCTCACATCTTCACTCAGGGAAAAGACCTGAAGCCTTTAATGAGATTGTCTAGAACAACCAACCTGCAGGTCTGTGCAGAGGCATTCTATACAGTCAGTTACAATTTCCCTCCTGAGTTTTCTCACTCATTTGTTCGCATGCTCCTTTAACCACACTCTTTTCTGGTTGCTCCTACCTTCTGTGGGAACAAGTTAAAGATCCTTGTGAGGTAGCTGGTCCTTTTCTTCAACAGTTGAGGTTGATACTGCTATTATTTGTCATGCTGATTAAGTTCAGGAGGACTGGTGAGTCAATGCCTGATGATAACAATAACCCAGGTTATTTTTGATTTATTAATGACAGAGGGATCGTGTCTCCATGAGTTGAAGTCACAATGGGTATAGGTCTAGTGAGACCTTCCTTGGTCTGCGGTTTATAATCCCAATTCTATCTATATATCTATATATACTACTAAGCTAGATCTTCTTTGTTGAGCCAGAGGTATCTGGTCACTAGGTTTATAAAATAGGTTTTGCCTCTCACATATAGTTCTACCTCCTAACAAGTGAGCATTTCCTTATATACACATAAACTTGATAACACGGCTTCCCTGTCTAAAGGTGGAAAACTTGAGCGGAGTTTTGCTTCTAGGCAACACCCATTTTATTGCTCCTCCAAGGGACCATTTCACATAGGCTTAGCCATGAGTTTATATTTTAGACGATCACATCTCACTAAGAGGCCAAGAAGGTCAGTCCTTCATGGTGAGTGGGGGATGGAGAATGGAAAAAACAGTGACATCTTAGAAATAAACACTTTACTCTTTCTCATGAGTATTTCCTGCTTTTCCAGTGATGGTTGAAGAGGTCATTTCTGGGTATATTTTTAAATTTTACAGCAGTTTTCAATTTATGGAAGTTACAGAAATGCTATGAATTGCCCCAAAGCTGGTGCTATTGCCCCTCTATTGAAATGCTATTCTGGCCTAATTGTCATCATTAATGAGCCAACACTGATGCATCCTTATTAATTGAAGCAATCCTTCGTTGAGATTTCTTTGGGTATCTTTTACTGTCTTTCTTTAGTTCGGGGAGTCTGCCTATTGGGGCATTTCATCTTGTAATCTTTCATCTTGCATCCTTATACTGTAGCAGTGTCTCAGCCCCCTTCTTTGTTCATGGCAGACTTTGACAGTTTTGACCAAGATTGGTCATACTCTTTGTAGACATTTCTTCAGATTGGGTTTATTTAGATTTATTTATTTGTTTTCCTCTAGATTACATTAAGGTTTTTTTTTTTGAAAGAAGAAAACCACAGAGTTAACATGCTATTTTTAACACACTGGGTCAAGATACCTATAGTTTAAATCATTTATCATTGGTGACGGAGATTTTTTGAGATGCTGTCTAGCTTTATAGCTCAGGATAGCTTGAAATTATGATCCTTCTGCCTCAGTCTCTGGATGTTGTAATCACGGCCATGCCACCATTCTGGGTATAATACTGCCTGGCTTTTTCTTACCTAACCAAGGCAGGGCCTTCATTGTAAAGTTAGTCTTTAATTTCTCGGTACTGTAGTTTTTAGGAAGCCATGATGTACATCCCACCTTTGAGAAGTGGGATGCCATGTTTTCCTTCCTTGAGAGTGCAGTAACTATATTTATTAGTTGTCACTCTTTTAACTAGGAGATTTACCTATCTAATCCAGTTATTTTGATTGTTTTGCTGACTCAAGAATATTTTTTTATTTTTTGTTTGTTGTTCCAGCCTGGGCTATTGAATGCTCTTGAAGTTAGTTCCTACATCCTGTTAATATACTCCCAGAGTCTTAAACTACTAGGCAAAGACTATACAATTGAGTTATATATTTCTTTCCCAGTTTTTGAGCACTTCTTTATACTTCTTAAAGCAACAAGCAACACCAGGCTTATCTGTATACTCTCTCTTCCAGGCTTGGAGTTTTCTTCAGAACATTTTCTTCCCAAGGGAAGTCATATTAGAAAACAATGTCTGGGTGTTGATTAGCAGAAGAATCTTTTTTTTTTCATTAGATATTTTCTTTATTTACATTTCAAATGTTAGCCCCTTTCTGGTTTTCATTCCAAAGACACTGTATCCCATCACTCTCTTCCCCCTGATCGCCAACTCACCCTCTCCTGCTTCCCTGTCCTGGCATTCCCCTATATCGGGGCATCAAGCTTTCTCAGGGCCAAGGGCCTCTCTTCCCCTTGATATCTGACAAAGCCATTCTATGCTACATATGCAGCTGGAGCCATGGGTCCCTCCATGTGTATTCTTCGGTTGGTGATTTAGTCTCTGGGAGCTCTGGGGGTACTGGTTGGTTCTTAATGTTGTTCCTCCTATGGGGCTGACAGAGTCTGCCTGTCTTAGTCAGTTGTTTGTCACGAACCTAACTCTCAGAGAAAACCAAGTGAAAGGAGGAAAGACTTACTTCAGCTCACAGTGTCAGAGGTTTCAATCCGTGAGACTTGGTCCTACTGCTTGTGGGCCTGTGGTGAGGTGGCACAGGGAACATTTGATGGAGAAAAACTTTTCATTTAATGTTGGCCAGGAAGCAGAGAGACAGAAAGAAAGCAAGGGACTGAGGACAAGATACATCCTCTAAGGGTGTGCCCCCCAGTGACTTCTGTTCTCCAGCAAGATTCCACATGTTTTAGTTCCCGACACTTCCTCACAGAAGATTTCGATATGAATCCATCAGCGGAGTTATCCATTAATAATCTAAGTCACCCCTGGACATTGCTGCTTCACAGACCAAGTCTTCAACACGTGGTCTCTCACGAGTCATTTCGGAGCTCCAGACAAACTCTTCTGAGGGGGTATTACGTCATTCTAATTAGTGCAATTTTATCTTTGAATAATTGGATTCTGATGTCTTCTTGAAGTAATTTAAAAACAGCAGCAACTCAGCCTATCCCTAAGGGAGGAAAATGTCCCCCTTCAGAAAACCAGAGCAGGTATCTGTTTCTTGTCCCTTTGCTGACAACCATGTGTACTTCCTGATTGATGGATAGACATTTGTCATCCTTAGTTCCTTCACTAAGTTATTCTGATGTCACTGTGATTTGACGCCATCTGTTCTGTAAGCAGGAGGTAATGCAATTATTAGCACATATGCAAATAATTCTTTAAAATATGATAATAAATATTTCTTATTGAAAGCCTAAGCATAGTAGGTAATGAATTAGACACTAATGATCTCAGCCTAACTACAGAAATGATTTTCACTTATTATTTTCTTTTTCACTGGAAAACAGTAAGCAGGTCTTAATTTTTTGCATTTTATTAAGTTTTCATTCATCTTTACACAATTTAAAGTGTTTTGTATATTCTTAACTTTATATAAATGATCACACATTATAGCATAAAAGATTGACTATGTTCAATACAAAATGGTCAAACCTTAAAACATCTATGTACAAGTGACATTATAAAGATCAAGCAAGTTATATTTATGTATTTAGAAAGAACACACACACACATATACACATACACTTGTATTAAACAACAATTAAAGAAAAATGAAGTCATAAATTTGAAATAGAACAAGGTTGGGTGTATGAGAGGATTTGGAGAAAGGAGATGGAAGGTGGAAATGATGTAATTATATTGGAATCTCAAAAAGTGAAACAAAATTAATACAAGAATATTTATCCCTCCCAAAGTTTACTATGTACTTTTGACCCTTCCAAAGTTTCATTAGTTTATTCCTTTTCACTGCTATTCTTTAATTGTATAAAATAGTATACTCCATATAGTCTCTTGTTCATGGCCATTAAGATACCTTAATTTATTTGTCTTATTCAAATATTGCTGCAATGAAAATAAAAACATTTTCATGTGTTTGTGATGTGAACTAAAGGCTCATTTCCAGCCCTATGGCCTTTGTACTGCCAGAGTCTATCTTTCACTACATAGTCTATGAGCTTCTGATTTGAATTAGCATACCAAACTATTTCTTCATTGTTGGAATCATACTCACATGCACAATACTGATAATGTCCTGCTGATGTCATTATCTGTACATCATTTTGTTAGTTGTCTTGTATAATGAAAACCTCAGTATTTATTATTTTTATTTATTTGTGCATGGACATATAACAGTGACCAAGTCATAATACTGACATTCAAGTTTCTTATCAAGTTGTAAATCTAAAGCTAAACCCATTAGCTCATGACAATAAATGCACTGTTTTTGCATACATGTATTTACACTTGATCTTCATTATTCATAGATTCAATACGTACAGATTGGCCACTCACTAAAGATTATATGTAACCTCCAGATGAATACGCTGTCACTTTCACAGCCATTTGCTAGATGTTCAGAGCATCACAACACTTGGGTTGCCTAGTATATGTGTTTTCACCTGAAGTCAAATATGGTGATGTTCTTCTGCCTTTCGGTTTCAGGTCTTGGTCTATTATTAAAAGTCAGTTTTGGAGTCTAATGAGTACTATGCTTGTGTTGTCGTTTATGAATTTTTTGGTGACTTTACTGTTGTTTTTTTTCTTAATGACACCCACACTTCCAAGTGTAGTAATGAAGTGCTTACGTATTTTAAATGCAAGAGGGCTGCCATGTGTCTTATGGAGAAAACACATGTGTTAGATAAACTATATTTTTTTCTGGCATGAGTCATAGTTGGCTGAGTTCAAAGTTAATGAATCAGATATACATGTATTAAAGATATATAAAATATTGTATCAGAGAGTCAGAGGAACCTACCCTTTGTATTTTCCCCTGAGAAGGATAGTTTAGTTTAGTATTCATTAATTTAATATCTGCAGTAGGATTTATAGGTTATAGCTACTACCAAAAAAAAATGATTATGTCCTTAACAACAACAACAACATCAACAACAATAACAACAACAAACTAGTAACATCAGGATGAACTTCACATTGTTAGGAAATGTTCTATTTTGTGAAATTTTGTTTTAGATAGACATGTATAGGTGGCACTGTGTGCGTAGAAAGGTTATTTCTTACTTTGCCTCATGATAAAGTTGTCTTTAAGCCACTGAGCTATGACAAGGTTTAAGTTTACATTTTCTGGGCTTGAAGAATTTGCATGTATCAATGAAACTTGAGGTCAACCATGCTGATTTCTGTGTCTTAGGAAAAAGAAGAAAAACCATTGCCAAGTTTCAGCTAAAGTTTTTTAGAAGCAACAGCTCCACTCTCAAGAGAGCCAATATAACAGTTGTGCCTATCAGCAGTCCCGAGGTCTCCTAACTTGGTTTAGGTTGCCCTGTAAGCTTGAGAACTCTCAATTTCTAAGATGTCAGGATCTACCTTAGGGCTTCCCTTCAGGTCTGCTCTGCTCCAAGTGAAGTGGATATAATCCTCCTGGGACAGGGAGCTAGAAAGATTCTTTCCACATGATTGCTTGTGCATGAGAAACTCTGGGGAAATATAATCAGGGAAAAGAGAATGGGAAGATTACCCGGGCTCCTTGGAGAATGCTCCGCTTGACACTGATGATGCGCCCTGCGCTGGTGTTCTTGTAAGGGAGCGTTTGGAGCGTATCAAATGTTATTCAGCTCAACACTTGGAGTCAATAAAACTTAAATTATGCAAACATACTTTGGATCTTGTCATTGACTCTCGTGTTTCCTTAGCATCTCCCCTTTAATACCCAATCCTAATATCCATCACACAAGAGGGTTTGCTGTAAAGCTCTGCAATTGTAACAGAGTGTCTAATGTCTTGCTATTTTATGAAAAAAGTGCAAGAAAGAACCTCTGGAGTTCGTCGTCCTGTGGAGGACATGGAAACAAATGTAACCTGAAATTTGCCTTTTATCTGTTACGTCTCTTGCATCTTCTAGACTTTATTCAGAATGTGTTTCAGCCCAGCAGAAAAACAGAGCCAAAAATATCAATGCAGCTTTCGAAGGCTTAGTTTCATAGCATTATATTGTATCATCTTCGGCTTCATCTTTAAAGTTCAGTTTTTATGCTTCTTCCTAGGTAGAAAAGTCTTGCCCTGAAGGGATGTCACTAACACTGTCAGTAAATAGGTGTTAAGGACGGAATGGCCTCTTTCTAAATTATATTAGCTAGTTTCATTGCCCTTTCTGTTGGGATTTCTGTACCTCCCCTGTGTTGATTGGCCCTGGGCTTTGGCTCATGACCTGTCTCTGCTAAGAACAGTTCCTTTTTGTGCTGTATTTAACATTTGAGTCTGGCCCACAGAGTTCTTGTAATGTAGTAAAACAAAACAAAACAAAGTTGTTTTTTTTTTTAAAAACAAAACAAAACAACTAAGCTCGCCATAGAACCAGTTTCCCAACTGACAAGTTCTAAGCTATTTCCACAGGCATATGCTTGGGCCGCTGAAATGCTTTTGGTAGGGAGAGCTTTATGAGTTCGTGCCTCTTATTAAAGTTTGTATACATTAAGCAGGTGCCTCCCATTCTGAAGAACTGGGGATAAAATCAAGCAAGGTTTTGAAATGTGCATTCTTAACTCTTTCTGCCTGGCTGTTTTGCCTGCCAGATGGCTTAAATGTGATGCTGTGTCACCATTACTTTGACTCAGCTTGTCTCTGACCTTAGATTTACCTCGGGGTACTCACCGC
Organism: Tokudaia tokunoshimensis; assembly: GCA_036184795.1. Taxonomy (NCBI): domain Eukaryota; kingdom Metazoa; phylum Chordata; class Mammalia; order Rodentia; family Muridae; genus Tokudaia; species Tokudaia tokunoshimensis. The sequence goes on from BTHU01000009.1 coordinate 42,485,979, forward strand.
CAAAGGAAACAACCAAGTAGGAGTTTCAGCAAACAAACAGGCCTACATGCCTCGTGTGTTTACTATAATCACCTGCTCGAATGGAGGCGCTCTCAGTGTGGCTCGGAATTCTTTTGCATTAATAAAAAAATATTTCCAATGAGATCTAAAGGTGAAAGTAATTGAGACTAGGAGCAGCAGTTGCTGGAAGGCAGAGAGACTGGGTAGCTGAGATAGAGGAGAGGGAAGAAGAAGGGGACTTACATTCCACGGGATGTACTTCGTCCAGTGTGAATCTGTTGTCTGTCCAACAACAGCAACAACAACAACAGCAAGTGAATATAAAAAGGAAAGAGAGAGAAGAAATGAGCAGTTCTGCCCAGGACTTTCACTAGTAAAGAAAAACAGACATCCTAGTTTTGGGGAACACCCTGTATGCGGTCTTTGTGGACTTGGAGTAAACATTTGGCTGATCCTTGGGTGTGTATTTCAGCAGATAAAATTCAAGGAAGACATTTGCTTTTGCTCCCAGACAGCATTGAGGCAAGATTCATTATGGATTTTCGATTTCATATGAGCTTTCAGACAGTGGGTGACAGATATGTAAACAGATAAATGAGCTATTACAGACCCGGGGGCAAGCTATGGTGGTGCCCAGGAGAGGATCTGAAAATCCTCTTTGATCCCTCCTTTGATGAAAGGCGCCCACTTATGACTCCCACTCGCACCTAACCTGCCAACCACTCCCATCATCCCAACCTCAAACTGATTCATTTTCTTTTCCAGTGGGAACTGCATGAACATTTTGAAATCTCCCATCCCTTGTGTACTATTGGCCTATGGCTAACAACCTCAAATGTTTACTTCCCAAGTGAGCAAATGTGGGAGCAATACCACACATAAAGTATTGGAACCTGGTAAAATTCAGACAATGGTAAGGAAAGTTCATTAGCAGACCGAGTCCATCCATAACGTCAAAACATTTGGGAGAACTCAAAAAGAGGAAACTGTTTTATAGAGAACTGGATAGGGCCAGAGCCAGGGCCAGGGTCAGAAAGATGTACAAACAGGAAGTCTGAGAACCAACAAAGAAAGGAGACTGGAGAGTCAGTCCCAGCTAACATAGCTGAGCTTTACTTCAGAGCCAGTGCCATGTTCCTAAGGAGATGTCCTGTTACCCCCAAAGCTCTCTTAATTTTTTGTTTGTTAAGAAACTGAGTTAGGTTTTTGTTTCTTGCAACATTAAGAATTTCAACTTACACTTTTCAACCAGCTGCCATATCCCTGCATTAAAAATGAGACAGAAAGGAAGAAGGAAGGAAGGAGGGAGGGAGGGAGGAGAGAGATGTCTGGACTGGAACTAGAGCTCAGTGTTCGAGTTCTTCTTTAGGAAGTGTAAAACCTCAAGTTCAATTCCAGTACACAGGACACATGCTTGTTCTTTGCAAAAGACAATAAATACACACACGTGTGTGTGTGCGCACACACACACACACACATACACACGCACGCGTGCGCACGCGCGCACACACACACTGAATAGATTGAAAATCATGAGATACTTGTTACTTTTAATACCTAAATGGGAGAATGATCTGGCCTATTATAGTAAGTAAAGCAATGAAATAAATCAATCATTTGCATCTTTTAGCTAGTCACTGTTGTTCATTGATTGGTCTGAATGACCTAGAATGTTCTGAAGCATCTCTCAGGGAACCCAGGCAGTCAGAAATCTCATGATGAGGAGGTCGACATTGCTATATATTTATTGTTTAGCTGTTTCCTAAGTTATTTAGGCTGACCTCAGAACCGTTGGGAAAACTTTGAATGTAAGTTATGAAAATAAAACATCCTACTATAATAACAAGGTCTGGAGTACAGGAGTATGAATAAAACCAAGGAATTTCTGAGATGCTCGACTAGCTTATCTGATCATTAAAGTTCGGAGTCAATAAACACAGATTCCTAATTAAGTCAAACTTTTCTCATTATTCAAAACTGAACAGGTATTTGAATGCAGAACAAAGATTTCTAATTCTTATGAGTGCTTATAAGGAAAAGGATATCTCTCCTGCCTCTTGGGATGCTGTGTTTAGTTGCATGCCCATCACATCTTATATTTCAGTTCATCTCAGTCACGTTTTACTGTCTCTTTTGTTAATGGTTTTATTATTGATGTGCCCTTTGTTTTAGACATTCCCTGTCCTTGGTCAGAGGGAATCAGAGGTCTGAATAATGAATAAACAGAAAGCATTCCCTTCTCTTGTGTTAAGGACTTCCTTTTGACATATATACCTTTGAATCAGAATTAACTTCTTCACCATCCAAAGCAGGCAGAGAATGCACCAAGTGCTTGGGCAGGACATACAGCTGTTCCCAGCAGCCATAGACCTTTGCTGTTTCTTTTGAACAGAATTTAAAAAAAAACACTCATATCTAAAAACACAGGGTATAAAAAAAAAGCACTGTGACTGATTTTATCATATGCAGGATATTAATGATCACAAGCATTTATTAATAATGCATGATTTCCTGCTTAGTAACAAATATTTCAAGGAACTAGTTGATATATATTTCCATTAACAGAGGATGAGTCAAGGCTTAGGAAAGACTCTAGAGTTGGGATTTAAAAAAAATACACTTCGTGCTTAAAGTCAATTGTAAATTTAACACTTTGAAATTCACTTTGGAAACCTTAATGTGATGTTGGAGGGAGGTATTTGATCTGAAAAGGGAACCTGGCAGTGATGAATGACACATAGAGGGAGGGGGTGCCTTTAACTCATCCTGCTCCTTAGTCACCAAGGTCCCGGTGTTCTCCACTGTCTTTAGAGATGGAAGGCCTTGGTGAAACTCCAGATTCTCCAACACCCCTTGCTTTAGCTCTGAGATTTTCTTTTCCTTGAAACATGTTGTTGTTTTTAGCAAGGGATGGGCATTATTGCTTTAATGTGTTTATTTATTTTTTCCTTTACAAACCACTGTGAGTCCCCAACCAAGAATCACAGCATTCATAATAAGAGCCCTCTGCGCAGTATACGAAGCTGCTTCCTTTTTTTTTTCTTTGTGATTTAAGACACAGTCAATCCATGTTGGCTTTTATGGGTGCTTAAGCTGAGGAGGGAGAGAAGAAAGCTGATAGTGGCCTGGTAATATTTTAAGAAACAGGACTCCTTAGGTAAAGTGAGTAATTGATATTGTAAACTTAAACATTAATCGTTTTAGATGATACAATAATTTTCGTCTATTGTTTTAATTAGAGCAATGATTTAGAAATACTATGGGAACAGTAGATGAGGATTTGGGCCTCAGGCAGATGAAAGCTCACTATCAATTCTGTCTAGTATATTTGTATTGTAAATATTAGTATAAAGCTAAAAAAAAAAAAAGCAAGGCATTTTAAAACAAAGTTCTACAGATTTTTTTCAGTCTTTTTTTCCCTGTATGTTAGCTCAAGCTTCAGGCCTAGAAACTGTAAAGGAGTAGAGCAAACATGGAATTGGTGACCACTAGAGGTGTATATTTGCTGTTGTTGTTTAGTCTGGTGTCAGTGCAACTGCGTCTTCAACAATGTATACATAGGCCATTCATTTAAAGGAAAACTCAAAATTCATTTAAATGCCATTTAATGCCTTCCTTAGAAAACATTAAATTGCAATGCTTTTCTTTTCTTTTTATTAGTTATCTGCAACCATGTAATAGCCCTTGAGATTTGGAAATATATTTAATCCATTTAATCCTAATTTTGTAATTTTGTGAGTAGTTTTCTTTTTTTTTGGTTGTTCGAGACATGGTTTCTCTGTGTAGCCCTGGCTGTCCTGGAACTTACTCTGTAGACCAGGCTGGCCTTGAACTCAGAAATCCGCTTGCCTCTGCTTCCCAAGTGCTGGGATTAAAGGTCTGCGCCACCACTGCCCAGCTATTGTGAGTAGTCTTATCAGCACACTTACGAGCAAACCTGCTACTTTTACTTACGCACTAAAAGTTTTAGGAAGACTTCAGTAGCTTGCTGTCATTCTCAGAGAGTAGTAAGGGAAGAAAGCAAGTGATAGTGACATTTTTAATTCTCAGTTGATCCCTCTTCATGCTATCTTAACATTCCCATGAATTCTATTCACAATTTTTATTTCCTACTATAACCAAATCAAATACTTTAGAACTTAGGCATCATGGAACAAGTTCAGAAATGAAGTGCCAACTGGATTCTGGCACCATTCTGCACATATTTGTCATCAAGAGTCAAACAGAATAGGGAAGAAATTAGCCAGATGAAAGCAGTTTGGTTTCACAGAAACGCAATAGACATTGTACAGTCAGTGCTGTGGAATTCTAGGTCCTGCCTCCATCACCAGCACTCCCCTCCTCTAATCAGTTTCAGCAGACATGTTGGGTTGAATTAACACCCGGAAATCTTCTACTACAATGAAACCAAATCATTCTGCATACATCTCCTGTATTTAATCATAGCTTATGTTGATGTATTCAATGTCCTGAAACTATTATAAGTGGCCTGTCATTGACTGATTCTCAATTACTATCCTCTTGGTGACTTTTGTCAGGAAGGTCACCTAACCTTTTGACCCACTAACACATGCTTAGTTTGCCTTTTGGAAGCATTTTTTTTGGGGGGGGGATGTAGAAGTTTTCAAAGTTTTAATTCCATTCTTTTTTGCATGGCTCTCTGCTATCCCAGACTTTTAGCAAAAAGTGATTCCATTTCAAGACAATGACTCGTATTTATCTTTCTCCGCAGAAAATTTGAGCTTCTCTCCTTACACACAGACTTAAGTTCACTTGTTTCCCAGACGTCATCTATTTGGGATTTCAGATAAAGCTGTGAGTATACCCGTGTGTCTAGATGCAGAGAAGTTCAAAATTGTTAGGGAAGAGTCACTAATATCTAGAACAGAGTTGAAATGTATGTACAGTGCCTAAGATGGCTGAAAATAAAAGACTCCCAAATCACTGAGAAGAGCTATAGGCGGGGCTCTAACGGCTGTGGTTTATTTATTGCCCTGCTTCACATATTGAACACCGAGTTAATGATTGTATAGGATACTCTGTTTTGATGTCCGTAGGCACAGTTGTGACTAAGGAATAAATAATATTCAAAGATTACCCTTTCTTTCTGGTAATTTTTAGGTAAGTAAAAAATGCTTAATTTTTTGTTGTTTAGAATTCATATATGAGCATTACACTTATATCGTTTTTGCCCTCTCTCTTTTCCAACTTCTCCCATAACCCCCATCTGACCCCATAAATTCCTTTCAAATTTGTGACTCTCTTTTCCTTTAATTATTATTGTTATATATGCATATTCACATATATGTATACATAAATACAATACGCTGAGCACATACATAAATACAATACATTTAGCATTGGTTGTATGCATATATGTTTAGATATGATCACTTTGGATTAGATAACCTATCAGGGGGCTTTTTCCTGGAAAAGAGTGAATCTCCCTCTCCCGGGAGCCATAGCTCTTCATCTAGGGGAGAGGCCTTTTGAGAAGTCTCCCAGTCATGTTGGCTACAAACTGGTATTTTTATTGTGTTGATCTTGTTTGAGACCATATTGTTGAGACCGTAGTTTATGGCTGAATATTCCCTATCATGTATAGAAGATATTATCTCACAGCAGACATCCTGGTCCTCTGGCTCTCACAATCTTTATGCCTCTTCTTCAGTGTTTCATGAGCCTCAGGTACAGGGGTTGTATTGTATTGCGGGGGGGGGAGGGCAGAGCTCATGGACAGTTGTTTTTTGCATTTTGACCAGTTGTAGGACTCTGTACTTGTCGCTGTGTTCTGCAAAAAGAAACTTCTTTGATGATGGGCGAGGGCTACATTTATCTGTGGCTACGAGGATAAGCATTTAGAATGCAGTTAGAAATTATACTGGTTTAGAAAAGGGGCAGTAATAGGTTTCTGATTATGATTCATGGTTTCACCAGCCATGGATAGTTATTGACTAGGTTTACAATACCAGACATGCATTCCTTCCTATCGAATAGGCTGTTTGTGACTCTCAAGGTCTGTGTCATTATTGTACCTATGGGATATCTTGCCATACTGTTTATTGCTGTCATTTATAGGGTTTGCATCTGTGTAGGACATTGATTTCTGCTTTGGCAGCTTACATGGCATCTTTCAGAGACTGTGAGAGATAATCTCAAGAAAGAGGTTTCCAGGCCATTGGCAGCTTTCTCTCCCCTAGTTCAGTGTCTGAAGTGTGTGGTGTCTTTCAGCAGTAGCATCTTATTTGCAGCCTTCAGATGTCATAAGAGTTCTGCGCAGTGATTATCCTCGGAGTTACTCTGGTAATCAGTGGCATTGCTGGAGTCAGGAGCAAATAGCATTGTATGCGTTACTTCCATTGAGACCTTGGTTTTGATGTTGAGCATGGTTTAGTATCTTCAGTGAAAAAGTCTAAGGAAAGAGGAAGAACAGTATAATGATAGCAGATGTGTACCACTGCAGAGCTGATTATAACAACAGAAGGATCAATTCCTGCCCATCATATCATCAAAGAGATGGTTTACCATGGTTCTAAATGGTAAATTCTACCCAATTAATCAAATTAGTCTGCCAGTGGCCCTTGGGGAAAAAAAGAGAAGAAAGGAAGAACACTGAATATGTGAAAATGGTGCTTCAGAGTGCAGCTATCCTCCATGCGTCCTTTTAAAGATGGAGACTCTTCCTTGCTTTCCAACTGGGAGAGCCCTCCCTGGACTGCAGATAGAGCTGAGAACCCAGCTTACAATCTTTCAGTGATAGGGTTATTGAGTGTATTAGTTACTGTTTCTATTGCTGGGAAGAGATACTATGACCATGGCAAATTTGAGAAGACTGACCTCCAGGCAGGCAGGAGGAGAGTTGCATTGTTTACCCTCACAGTGACACACTTCCTCCAATAAAGCCACACCTAACTCTAACAAGACCACATCTCCTAATAGTGCCATTCCCTGGGCCAAGCATATTCAAACCACCACATTCCACTCCCTGGCCCCCATAGACTTGTTCAAACACATGAGTCTATGGGGACCATACCTAGGATTATCATAATCCAACTTCAAAAGTCTCATAGTCTATAACAGTCTCAAAAATGTTCAAAGTTCAATCCAATCACTTAACTGTAATCTTTATGAAATCAAAATCAAAAAAGCAGATCACATAACTCCAACACCACAGAATATTCATTACCATTCCAAAACTTCATAGGGAGAAAATATTGGACAAAAGCAAGACAAAAAATGAACGGGGCAAACTCCAAATTCTGCATCTCCATATCTGAGGTCAAAGCTATTTTCAGCTTTTTAACTCCTTTCATCTTTGTTGACTGCTGTTGGCAGATCTGGCACAGCAGCAATAAACTTTGTTCTCTTCAGCTGGCTCCACTCCCAGGTATCTCATGACTGTGCTATCTCTAACATCTTGGGGTAGCCAAGGCGATGTCTGGTATCCACACATGATATTCTGTGCTCTTCCAAAGGGATTGGGTCACTTCTCTAGCATTGCCCTCTGAAGCATTTCAGGGTCTGGTTTGACTCCACTCCACTGCTGCTGCTGTTCATGGTGGTGATCCCACACTACTGGCATCTCTAACATGCTGGGGTTTCTCTCTGCAACTAGGCTTTACCAATTGCTGGTCATAGGCTCCTTTTATGGTGTCAAGCCAAAACTTCTTTGCATGACCCTTTCAGTCCTGGGTCATCAACTGCAACTGAGGCTGAACCTTGGCCTTCCCTGAACTTTCACAGTGCCAAGTGCTCTCCATGACCTCTTCATGTCTTCTAAACCAGTACCACCTGGGTGATTCTTACACATTACCAAGTCCAGCTGCCACATGAGGTACAACCTTGGCTATCTCACAGCTTCTTTATGCTCTTGGAAAATGTTTTCCAGAAGATTTCACCTTAGTGATGCTGGTCTCTTCTTAATCACTGCTAATTTCTTAGCTCCAGCTAACCAGCATCAATTGTCCCAGTAGTCCCTTCTATTCTTCTCCCTAAAGTCAGAGCCACATGCTGAGTGCTGCTGTTTACTGGAGCTAAAATATGCCCCTCCCCTTGTATTACATTATCACCAGCTTTCTGTTTTTCATTTCCTTCACTGCCTAAGTCTGTCTGTCCTGGAACTTGCTCTGTAAACTGACCTTGAATTCAGAGATCTGAATGTCTCTGTCTCCTGAGTTCTGGGATTAAAGGTGTTTACCACCCCACCTGTACCTAAGCTTTTCTCTATTTGCAGCTTGCTCTGTACCAGTGGCTTAGTTAGGGTTTTATTGCTGTTAACAGACACCATGATCAAGATAAGTCTCATACAGAACAACATTTACCTGGGGCTGGCTTACAGGTTCAGAGGTTTAGTCTGTTATTATCAAGGTGGGAGCATGGAAGCATCTGGGCAGGCCTGGTGCAGGAGGAGCTGTGAGTTCTACATCTTCATCTGAAGGCTGCTACCAGAATACTCACTTCCAGGCAGCCAGGATGAGAGTCTTAAAGCCCATGTCCACAGTGAAACATCTACTCAAACAAAGCCACTCCCTGAGCCAATCTGACAAACCATGACAACCAGGCTGGCCTTGAACTCAGCGATATGCTTGCCTCTGTCTCCTGGGATTAAAGGTGTATATTACCATGGTTGGGCCTAAGCTTCTCAGGGCCACTATTCCTCAAGATGCACATCAAAAGCCTGTGTCTTCTAGCCTTAAGATCTGGAACACAATTGTGTTTTTCCCTTCTGGATTGTCGTTCATCTCAAATTAAAAGTCCAAATGAAAACAATAATCAAGTTTCTTGTTCAACTGAAAAAGCATGAACAATAAACTTAGCAGTTTGGAATCTTGTTTCTCTTAATCCATTTATCTCCTTGAACACAGGATTTAGTTCCATTCTACTTCCTGGTGTCCCTGTATTCTGTGAATCATACATTTTGTATTTTCCTTTCTTTTTTTTTATTAGATATATTCTTTATTTATATTGCAAATGATTTCCCCTTTACTGGATCCCTCCCTCCCTGAAAGTAGCATAAGCCCTCTTCCCTCTCCCTGTTGCCCAATCAACCCATTCCTGTTTCCCTGTCCTGGTAATTCCCCTACACTGTTGCATTGAGCCTTTCCAGGGTATTTTTCCTTTCTAAGCTTGCTATTCTTCATCAAAACACTCTTCATGATAGTAAGACAGAGCACAAAGTCTATGTTGGGCTTTTCTGAGACGTCCTTTGTCAGTGTTATTAACTGAAATCTTTTTTTACCTTAGCCTCATGTGGAATCTTCAGACAAGTGCAAAAAGCAGCTACATTCTTCACAAAAATATTGTTAAGAGCAGACTTTAGGTCACATACTAAAATTCTTCTCCTCTGAAACCTCCTGAGCTAGTAGGCTTACACAATTCATATCACCCTCAGCACCAATGTCTTCCATATTCCTACTAGGGTGGCCCATTAAGCCCTACTTAAAGCATTCACTGCTTTCCAAAGTCCCAAGATTCACATTCCTCCAAAAAAGCATGATCAGGCCTATCATAGCAATATCTCAGTCCCTGGTACCAATTTCTGTCGTTGTTAGGGTTTCATTGCTGTGAAGAGACACCAGTACCAAGGTAACTCTTATAAAGAACATTTAATTGGAACTAGCTAACAGGTTCAGAGGTTCAGTCCATTAATCATCATGGTACACATTATGGCAGCATTCAGGCAGGCATGGTGCTGGAGGAGCTGAGAGTTCTATATTTTGTTTAGAAGGTAAACAGGAGGAGATTGACTTTGGGCAGCTAAGAGGAGGGTCTCATTGCTCATCCTCACAGTGACACACTTCCTCCAACAAGGCCACACCTACTCCAACACTGCCACACCTCCTAATAGTGCCATTCCCTGGGTCAAGCATTTTCTAACCACCACCGGGATCCCTAGGAGAAAAAAATATATAGGGTCTATTCCTTTCTATTCCTAAGTTATTCTCTTATAATTAGTTCATGTTTTTTCCCTTTTTTTACTTGAAGAGATATATTCAGTGTTTGATAATTCATTTCCTGGATGATAAAGTGGGTTAAGAAGGATGTGGGCTTATCATCTATATAGCTTGCCTAAATGATGAGAAATATACCACAAAAACATTTGCCCAGTGGTGCCTGGATACATAGCTATCTACCCAAAGTTCTTAATCACCATGGAAAATAAAAATGAAAGACTACTGCTTTGCACAATTCTTGACAAACCATTGAAAAACACAATATGAAATGCTTATTAAACACCTTACTGACACATATTAACACTCTTACTAATATTAATGTTGGCTCCATAAACTCATACCACAAAGAAATATGACATCTGTGGAGCATTTAAGCTCAGTAAATGGGTCACAAAAATACCAAACAGAGACCCAAACTCACTTGGAAGTGTTTACTTTTATTTAAAAACAGAATTCTTAAGTGCCTCTCTGCTTTCTGAATTCATTCAGGAAAAGAATGAAAATACCAATCCGTGGCATGACTTCCACCAGAATGAGAGCCAAAAACCCCCCTGAAAACAGCGTTCAGATTTCTCCTGATTTTCCAGGTCAAAGTCTTTCATTAGTGATTCTTATCCCCTGTAACTGCATGGGTATCTGGATGGACATCCATCATTGCTTCTTGTCTCAGGATTTTATTGCTATGAAGAGACACCATGACCATAGCCACTCTTATAGAGAAAAACATTTAACTGGGGCTGGTTTACAGCTCAGAGGGTTAGTCCATTATCATTATGGTAAGAAACATGGCTGCAAGCAGGCAGATGTGGTGTTGGGGAGGTAGCCAAGCATTCTACATCTGAATCCACTAGCAGCAGGAAGAGACAGTAAGCCACTAGGCCTGGCTTGATATTCTGAAACCTCAAAGACTAACGTCGAGTGGCACACTTCCTCCAACAAAGCCATGTCTACTCCAACAAGGTTATACCTTCTAATAGTGCCACTCCTTATGGACCTATGGGGATCTTTTCATTCAAACCACCACAGTTCTTATCAGCTCCACTGTATACGCACCTGGACAAGTAACCCTCCCCTGCTGATGGTTTATCTGGCACCCTGTCTTGGCTCTGGTGTCACTCTGCTCCCCATAGTAGAGTATTGGGAAAAATCCTTTTTGTTTTTTTTTTCTTTTTAAATCTCAACCATACCCCCTGAAAAACTGAGAAATTTTTCTTCTATACTTTCACATTAATTTATTCTCAGAGCACTTATCATTTGTACTTTGAGCTACTGACTGGGCAAAAAAATATGAAAGAAACATTTAACTACCTTTTTTCCCTAAAGAACAACATTATATTGTTATTAATATAGTCTTTGTTTTGCTTCTGATTGACACATGGCTTCTGTAAATTTTTTAATCAGTTTTTTCCCCTATGGGGTTAAGTACTCAATTCCAAATAATGATAATAATAATAATAATAATAATAATAATAATAATAATAACAACCAAAAGTATGATTTAAAAAATACTATGAGCTTAGTTGCTTGAGATTATCTTTCAACTCATTATTTATGTCACAAAAAGATGCTGCTAATTTTGATGAAATTCATTAGTACTGTTACTTAGCACTATCACAATCACTCTTTCTCTTCTTTTACCCTTATCTCATTTTTAGGATCAAATATGGCACTTGGGATCTGATAGTCTCATATCAGCTTGACATGTCTGATCTTATTAAATATGACAAATAAAGAGCTTACAAGGGAAACAGATTATCAAATCTAGTTAAGGAACAATACTTTGCTCTGTCTAAATTTGTTTTGAGGCAGAATAAATTAGATCTATGCTATTATTTATTTCCAGATTTTGGATCTGGTTTAGTTCTGGTTATATCACCATCTTAATTAGCACATCTGGGAGTGTATCCATAGTAACTATTGTTTGTTTTGGTCATTCTTCTGTCACCTGTAAACTATCCTTGCTCTGAGGCTTACTGCCTCTGCTAACTTAGGCCTACTCCTGTAAGGTTCTAACCTCTGTATAATTTAATATAGATCTAGAATGTTTTTAGCCTCTGTTGAATAAGCTCATCCTATCTCATTTGTCCTGATCTCTGGCTGGTTCAACTCAACTGTTCTGGCTCAAACTCCTCCTCCTCTCCACGTTGACTAATTATAGCTGCTTTCCTCTTTCCGCCTCTCTTGAATTGCCCTGCTTGACCTTAAACTGTTGATCTGTTCTAATTTTCTGGTTTCTTCTTATTCTCTGGCTCACTCTGTCTTTACCTGTGTCTAGCTTGTTCTCTCTCTGCAGCCTGACTCCCTAGCACTGTCCTGGTAAATCTGCCTCCTCCCTTCTTTCCTTCTTTGAACTGTCCCTGAAGTAGCTTCCCTTTTCCCTTTCTTCAACTGAGATATCCTATTCTGTCAAATCTTTCTCTGATTCATCACTTTGTCTGCCACTCAATTAGATATCACTTTCAAACATGGTACTTCCTTCTACAAACTAACTTTACCTTCATTGTTTGGGATTAAAGGTGTGTACTGTTCTGACCAGAGGGATTAAAGGTGTATGTCAAGGCTGAGACAACACCACAACTAGAAATATGTTTTTCCAATAAACAGTACAATCTCAGGGTTCACAGTGTGAGTGGGTATCCTGCAATAGTCACCTATATTAGTTTTGATCCTACACTTCACCCATTGTCTACTAGGTGAAAACTTAGCAAAATCATAGTGAAATCTGGTGACTATCTATGAGAAGGGTAGGATGAAGACATGAACAACCTGGCTTGGGGGCTATGGGCTCAGAGAGAAGATGCCTCTGGTCAACTTGCTAATAAGTGAACTTGGATTCAGACCATAGATTCTGAGTGAGCTTATCTGCTTCCCACACTGATGCCATTTGTCAGATATGCCATTCAGACAGAAGTTCCTGAATGCTTGTCCTTGCGTGCTCGACAATGACCTGTGTTCCTGATATTTGGTACCCTGCTTAGACAGTCTTGTACTGTAGTGCAGAAGATGTCAGTTTCTATAATGGTTAGGCGTAAAAATCTCAGTAGAAAATGGCTCATCTTGATAACCAGATCTCAGCCACTCAGGGGATTACTCTGGTTTGTCTTCTATGCACAGTGCTTGTTCTCCTCGCAGAGACACCGATTATACTTTTATATATGCAAATTGTTCCCTCTCTGTCAGAAGGGAAGGAGAAACGGTACCAAAGAATGCCTTTTTATCTCTTGAGTTGTCAGCTGCTTTCATCTAGATGGCCTGGAAGAATCTTCCAGGCTGTTTGCTATTTATTAGTGTGCTGGCTTTTTATGTTCGGGTACAATCTGTTTTAAAGAGAGGAAGTCAGCTTCCAGCACACTGACACTGTATAACCTCGCCTTTTATTTCTGTGTCTTGTGCCTGACGGTTAAAGAGGTACATTACACAACATGTGGTATGGTGATGGGATCTTTTTGTCGGGCTCCTCACGTCTCTGTGTGCAGCATCCTGCTTCCCTCTAAGCACTCACTACAGCAGTTCTGCTTTTCCCCACCAGCATCTTTTGAAACCAGCCGAGCACAGATATGTCAGTTTAGTCTTCTGGCTCAGACATCTTGGTCCTCTCTCTTTTCTCAGCCCTGTTTTGTAAGAGCCTGACTGATTTATGGACTGTAACACTATATCTTTCATGTCTTGTGGGTTCAGTAATGGTGAAGATTAAGTAATGATTAATAACAATACACATTTGACAAAACCACTGAACAACACAGCCCAAATTACGTAGATATTATAGGATTATCTAGCAAATTATTATTAATGTATAATCAATCAATCAATTAATTAATAGGCAGGAGGTAAGAGTGTGCAGGTAATTTCTTCTCTCTGTTTCTTATTTCAGTTATTTTTTTTTTACTTAAGTAGCCCTCCCATTTTAAAAACTTCACTGCTCTTTCTTTGTTTATTCATGTATATGTGTGTATTTGTGTGTTGCAGGGGCACGTGTATACTGTGGCTCACATGTGAAAGTCAGAGGACAACTTGTGGGATTTTATTTTCTCCACAAAAAATAAACCACAGAGTATAAAACAGATCCTCTAATGTCCAGGGCACTCTGCCTAGGTGAGTAACATAAATCAAAAATACACTTTCTAGACACACCCCGAATGTCAACAAACAAGAACTCTGTAAAACCCAAGGAAGGAAGTTATATAGTCAGGGCTTATATGAGCGATAATATACATTGGCGAAACCCTGATCTAAACCCTGATCTGGTATGGGTCTTGATAGATCAGAGTCAGGTGCTTAGGTTTGGCAGCAGGTGATTTTACTTGTTTAATGGTCTCTCCAGCTTTAGGTAGACCTTCTCTTAATGTTCTAGTTTTCATTGGTAACAAGATTCTCTGTTTGGGTTTTAGAGTTGTCCTAGTTTGCTTTATATCATTGTGATAAAACACTGACCAAAAGCAACCTGGGGGACGAAAGGGTTTACATGGTTTACATGTCCTGATTACAGTCCATTGTCCATTGCAATCAGGACAGGAACTCAAGTCAGGAACCTGGAGACAGGAACTGAAGCAAGGACCACGCATTACTGACTCAGTTTCCATGGCCGGTAAAGCTCTATCACAGGGAAGGTTGCTTTAGTTGGATAGGCTGTTGAAGTTAGAACTGAACCATTTCCAGCAATGTTACAGAATTGAGGCCGGGTGAGTATGTTTGAGAGTGTGCTTGTGTGTGTGTGTGTGTGTGTGTGTGTGTGTGTGTGCAAATGTATGTGTTTGGAATTAAATATAGTGGGCCTAGGACTTTGGGCATGAGAAGCAAGAGACTGAGCACTGAGCTCTACCCAGTTTTGGGCCCTGTTCTTTTTACACTGACGAGAAAGAAGTGTCCATAACATATGCCAGGCCAAGAGTAATGACAAATGATTTGGTGTTTTTCTGTAGGAGCTGCAAAGTCTATAGTGACAACAGAAGTGGAGACCCTGGTCACCTGATGTGTACTCACTTCTTAAGGAGTACTTCTTAGTGATCAGGAAATGATATCAAATTCGAACTTCTCTTCAGCCTAGTATGTTGATCATTGAAGCATTGCCTTAGTCGGTTGAGTTACAACCTGACATATCTCTGTACCCTTAAATCTTTTCAGATCACAAGAAATTTGGGGTATCAATGACTGTAAGCAGACACTGATACATATTGGACAGAACCACTGAACCACACAGTCAAAATTAAGTAGATACTATAGGAATTACCTAGCAAATTATTCTGTGCCAACAGTCTAATGGGATTATTTTGGAAGTTGATTTTTTTTTTCTCTTTTGGATTATGCAGCCAGTCTGAATTGACTAGGAAATATGCAAGTTAAGGGAAGACTGTGCGCTTTGACACAATGACTAGCATTTGCAGAATAAAATAGAGTCATGTCCATGGAAATAATGAAATCCCTTGTGTTTCATCTGGGCTTTGAAAGGAATGGGAACAAGGAATATAAATGTAACTTATTTTTGGCACCAAGAGGTTTAAAAGGGAGATAAAATCCATCATTCCAAACTGAAGTAACATTTGAGGTTATAGAGAAAAACTAACAACAAATATTCACCTCTGATTGATGGTTGTTGGAATGGCTGACAACATAGGCCCAACTTTCCAGATTTCTGCTCTGTTTTGGGCAAAGGAAGTTTCAGGCAAAGCCTGTCTTTCCCTGAATTAGATCCACATCCTCTGTGTTTCTTCAGTTAGGAGCCACACGACCCAAACTCCTGGTGAACAGAGCTATTATTTAATGGAATCTTTCCACTGTGAAAAAGTTATTTTAATTGGCCTAAAATAATACTAAATGTGAAGAGCCAAGTACATGACCTCTGGCCCGACTGGTGTTTCAGAGATCATAACCCTCATAGTTTCTGGTGAGAGTCTCAGACCCGTCTCTGAAGACCGTCCAAATGGAAATCAATTCACAGTGTTTAGATCAGGGTTTCGCCAATGTATATTATCGCTCGTATAAGCCCTGACTATATAACTTCCTTCCTTGGGTTTTACAGAGTTCTTGTTTGTTGACATTCGGGGTGTGTCTAGAAAGTGTATTTTTGATTTATGTTACTCACCTAGGCAGAGTGCCCTGGACATTGGAGGATCTGTTTTATACTCCGTGGTTTATTTTTTGTGGTTGTATGTTTCTTATGTTTTGCTCATATGTCTTAAAACTTCTTAGGGAAAAGCTTGACAGCTCATTTTTATAAATCAATAAATAAGTAAGTAATACATCATGGATCAAAGACCACGGAAAAGCACCACAGAGAGAATTATATTGTCCCAGGCACTTATGTATTTATAATGATGATGTCCTTGGACTTGAGGCCCAAGACATTTTTCATTAAAACTATTAGATTCCATATAAGATCAACAATTACAAACACTCTAGTCAGTATGATTAAAATTTAACAGGCTTCTTTTACAGGCTTCATAGTTTAGTACTCTCATGTCCTCTTCCTTGGCCTGGCTTCTTCCTGTAGTTCAGAGTTCTCTTGTTTGACTTCCAAAAGCTACTCTGTTAATACCTCTTAAACCCAGAGGCAGAATTGAAGAAGAATAAAACTTGGAATCCCTGAGTCTTTAATGAGCCTCCAAGGAGGCAGGTCTAGTTTAGGAATTCTCTCCAGCCGCAAGGCTGCCTATAAGTCTACATGTAGCAGGTCAGACGTCAGAACACTGAGGGACTTCTTAGGAGCTATAATCCAGAATGTACACTGTGTATCCGTGTTTGTCACTCTCTCCCGTCCCCCAACATGTTCCTGGCACAGAGTCTTTGAACGTCATTTGCCAGATTCATGAACAACGTCATTCACATTTCAAAAGCCGGCAGAAAAACAAAACAAAACAAGATTTGAATGGATGATATCTAATTTCTAATATCTCCTTATCACCTATATTTCAAAGCAAAAACAAAGAGAATTTCATGAATAAAGGAAGATAAAATGAGGGCTGAGACCCAAAGAAGACAAGAGATTGTATTTGTTCTAATCGTATGACTTTTCCTGTTAATATGCTTGATTTTTAAAAAATCTATCTCTTTAGGTGCTTCTCAGCCATTAGATATTCTTCAGGTGAGAACTCTTTGTTTAGCTCTGTACCCCATTTTTTAATAGGGTTACTTGCCTCTCTGGAGTTTAACTTCTTGAGTTCTTTGTATATCTTGGATATTAGCCCTCTGTCGGATGTAAGGTTGGTAAAGATCATTTCCCAGTTAGTTGGTTGCCGCTTTGTCTTTTTGACGGTGTCTTTTGCCTTGCAAAAACTTTGTAATTTAATGAGGTCCCATTTGTCTATTCTTGATCTTAGAGTATAAGCTATTGGAGTTCTGTTCAGGAAATTCTCCCCTGTGCCCATATGTTCAAGGTTCTTCCCTAGTTTCCCTTCTATTAGTTTCAGTGTGTCTGGTTTTATGTGGAGATCTTTGATCCACTTAGAATTGAGCTTAGTGCAAGGAGATAAGGATGGGTCAATTTGCATTCTTCTGCATGTTGACCTCCAGCTGAGCCAGCACCATTTGTTGAAAAGGCTATCTTTTTTCCACTGGATGGTTTTAGCTCCTTTGTCAAAGATCAAGTGACCATAGGAGTGTGGATTCATTTCTGGGTCTTCAATTCTGTTCCATTGATCTACATGTCTGTTACTGTACCAATACCATGCAGTTTTTAACACTATTGCTCTGTAGTACAGCTTGAGGTCCGGGATACTGATTCCCCCAGAGGTTCTTTTACTCTTGAGAATAGTTTTAGCTATTCTGGGTTTTCTGTTATTCCAGATGAATTTTTGAATTGCTCTTTCTAACTCTATGAAGAATTGAGTTGGGATTTTGATGGGGATTGCATTGAATCTGTGTATTACTTTTGGTAAGATGCTCATTTTTACTATATTAATCCTGCCAATCCATGAGCATGGCAGATTTTTCCATCTTCCGAGGTCTTCTTCAATTTCTTTCTTCAGAGACTTGAAGTTCTTGTCATACAGATCTTTCACTTGTTTGGTTAGCGTCACGCCAAGATACTTAATATGGTTTGTGGCTATCGTAAAGGGTATTATTTCTCTTACTTCTTTCTCAGCCTGCTTATCCTTTGAGTATAGGAAGGCTTCTGACTTGCTTGAGTTGATTTTATATCCGGCCACTTTGCTGAAGTCGTTTATCAGCTGTAGGAGTTCTCTGGTGGAGTTCTTTGGGTCGCTTATGTATACTATCATATCGTCTGCAAATAGTGATAGTTTGACTTCTTCCTTTCCAATTTGTATCCCTTTGACCTCTTTTTCTTGTCTAATTGCTCTAGCTAGAACTTCAAGTACTATATTGAAAAGATATGGAGAGAGAGGGCAGCCTTCTCACACCAGTCAGGATGGCTAAGATCAAAAACACAGGAGACAGCAGTTGTTGGCGAGGATGTGGAGAAAGAGGAACACTCCTCCACTGCTGGTGGAATTGCAGGCTGGTACAACCACTCTGGAAAGCAGTCTGGCGGCTCCTCAGAAAACTGGGCATGACACTTCCGGAGGATCCGGCTATACCACTCCTGGGCATATACCCAGAGACTTTACCTGCATGCAATAAGGACACATGCTCCACTATATTCATAGCAGCCTTATTTATAATAGCCAGAAGCTGGAAAGAACCCAGATGTCCCTCAACGGAGGAATGGATTCAGAAGATGTGGTATATTTACACAATGGAATACTACTCTGCAATTAAAAACAATGAATTCACGAAATTCCTAGGCAAATGGTCAGAACTTGAAAATATCATCCTTAGTGAGGTAACCCAATCACAAAAGATCACACATGGTATGAAGTCACTGATAAGGGGATATTGACCCAGAATCTCAGAATACCCTAGACACAATCAGCATATCAATAGATTTCTAAAAAGATGGAAGGAGAGACCCCTGGTCCTGGAAAGACTGGATGTAGGGGAACGCCAGGACAGAGTAATGAGAGGGGGTTGAATGGAGAAAAGAGGGAGGGAAGGGGGCTTATGGGACTTTCGGGGAGGGAGGAAACGGGAAAGGGGAAGTGATTTGGAATGTAAATTAAAAAAATAAAATAAAATAAAATTAAAAAAAAAAAAAAAAAAAAAAAAAAAAAAAAAAAAAAAAAAAAAAAAAAAAAAAATCTATCACAGTCATTTTCTTCCTGCTCTGTAATGGAGACAGTGGACAGGCCCAAGGAAAATTATAGTCATTGAAATTTGTTCTACAATCATCAGCACAGCCTTCTCTTTAATTATTTTATTACCTAATAATAAGATCAACAGCAGTGAAGTAGCGCCTATGTTTTGAAGCTGTGTTCTTTGCCAGGTATGAGCTAAGGGTGCTAAATGCATAAGTACATAGATTCCCGTGTCTGCCTTGTAAAGCAGATGCCTTGATCTCCTTCATCCTACAGATGAGCTCACGAGGGTTAATAAAAATCAATTTTTTTTTTTGGCCTGGAATACCAGTGCTTTCTCGTGGCAGATTTGAACTCAGATTGTCTTGTGTCACACCTCCTCTCGGAACCGGTAAGCCCAATTACGACACTCTTTCAGGCTCTGAAATCTTACAAGTTTTGCATTATATCCAAATGTGTGTTGTAGACTGCATAATTGTGTTGCCGTAGACTCATATGTCGATACTTTACTATCATTGAGTTATGAGGTATAGCCCTCATGAATGAAGTCAGAGAGCCTTTTGCCTCTTCAACCATATGGGGACACAGAAAAACTATAGACAAGAGGCAGGCCCTTGTCAAACATTGAATACAACGGCACAGGGATCTTGGCCCTTGAAGCCCTCCAGATTGGGAGAAATAAGTTTCTGATGTTTATAAGCCACTCTGTCTGCACTGTTCAGTTCCAGCAGCCCAAATGGACAAAGTTAATGGGCTTTTCTAACCTCACACCCTTCCGAACTTGTTTATGTTCTTAAGAGTCTTGCTCTGAAGAATAAATCCTTGCTATTAGGTTAAGAGCTGATAATGAGTTAAGTTGTGATTATTCCAAGGGAATTCATTTATATATTTAACAGAAGCTTTCTGAAGACTGTGCTTTGCCCAAGGGAGGGATTGCACTATTGTGAAGTTCAAACCATTGGCAGATATTTGAAAGGGGGAGCCCTAATTTGGTCCAGGCTGACTTCTCAGAGCCTTTCGTATCCCACTGAAGGAGCAGATGCCTTTTTGGCTCGTGTTTCTGGGAAGATGTGATAGGGGAGAGAGTGGTGTGTGTTCTTTCATTATTTACAAGTCATCCTAGTCAAGTTCATTCGTATGTATAGTCTCATTTCCTCCTTTGGCTATGAGAGCACCCAGGAAAGCTTTGGCTTGTATCCCTTGGTGGGGTGGGAAGGGTTTCTTGGGAAGGAGGGTAGTGTGGAGGAAGAAGAGACTGCCTGGTCCTTTTCATTGGTATTCGCAAGCAAATGTGCTTTTCTGTGGGTGGTTGTGTTCTGAATCAATGTCAGAATTTTTCCTGTAGTGCTATCATTTGCTGTGGTCCATGTGTGTGGCTGGAGAAAGAAGAAGGTGTGTGTTGGGGGATGAGGAGAGATTAATGGAAGAGGGAGAAGGAGAGGGAGAGAGAAAGAACTTAAAAAGCATCAAATTAATTGGGAAGTGAGTTTTCACATCTGTGCTTTTAAGTGAGACATTGAAAAAATTTTTTAAAAAATTGTTCTTGAATTAACTGATTTCAACTCTTATCTATATATTTAGCCCAATAACCATGATTCAAAGCTCAGAAAGAAGCATTAGGGGTGGGAAGAACAATGTTGCCGAGCCAAGCCTGAGGGCTTTGATGCTTCATTCACCTTGCTGGGTGGTGTGATCCTAAGCTCAGTAACTCACTTCTGAGGTTATGAGATTCTCTCTTCAAGGATATCCCATTACTCCACGATAACGACTCAAATATTTGCCCTTTTACTTCAAGGACTCTTCCAGCTGTCTTAGGTTATCCAGTTGTGGATCTCCCCCAAAAGCAAGTGTTTTGTAAAGGACAGGCAATAGAGAAGAGGGCGAGCAAATGGGGGAAATGGGACAAAAGCTTGGAAGCCAAGCGAACTGTCGAGTAGCACCAGTCTTACTCACTTGGAGGTCTGGAATGGAATTTTCATGCCTTCGGGCAAGGGAGCTGGGATTCCAACCTCCACACTTACTAGACACTGCTTTGTCTACCCCGCTTTTGCCTCGTTTCCTCAGGGTTGATTTTTCTGGAGTGTTTACAAAGGGGTTCGAGGGCACTTCTCCCATGAAGATTTGCTGCTGGCTATTGGAAGTGCAAGTTATGCCAAGGAGAATGACTCATAAGAATGTGAAGGAGATATTTGAGGAGGTCCAGGTGGGGTACCATTCTGTTCCGTTCCTCCACAGGCTGGGAGAAGACTCTCTTGCGTTGTTAAGCTGCCAAGCCACAATCAACATGGCATATACATGGATAGACAGATGGTAAACAACCACTTGAGGCTAAATATCATTGTCAGATGAAACCAATTCTTACCCTCAGGTCCGACTGCTTCAAAAGTTCCAGGACACATGGAGACAAGGTCTGCTCTGATTCCCTTGAAGAACAGTGTAACAGGTTTCCATATCCTTTAAAGGCAGAGACAGTATTAAGGTGACAGTTGTCTGTTCTTTTGGGTGGTGTTCAGAGTCTTATAAAGGAAACTCATCTAAAAGGCAATCATAAGAACGATAAAAACAAACAAAAGGGTAGTTGGGGAGAGGGACCCTTGCATATTCAAATATTCTGAACAGCCAATGTATTTACGCTCAGTTTTCAGGCAAGCATCTTATTCCCTCTGCAGACCCTCCCCCCTTTTTTTTAAATGAGCCACTCTATTTTCTTTGAAAACACCTACATACTTAAACTGTTTTCCTTATGAATCAATTTTTTTTATTTGACAGAAGTTAAGATACTTGTGCCCATAAAAAAAAAGCCATGTGTTTTTCAAGTGTTAGAAAAAACAGGTCTCTGGCACTAAACAAAGCTGAGGCAGGAACACAGGAGAGCAGCCGCAGGGTGACAGAGAAAATGGAAGATAATGAGGCATGTGAGAGAATGTATAATTTAATGTGGGGCCTCGAAGCCGGTGGGAGAGGGCTGTAAGTGAGAAAATAGTTAAAAATAGCCACTAAATTGACTTTAAATCCAATAACACAGAAGATGAATCAATTAGTGCTTAAATGTTGGAGGAGGCATGGTGTTGTGAAAGAATCTGGAAAAGGCGGACAGATTTCTAGTCTATGAATTTAAATTCATAGGACCAACAATCTCTCTGCCTTGAGAAATTTATACGCTGGTGTTCCTCCTCACAGTCGCTGACAAAACGACTTCCTTCCCACGTTCTGAGACGTGGCCCAATCTGTTAGAGAAGCCTCAGTTTGCAGTTTTCTGAAAACATTGCCCAAGATGTATGGCAAAAATGTGCTCACGTTTTTAGAAAATTCTCGTAATTCTGCTAAACTGTGGCTCTCTCTGCATATGGATATTAAAGGGGATTCTCAAGGGGTGACCTGGGTTGGCTGTTTGTGGCAGGGCTGGTGGGGGTCTGGGGAGTGAGGGCAAATAGCCTGTGGTCCTCTCTGAGCCTTATTATTATTATTATTATTATTAAGCTTCTTCCTTGCTTTTAATTATATCATCCCTGTTTTTGGGTATTAGATCCTGTAACAATAACACCCGGAGCTTTCCAGTGAGTGCTTACCCCATGGGAAGTTATGGAAAGCCTTTAAGAGCCTGAAGGTATTTGAAGAGCAGCTTGGCTAGCAATCTGCTTGGAATGGCTTACCTGAAGCTTGCCTTTGTGGAAGTAGATGTCTGGACAATGTTAGTGATCTTTACATTTGTAGGAAAATAGAAATGTCCTTCAATTTGGGATAAAGTAATGTCCCAGTAAGCCGAAACTCCCCCAAGTCAAACTCTACTGAGTACACCAAGCCTACCATACATTCTGGTTCAGCCCATGGTGCATTGGTGAGGAGCTAATCTTTCTCTGGTGATCTCTGGACTGACTGTTCAGTGCTGCACCTCAGCACTGCCACAGCCATGTGTCACTGGCTCAAATGCCAAAATTTAGAATTTCTACTACTTTTCGCCCTCGTGTGTGTGTGTGTGTGTGTGTGTGTGTGTGTGTGTATGTGTGTGTGTGTGTGTGTGTGTGTGTAGTACATGTTCATGCGTATGCATGTTTGAATGTGCATGGGCACATGTTGTGTGTGTGGATGTTTATGTACAGGTAGGAGTCAGAGGTTATAGTCCGATATCTTCCTTGCTTGTTCTCCACATTCTATTTTGAGGCAGGTTCCCTTAGTGAAGAGGAAGTTGACTGGTTCAGCTAGTTTACCTAGCGGGCTAGTCATCTTGCTCCCAGAATTCTGTCTCTGCCTGCAGTCCTAGGATTATGCCCAGCCAGCCTTTATGTGATGACTTCAATCTTTACACCTGTGTGGCAAGCACCTTATCAAATGCTGACCCAGCCCCTCAGCCTGTCGCATTGTGTTCTCTACAGACAGTATATCACTTCATCCTGGAAAACCACAAGTCCCGCCACTATAAGTGAACGATGTCTCTGTGTTCTCTGCAATAAATACCTACTCATTACTGGTTGAACACATGAAGGGATTTCAAAAATAGTACTGTGAAAATGAGGTTTGTGGAGTCTGTCTCCAAAAGAATATTTTTTTTCAAAATGTTATTTTCATTTAGAATTTTGGAACAATAAGAAGTCTTTTATTATTAACTAATTATCCAACCTCACCAACACCTTTTCTACACACTCAAGGTTCACTTCATCAAACTACCTTCAGATAACTATGTCCTTCAAATGGTTTCAACGTTGCAGTTTTTCTCCAATTTTCCTCCAAACCAATGATATAAAAGTACTGAAGGAACATGCTGGGTATTATTCCTTTTAAGAGGTTAGAAGCTGTACTCAGTGACGTTCATTGGAAGAAAATATTTTGCAAGGAAATCTGTATTAGAACGTGATGACCCCCTGTGATCTCCAACCCCAGCTCATTTATATTTAGATAGTGTTTCTAAACAGTGAGCCTTCCATCTCAGAACCATTTCACGTGCCTGTTAAAATTCAGATTCCCCACAAACAAAATGAAAGGGTTTAAGCACTGAAATCAAACCCACATCTTCTCCAACCTACCCTTGCCAGGTGGTTCTTGTGATTGTGAAATGTTGGAAGCACTGCCCCACGTGCTGCATGGAACACTGGCAGAACTAGCCAGTTGGCTTCATCTGCTGTGAGCTCGTGGCTCTTCCACATGTGGGCCCTTTTGCACCTCTGATTTTATTTGTCATCCCTTCAAATGTACCTTTGTAATGAATTCACTCTGACTTACTGAAGACTTGATTTGTCACCTTTCCTAGTCTGTCTTCAGAATGGTTGAGGACAGAAAGGTGAACCTAAAAGATTAGCCTGGTGGACTTGTGGCCATTGCGATGGAGCAGTTACTGGCAACAGAGAATGCTCCTCAGCTACCATCACATGGCCAAATGGGACTCAACACCCACACTTACCTCCTCACCAGTTGGCTCTTCTGAAGCACTAAGTGTTAGGTCCCTGGAAACCAGAGTCCGGATAGGGGTCGGGCAAAGCCAGCATAAATCTTCTGTCTCTGGTGGTTTCTCTAAAAGTTTTTAATTAGGGAAAATTCTTCCCTTGCCCCAGATGAAAACTTGTATAGTTCCTTGACCTTTTTGATCTTAAAAAAATATGTGGTCTCACTGGAATCATTTACGGTGTCTAATTTCATGTCATAATCAAAACTTAGAACTTGAATTAAAATAGAACCCCCACCCCACCCCACCCCACCCCATAAGAACAGAATAAAATAGAATCTCCATTTTCCCCAGTGAGGCTTGCTCTGGGCTGTCTACTTGCTTTGGCCTTAATTCCCTTCCCTATTGTTAGCCTTGGCTATTTATCCTTATTCCACAAGGATGAAATTAAAGGGGATAGTGGGAGACCTGAGGATTAGCAGGATTTACCCTTTGTTCTTGTGGTCCTTGGTTGGTCAAACACTCTTAGCACTGGAGGATCCAGCCTGTACTTCAATATGTGTCTTGTGACACAAGTGATGTATACCTCTTCAGTTCATGGTTTTCTCCCTCTCTTTTCCCACATTCCTTCTTCTCTCTGCTTTCTTTTCCAATCTCTTTCTTTGCTGGAACATTCTGTGCACACTTGTTTTCCACAAGATAACCCTCTGTATGAGTCAGTTTTCCCTCTAGGGAACATAACTGAGCAGAATTATATATAATGTGTGCAGTGGATGTTATGTGTGTGTATTAATAAAAAGGATTTATTAGGTTGGTTTCCATGATATGGGCTAGGCAAGGCTTTCCCCTACACTGGGGCCTCAAACCCACACAGGACCACGGGCCGCTTCCTCCCACTGATGTTGTCCAAAAAGGCCATCCTCTGCTACATACATGGTCAGAGCCATAGGTTCCTCCATGTGTACTCTTTGGTTGGCAGTCCAGTCCTCAGGAGTTACAGGGTGGGGGTCTGGCCAGTTGACACTGTTGCTCCCCCCACGGGGCTGCAAACCCCCTCAGCTCCTTCAGTCCCTCCTCCAACTCCTCCATCTGGGACCCCTGCACTCAGTCCAGTGGTTGGCTGCAAGCATCCGCCTCTGTATTTGTCAGGCTCTCTGGTTTTTAGATTAACACCAAACATCAGTTTACCATGTTCCTATGACAGCAGAAGAGACCCACTAAGCTTTCCTGGTGACCCCACTAAAGAAATCCCCTTGCACTGGATTTGAAATCAGGCAAGCTGAAGACTAGATGGACACATAAAACTGTTTATTCTAAAGAAACCCTCTATAAACATTCTGAAGCCCTGTATGTGGACAGTATGAGCTGGTTATTCAAAAGGCATGTGTGTATTATTTCATTGTAAATTCTTTTTCTGTGTGGCTTCGTTTCTCCTTTAAAATGCAGTGTTTATTGTATTGGGTAACTTAGCCAAAATCCCATTTTAATATTTTGCTATATTTACTTTAAAAAGATGTCCAAAGGGAGTCTGACTTCCGAGCAGATGGTTGCTCTGGTTGCCTCTGCGGGGTCGTGTGAGCCAGGCTGCTCAGATCTGCCACCTGCTTTAGTCAAAGCCTTACAGGGTGATTTCAGCACTGGCCCACACAGCCCATCACCGAGTGGACGGATACGGCCCATTCCATTTTACCTGCAATTTGTCTGTAGTTCCTAACTTCCTGTGAGATGAAGTTAGCTTGGGGCCTCCAAATGAGTGCTAGAGAAAGAAATCAAAAGAAAGCTCTTTCTTTTTGCCTTTCTTCCTTGTCTAGTTTTAGTTGCTACTGAGTAATGATATGGTACCTGGAACTCAGGCTGCTATTTCAAGACCAAGAGGTAACAAGCTGAAAGACAAAAGGCCTTTTTAAATTTTTTTTTTGCATCAAAAACAGTCCAGAAAATATATCTGGAAGATCCTGGACCGCATTGGAAATGCCACTTTCAAAACTTTTTACTGTAAGGGAGCAAAATGTTACTTACATTTTGTTACTGGTGGTTGAGTGCTTTAATTGTAACCTACAACATCCTAAGTTAATATAGTGGTTGTTGTTGCAGACAGGGAAAGAATTAGTATTTGAACTTGTCATGGAAATTTAAACAAATAAATAAAACAGCTGAGAGAATTAGTGTACTGGTTAAGACATGTCATGCAGCAGTAGCAAACAGACACCTAAAGATTCATACGCACATCTACTCAATGCAAGTCCCTAGAAAGTGCACCCATTAAGGTCTTGAAGTCTGGCCTCTCCTGTTTATCATTTCTTTAGCAAGTTGCTTATTATGTAAGGTTTTAAAATTCTTTATAGTTAAATCCTTGTAATGCACAAATACTGAAATCACATTTTAAAACTATAAGTTGGGGCATATGCTTTTGGCAAGTGATTGCAATAGTTACTTGTCTTGCTATAACAAAATATGGGAGAGGGGAGGTAGAGGGGGGAACTTTGAGGAATGGAGGGAGAGGATGTATTGTATGAAGGAATAATACAAAAAAATTCCTGGACAGAGCAGTTTAAGAAAAGAAGGACTTGGGCTGGAGAGATGGCTCGGCTGTTAAAGCCTAGACTCACAGCCAAAAATATAAGAAAAGAAGGGTTTATTTGGGGCCACAGCTTGAGGTAAAGCAGCCACCTTTAATGAGCTTTAGTGGCAAGTCCGGAAGCAGAGAGAGAGAATGCTGGTATCCAGCTCCCTTCTTTATATTCAGTTTAGGACCCCACCCCATGGGACGATGCTGCCCACTTCAGGTGTCCTAAACTATGTAGAAACTCCATCACAGACTTGCCCAGATGCTTGTCTTTTTGCTGATTCTAGACCTGAGAAGATGTCAACCAGTACTGACATACTGACCATTACAGTAATCATGGAGAAGTTGTTTAAATTTTCTGCATCTTAGTTCCTTCAGATTCTCAAATAATAATCATACTTATTAATTATGTCAGATTCTCAAATAATAATCATACTTACTAATTATGTCAGATAGTCAAATAATAATCATACTTATTAATTATGTCAGATAATCAAATAATAATCATACTTACTAATGTCAGATTGTCAAATAATAATAATATTATTACTTATAATAATCTTTTAGTTCTTATTATGATTATGATGGTCAGAAACAATATTGGCATTTACAACAACACTGACATGTGGTAAGTTGTCAGTGGACATTAGCAGGAATTATGGGAGAGATGAATTCTGGGACAGTTCAAACAAGGACTATTAGTTTTAATCTCAATATTATGTGTTTCCACCACTGTTTCTATGATAGAATCAATCTCAAAAAGACTCTTTTCTCTTTATTTTAGAAGACTCTTGTAATGTTTCTTCCTATCATCTATCCTGGGAAAAGATGCTTATGGAGGTAGAAAGTGATCCATCGGAAAATAATAATCTAAATGTGACCCGGATGTATCAGAGGATGGTAAGGATGGGATGGATCTGAAGCTAAACTTGCCCACTTATTTCTAGAGGATTTGATGCAGAAAAGCCACATTTCAGGGAGATGACTTAGAGTTGGTGGGAAAAACCCAAGACTTTTCAGCTACTGAGGGATGGTATTTCCTAATGGCACAGTTGATTTCTTCTTAGCTATTCACAGGGGAACGTTGCGTCTTCACCCTTCAAATGAGAGGCACAGATATGGAACCCGTGGTGTACACATACTAGGAATAATTCTGCATTCAACTATGGCTAAGGGCTACCTGGAGTGGGAGTATGGTAGCTCAGGATGAAGGCTGGAACAGCAGGAAACATCAAAAAGGGGTAAGCTGCCCGAGTAGCCATCTTCTCAAAAGGCCAGTGGCCGAACACTAGCTAGGAAGTGATGACTCACTACTTCCCTGGGAGGACACACACAGTGTCTCTTTGCAGCAATTTCTACCAGTTTGTTCTGACACTGGCACATTTAAGAATGAATCCAAGTGGCACACCATGGAGAACCTTGGTGATGTGTTGACTAGGGTCTGGTCTACTTGAAAGGAATTGCAGGTACTATCTAAAACTGGACCCCTTGCTGAGACAGACAGTGGAAGCTCCAGGAAGTTCCAGTCAGATAGCCACAGGAAGACTAGTCCAGGGTTAGGTCAGATCCTGAAGGACAGGTGGCACATTGCAGCCCCTTACAGTGACTTCCAGATAGGAGCTGGAGGAAGGAGGGCATTTTTGAGAATCTTAAGGAACAATGAGGAAGGTTGTGGAGGCAAGGGCGATGGAGGATTCTTTTCTTTTTTCCTGACTGAATCTGTTTAATTTATTACATCCCCCTTTTACAGTTGCTTCCGTTAGCTCACTGAAAATTTCATATATTATATAGATCATATTTACTTTCATAGTACACTTCTTCCGGATCTGCCTCTACCTGCTTGTCCATCCCTTCTGAACTTCCTGTATCCCTTTTTAAAAATGTAATACCCTACAGACTCCAATTTTTGCTAACCATGTACATTTGGGTGTGGGGCCCACCCCCTGGGATGTGGTCTCTTTACTGGGAGCCACACCCTTAAGGAAACTTGGCTCTCCCTCCCCAAGAAAGCCATCTACTGTCCATAGCTTCTCAGAGTAGAGGCTCAGGACCTTCTTTCCTCTCCACACAGGAATGATGCCTGGCTTGATCTTGTGCAGGCAACCACAGGGGCTGTGAGTTTGTGGGTCCAGTAGTTCTGTCACAGCCAGAAGACACTGTGTTTCTCTGATCCTCCCTGACTTATAGCTCTTAATAGTCTTTCCACCCCCTTCTTTCATGGCCTCGGAGTCTTGAGGATGACGTGTTTTATAGATGTCATATTTGTGAATGGGCATACTCCACAGACACTTACTCACTTGGTGGAAGATTTTTCTGTGGTCAAAGAAACGGGCTCCAAGCAAAAAATAATAATATCAGGACCAAACTTTGGTGGAGGTAGCCAAACCATAAAGCAACAACTGGGAAAACCTTCTGTTTTAGTCCATGACTTTATTTCATTTCAGACTTCCTACCCAGTCTGGCATGGGTTACAGTTAGCACACAAGGTGGTCTTTCTGGCTTTTGATCTCCAGCTGCTGATGCTGTCTTGGGAGATTGTGGAACCCTTGAACACAGGGCTTCCCTCTTGGAATAAGGGCCAAAAGCATGTGATTTGGGGGTCATAGCCCAACCTTGTTTCTTGTCTAGGTCTTTGATTTCCAGATGCAGACATGGTGTAACCAGTCACCTCCTGCCTATGCTGCTCCAGCTGTGGGCTGCTCCAGCTACTATACCTTCCCTACTATACCTAACTGTACCCTTTCAAACTTCGAGCCAAAATAAATCTTTCTTTTCTTAAAATTTACCTTTCAGATACTGCCGTTAACTCTATTAGCTTGGCCCTGGCTTGTCTTCACTGTCTTGGCATGGTTCACAGTTGAACTGCAAGAAACCCCTTTGATGAGACACTCCTTCAGGCAGCTCTGCTGGGCATTGATGTCAATATCTGGGCTTCCATACCTTTCTCATCTCTGTTCTGAAATCGGTAGGCCCCCTGCTGTGTAGGGCTAAACAAGATAATCAAATGCAAAAGATGCAGGCATTCGATTCACAGATAAGTACTGATGTCATTTCGGCACCAAGTGTTCTGGGGGCATGTCTCCTTAGCCATGTTCTCCTTTTGTCAACTGAAGTCACGCTGACCAAGGAAAGTTGTGACAAAGATGATATACATAATGAGAAGATACTGCCTATGGAACTTGCTTTAAGGTCATGTTCCAACTAGCCTGTTGTAAGAAGCCACTCGGTGGGGGATCAGTATCCTAAAGGTGGGTAGAGGGGGGCTGAATTTCACTGAAAGGCCATTTGGAGTCTTCGGAGCAAGAAGACAAGCCAAACCAAGCTTGTCTGGAAACATCTTTATCCTTTGCAGATTCTGCTTCTGCAGAGGCCGGCTTCTGCTGGAAGTCAGAGCAGAGTGGGGTTAGGGGCAGAGATGGGTGATAAGCAACTAGTATGGAGAAGGTTCCAGAAGGATGGCAGCAATCAACGTCAGGGCACTCACAACCTGGCTTCTGCACTGGATTCTGGATGTGTGGATGTGTCTGCCTAATGTGGAAGGCCAGAGGCAAGGCAGATGTCGACTTTGCCAAGTGAGCGAAGGGTGCTTTAAACAGAACTCAAGAAGTTAAACTCCAGAGAGGCAAGTAACCCTATTAAAAAATGGGGTACAGAGCTCCACAAAGAGTTCTCACCTGAAGAATATCTAATGGCTGAGAAGCACCTAAAGAGATGTTCATCATCCTTAGTCATTAGGGAAATGCAAATCAAAACAACCCTGAGATTCCATCTCACACCAGTCAGGATGGCTAAGATCAAAAACACAGGAGACAGCAGTTGTTGGCGAGGATGTGGAGAAAGAGGAACACTCCTCCACTGCTGGTGGAATTGCAGGCTGGTACAACCACTCTGGAAAGCAGTCTGGCGGCTCCTCAGAAAACTGGGCATGACACTTCCGGAGGATCCGGCTATACCACTCCTGGGCATATACCCAGAGACTTTACCTGCATGCAATAAGGACACATGCTCCACTATATTCATAGCAGCCTTATTTATAATAGCCAGAAGCTGGAAAGAACCCAGATGTCCCTCAACGGAGGAATGGATTCAGAAGATGTGGTATATTTACACAATGGAATACTACTCTGCAATTAAAAACAATGAATTCACGAAATTCCTAGGCAAATGGTCAGAACTTGAAAATATCATCCTTAGTGAGGTAACCCAATCACAAAAGATCACACATGGTATGAAGTCACTGATAAGGGGATATTGACCCAGAATCTCAGAATACCCTAGACACAATCAGCATATCAATAGATTTCTAAAAAGATGGAAGGAGAGACCCCTGGTCCTGGAAAGACTGGATGTAGGGGAACGCCAGGACAGAGTAATGAGAGGGGGTTGAACGGAGAAAAGAGGGAGGGAAGGGGGCTTATGGGACCTTCGGGGAGGGAGGAAACGGGAAAGGGGAAGTGATTTGGAATGTAAATTAAAAAAATAAAATTAAATTAAATTAAAAAAAAAAAAAAAAAAAACAGAAATGCTCAACGAGCTTTCTTCTGGAGTTGATCCAAATGTCAAAAATGTATATATTTTTTGATTCTTCTCTATTTCATAGTGGGGAAGAAGCTACATCTCTTGTGGGAAGACAGGAAGATGCAGAGCTACAAATTGGAAGTGTGTTCTTGGAAGGAAGGGGGCTGCAACAGGCCTCCATGTAGAGCAGAGGCGGTTCTTGATGGGAAGGGAAGTGTGCTAATGTGCAGCTTAACCCAGAGGCTTTGAGCCAGAACTGAGATGGCACAGGTCACTATAAGACCGGGCTCCCTGAGAGCTGATTTATCAAGAAGCAATGGAAGCAGAATCGGGAATATGGGGAGACAGTTGTCAGCAGGGTGGCACTAAAGGTCCCAGCAAATCCAAACAGAGGTTGGTGATGGGAAGAGTCTTGGGACCCTATTTTTCAGCAAGCATTTGATGCAGAATGTATGCAGACAAAGTTTATTCCTTGGATAAGGGTGATTCTCACAGAGAAGCAGATTTGAGCCAGGGACAAAATCATGGCTAATATGTCCTATAGCTAAAAATGAGAAGAGCAAGCTGATCTTGGGAAGATCTGCATGGCTCATTGGAGCAGCCATTGTTCACCTGGACTGTCACTGCCCTCTGTAGTCAGTGACTCAAGTCAGGGGCTCATAGCACTCAGCATAAGTCTACCTTAAGTTATGCAAATTGTGTAACTGTTGCTTTAAAAAGGCTGGTAATATTTTTGTGTGTCTGTTCCCGAGAACTTGATCAGTCTGTTAGCAATCGGCATCTCCTATTTTAGAATGAGATTCTGCTCAAATGATGGTACTCAAATCACCTAGCTATCCCTTAGTAAATATCCAACCAAAGGGAAAAGCAGGAATAACTCCATGCTACCAGCACTACATCAAACGTTTTTCTCTCCTTGTAGCTTTCATCTAGAGGCATGTTCACATATATCAGCTACATAGACAGGAGACCTTCAACATGCCCTACCTGTAATTAAGGGAAGGTCATCACTACCTTTGGTGGAACCCACTTCTTATGACAGTAAGTGTCTGTAGATACTCTCCAGCCACATTTGCAAGGTGCCCCAAATTTGATCTGCATTGTCTTAAAAGGGAATTTATTCAAAGTCTCAGTTCCAGAGTTTCCCTGTCCCTGTCTTGGCAGCAACTAATAAACGAAGCATGCAGCACAGTTGGTCTAGCAGGGTGTTAAGAGTAATTGTGTTTTGGGAACCAAGAAAAACATTATGTGCGTGGTGCATGGATACTACATTAACTGTTTCTAGCTCTATCAGATAGATAGAGTGACATCCTCATTTAATACACAGTGATGCTGGAAGTAGGTATGAGATGCTTTGCTCAAACACGTGTGGCTGGAAGGTGGCTGAGCTGTGGTTCAAAGGCTGGTAATTGTCAAAGCCTGAGAAGTTACCCTAAGACACCCTTACTTCTCCCCTATAGTCTCAGTCGTCACCTGCAATATGCTACAAAGCAATGAGTTAATGCTTTGAGATGCAGAAAATAGAGTGCTCTTAAATTTAAAGAAATTAAAAAGTGAAATGAGCATTTTTCAATAAAGCATGTAGAATTAATCTTCAAATACTAATTATACCCTTTTATACCCCAGCTGCTTTCCATTTCAAGTCTAGTTTGATATCAGGGTGACTCTCGGTACAGATCTTCCATCTGAGGGGGACCCGAGTCCTACTCACAAGAACCTTTAAGCAGAGAAGTTAAAATAGTCTAACATACCCCAAAGCCAGAAAAGTTCACAGTTCAACATTAACGTGTTAGAAAAAGATCACATTGCAGCAGCTGCTTATGTGGATTACCTAGTCTAGCCGTTCTGCTAAGGCTTAAAAAAAAAAAAGTCTGAGTCGTGGAGAGGAAAAAAGAAAACAAGCCTTGGAAATATCAAGTTGGTGCTTGCTGATGGAGCTAAGGTTTCCCATTTGTTGCTTCAGAGGACTCAGGTGGATCTGAAACAATGTCAAGATGTTTCCCAGACTCCAGGCAGTGCAACGGTCACACCGCCCTGTGTTTTCTTCTCCCAGGGCCCTCCATGCTATCTACAGAACCATAGCTTCCTCTTACTCTTTCCCTCCCTCCCTCCCTCCCTCCCTCCCTGCCTTCCTCCCTCCCTCCCTCCCTTCCTCCCTTCTTTTCTTCCTTCCTTCCTTCCTTCCTTCCTTCCTTCCTCCCTCCCTCCCTCCCTTCCTTCCTTCCTTCTTTTCTTCCTTCCTTCCTTCCTTCCTTCCTTCCTTCCTTCCTTCCTTCCTTCCTCCCTCCCTCCCTCCCTCCCTCCCTCCCTTCCTTTCCTACTTTCTTAATTCCTAGAATGTTTTACAGCTCATCCAAACCACACTAGGAAATCTCACACCCGTCTACACAACTTCTTAAATTTTAATACTTTGTGTGTATGATTGAATATATTAATATATGCTACCTTCAATTAAATTTACAAGAATGTCAGTGATGCTTTGTGTGTGCACATATGTGTGTCTGTATGTCTGTGACCTTTTAGGATTTAATGCACATTCTACAGCATTAATTAAAATTTTAATCTTCAAAATATTCCTGCTGTTGGGGATGGAGCCCAGACCTTCAAGCATTCTGGGCAAGTATTCTACAAGTGCTCAGCCCCTCCACTTTGATAGTTGTATGATTAGAGTCTTCCCTTTTCTCATTTCATGCTTATTGTTGTGATTAATACAAGTAGGGAAAACTAAAGAAATCAGGTCCTCAGCAGACTATTTCTTTGTACAGATTATGTTAAAGACCTACCTCTGATGCCATGGATGAAGCCTCTACCTACTCACCTAGATTCCGAGATGGGACCAATACATTTTTCCTGGTTCAGAGAACATTAGAGAGTAAAACTTAGGCTATAGTGTTTTGCTGGAGCAAAACTGTCAACCTAGCTTGAGGATGGTTGTGAAAGACTATGAGTTACCTGTGAAGGATTCATGAACTCAAAGCAGGACATTGCGTCTCTCACCTTCTTGCCTACAATGTCAGTGTTTCAGGCCTCTGTGGTGAGCTGCTTTCTCAACTGGAAATCCTGGGTTCCTCACGCTTGGAAAGAGGTGGCGTGAAAGCACACACAGCTGATGTCACCTTCAGAAGGCCAGCAAGTTCATGGTGTTGTTCTTGGTAGATAAACAAACGAGAAGCAATCCCTGTGGCAGATCCCTTGCTTTATAGTTTGCATAGTCTGTTGGCAAAAGCTTTGCCTGGCTCCTGTAGCCTACACCTGGACTACAGTGGATAAACAAACTAGGGGAGACTCTTCCAACTTCACAGGGCACACAGAGAATGAATCTAATGTCACTTTTTAAGAATGCTCCTCTTTTCTTGGCCTGCCATATTAAAATATGATTTTTGTTCTCATTGTCTTAAGTTCCATGTTATGCATCAAATCCAGACTTCAGGGCAAGGACAAAAAGGAAAAAGAAACACATTTTTTAACTTATATTTTCTCACTTGTAAGCAGCAGTATTTAAAAATATCTTTTTCTGAATCCCATATAATAGAGTTTCTTCTATATATCATTGGCAAGAACTGTTTGTTTTACGTGGATGTACTTAGGTGAAAGTGAGTTTGGGGAGATGTTTTAAAAAGCCACCTTCATTTTTTTTTATGGATAAGAGAAGAATAGAAGATAATTATTGGATGGAAAGTCAAAATTTAGAAGGATAGTTAATGCCAGTGGCCAAGAAAGGATGCACTCTTTATTTCTTCTTTTTATTTAATGTTTTAAAGATTTACTTATTTTATTTTATGTGTACTAGTGTTGTGTCTGCATGTATGTATGTACACCAGAATGAATGTCTGGTGTCTGTGGAGGTCAGAAGAGGGCACAGGAACTTCTGAAACTGGTGTTAGGGATTGTTGTGTGTGGTGATTCGGGTGCTAAGAATGGAACCAAGGTCCTTTGTAAGTCCAAGTGCTCTTAATCACTGAGCTGTCTCTCCAACTCCTCTTTTTCTTTCTTTAAAAACATTATTCATGGCATCTTTTGTGAGTTCAGATATGCCACCTTCTGTGAAGCTTCTATCCCTCTTGTTATATATCTTTGTGCACATTGTCAGCTGTTTTACCAAGTTCTCCTTAGTGGTTTCTGATTTCTGTGCCTCTGTTTCTCTCTCAGACAAGATCACTCTCATAATCTCATATCTGACAAATAGGAGAAAGTCAAATGGTTATTTGAAAAGAAAAATCAGGCCAAAGTAAGTTGTAGTGGGCCATTATGTCTAATGGGCTCTGAGACCCTGATATCAATTCACAGGCCCCTTACATAGATTTTCTTGCATCTGACTTTCTATTATTTTTCCTAAGTCTTTCAAAGTTCAGAACCCCTTTCCATCATCTCCACCCACATTCCAAAGTCCTGCCTTGTCCCTCACTTTTTTATCTCTATAAAAGGGAGACAGTTAATCATCAATGGCTGACATTCTGCCATTTGGGGAGATTACCCCTCACCTGTACAGGGTTAGAGCACAGCAGGGACTGTGCCCATTCCATTACAGTCAATTCATCTGTAAACAAACTTTATTATCTCCACCCCTTTGGAGATGTGGTCAACAGAGATCACTATCTACCTGGTGGAGGAGGTCAAAGGTGTGAGTCAAAGGTATGCCACACTTGGGGATCAAAGTGTAAGCTGATGCAGAGACACACTGCAACTGTTATAGATGACATGGCTTATTGTTATTCATGCATCTGACTTACTTACATTTCCAACCCTGCTCATGCCTAATTTCTTTTTTTTTTTTTTGCCTGTAAAATTTTGTTCTGTGGGCCAAATTTGGTCTGTTAGTGTAAGACAGTCAAGCCCATTCAATTAACCTTGACAACTGCCTTCTCCCCTACCCCCACCCCCACCCCCATGGCAGAATTTAGCAGTTATGATGGCTGCCTCCCTGGACTGGAGTGTGTTAGTTGGCTTTTTATGAGGTAAGTTGTGCGGGGAAATCTGTAATTCCACGATTTTTCTTTGTTTTTTTCAAAAATAACTTTTGTTTTCAGGGTTCTGCTCTCTCCAACTCAGAAGCATAAGCAGGCGCACCTCTGAGACCCAGCATTCAGCTACGCTCAGAACTGTGCTGGGGTTCGGTAGGCCAGCATTTGATCATTGGTCCTTTCTGCTCTTTGCCTGTAGAGAATACGGGAATGTTTTTAAATACAAGAAATCTTTTATTTACATTTCACTTATATCGGTCATTGGTCATTAAACCTTCAACTCCATTGTCTTACTCCAATACACCACAGCCCTAGAGACAAA
This sequence comes from Tokudaia tokunoshimensis, assembly GCA_036184795.1. NCBI lineage: Eukaryota > Metazoa > Chordata > Mammalia > Rodentia > Muridae > Tokudaia > Tokudaia tokunoshimensis. The sequence goes on from BTHU01000009.1 coordinate 42,522,804, forward strand.
CAGAGTCTGTAGAATTATTCTTTTTCATAAATTTCAAAGTCCCAAGTTATTTTTACCTACCATTGCCTTTCAATACCCCATTGTCCCAACCTACTTTACAATCCAAGGCTGGTTTCCAGGGTTTTGAACACCTAGAGTTGCACAGGGTATTGTTTTTCAGGGATCCCATGCTTGGTTTAGTCCTACACTGTCATAATCTTGAAATTCTTTGCACTTTTCTCTTCGTACTGTGCTTCGTATGTGAAGTTCAGTGAGGCAGCAGAGACACCAGCTTTCAGAGCAGAGCACAATGACTTGGGAGTAAGTTAAATAATATTAAATTGGCACCAGGTAAACATAAGCTCTAAGACTTGTGCTAATAATTAAAGATTTCTATTGATAATAACAAAACGAAGTGAAAACTTCATGAGAGTGGGTACTGACTGGAAAAGTGTTCTAATTTAGAGACTTTGGCAGAACGTTTTTGTTGTTATCTGCTTTTTTTTTTTTTAACCTCCCTTAAACAAAAGCTCTTGCATTTTAATTTGGGGCTTTTGAAAATTCTGTGTCTGGTCCTTAATCTTCTTGCCGTCATAATTGTATCACACGGTGAGGTTCATCAGCAAACTGTCTACCCCTGCTGTTTGCTGCTGGTGAGACCTGCTCTACAATCTCATTTGTGTAGATGGGCTCCCAGAGGAAACCCTAATAATGGGGTTTGTCTTACGGTCTACTTGGGCCTGATTGTTGGATCATCTGTGAGGAGTTAGGGATGCGGTAGGACAGTGAGAAGTTACACCTCAGTGTGATTGTGACAAGACCTCAGAATGATCTAACAGGGATCTGGAGAGCTAACATGACTCTTCCGAGTCCCAGCTAAGGCATGGTACTTGGGCTTTCTCCCTCCCACTGGACAGTCACGGGCAGACTGTGCTTGGGGAGGAGGCTATGAGGCTATCCCTGTTGGTCAGGTGTTCTCTTTCAGCTGAGGGCAATTCCAGGATAAGGACAGACTTGCAAAGCATGACAGGTGCTGGGCACTTGAAGCAGCTGAGAAGGGTCCCCTCTGTCCAAGATGGAGTCGGAATGGTCCATCCTCCACTGAAGGAAGTTCAGGCTCCTCACAATCTTCCAGGTTATGAACATAATAATGCAGGTGGCTATCGGATATACCATGTAAGTTGTTCATTGGTTCAACTGTAGCTGCCGAAATACTAAAATAACAGCAGACGAGACCGATGTTAGTACCAGAGAGCCAGTACTTTTTTTTTTGAAAAAATATTTTCCCCCCTCCTTTTTTGGTTCCAGATATTCAGTCTCAAATTTTATTTAATGTAACATCTTCTCCCCTAGAGAAAGGAAGCTAGAATACTCTGCTTCAGACAGGTTCATTTTGAGGCTTTATTACAGCAGGGAAGGTCTTAATTGTATGACAGTAAAGTTAGGGGCACTCAGCCTAGAGTTACAAAGTCACCTACTGTTCAGAAAGTGGTTTTAGAATCAAGAATTCAACCTTCCTTTATGATTGATGAGATTACATATGGGAGAGGCAGAGGTGGCGTGTGAATGTGTTTGAATGTGGGTATGCTGGTTGGTGGTAGAGCGAGGTGGTGGGGGAGGGGGACACCTTACAAGTTTGAACTGAGCAAGCCCAAAGGAATCATGTTTGGCCTAGGTCCCATAGTACAAGTTTGTACTGGGCCATGAAAGACGATGCTTGGTTCTGTGTGTGACACCTGGTGTACAAGCTGAAAAGAAGGCATGCCTTGTCAAGGCTTTTCCCAGATGCTTTCTGGATTTCTCCATCATTGTCAGCAGCTCTTTTCAGACAAACAAAGTATGTGGACCATGCATTGCCAAAAACACCGTTCTGGGAGCAGCCTGCTAATTATTCATTCTTATTGGAAGAATTTTTGGTGTAGGGGTAGATCAGCAATACATAGGTTCCTTACCCCATCCAATCAACTCTGAGTTCACTGGTTTAAAATGGGCACTGGGTGGAGTATCTGAAGCAATGGCCAAGCTCTCTCCCTCTTCAGTCTAGGAAGGGAGGGTCACAAGTAGAGGTCAAACAGCATTGTATAAAGAAGTTTAAAGCTTCAGCCTCCAAAAGCAGAGAGATGCTGAAGTCATGACCTTTTATTTATTCTAACTTAGAAAGGTGTGCATGTGTGTGTGTGTGTGTGTGTGTGTGTGTTAGGTTTTCTATTGATATGACAAAATACTATGAACTCAGGGAGGAATAGGTTATTTCAGCCTACAGTTCTCAGGTCACATTTCATCACTGAGGGAAATTAGGGCAGGAATTCAAGGCAAGAACCTGGAGGAAGGAGCTGAAGGACAGACAGTGCAGGAGGGAAACTTTCTGGCTTGGTCCTCCTGGGTTACTTGGTCTGCCTTCTTATAGTACCATATCACCAGCCCAGGGCTGGTGCCACCCAGATGAGCTGGGCCCTTTCATATCACCCATCAATCAAGAAAATGCACCATAGGTTAACTCTCAGGTCAGTCTGTTGGGCATTTTCTCAATAGGGGTTTCCTCTTCCAAAATAACTCTAGTTGTGTCAAGTTGACCAAAACTAGCCAGCACAATGGACTCTGTGTCAACTTAACACACAAATGCATCCCTGTTAAACTATAACATTTCTTTCCTTGTTTACCCCCAAGATCTCATATTAATACAAATATCACAATATAAAACATCCAAACTTCCAAAAGTCTAACAGTCTTTAAACATTCAAACACTTTAAAAGTCCAGTTTCATCTAATGTCTATTTCAAAGTTCCAAGTTTCTTTAAAATGTCCAAAGCCTCCCTAAAATTCCAAAATGTCTATAAAATTCCTAAATCTGTGACATAGGGTGCAGTTATAATAAAATCAAAATAAAACCAAAGTTCAATAGTATAAAAAGTTCAATGTTCAGCAGAACATCGTGTGTGTGATGTGTGGTGTGTGTGTGTGATGTGTGGTGTGTGTGTGTGTGTGTGTGTGTGTGTTTGTGTGAGACAGACAGAGAGAGAGAGAGAGAGAGAGAGAGAGAGAGAGAGAGAGAGAGAGAGAGAGAGAGAGAGAGAGAGAGAAGCATGGGATGGGTGTCAGAGAAAAGGGAGAGAGAAAATGATGTAATTCTATTTCAATTAGAAACATTAAAAACGATTTAGTGCTTGATGTGCAAGGCTCACTCATGATCCTCTGGGCTCTAAAGCGCTCTATTTCTTGCCTCTGCCATTTGCAGCCCAGAAAAACTGTGTCCTTGGCTCAGTCCAGCTCCACTCTATGGGAATTGCTACCCTTGGTTTTCCCACACTCCTGGCATTTCCGAGCTAGGCTCGCCATTGCAGCTGGGATGCACCTTCATCACCTCTTACGCTTTCTTGAGGGACTCTGACCCTGTCAATATGGTGCCAAACCTCAGCCTCTCCATGACTCCTTCAATCCTGAGGTCCGCCCCCCATTAATAGAGACTTCACCTTCACCATGGCGTTTCCTGGCCTTTAAGTGACAAACCTCAGCTCTTCTCCATGACTCTTTCACTGAACCGTCTAAATCAGAACCATATTACCAAATTTGGTTGCTAGCTCAAAGTACAGCCTTAGCCTCACTAAAGCACAACTTTTGTGTACTGACCCCTAGAAAACACTTCTCAGATGATTTTCCTCAATAATGCTGGTGTCTTCTAATCAAAAATGATTCTTCAGGCCCTGCTGATGAGTATCGATTGTCCCAGCAAAGCAATGTCTTCACCTTAGTCCTTCTTAATTCAAAATATTTAATGCCCACCATAGTCTTTAAGGTACTCTCAGAGCTTCTCTCAGAAACTTCACAAACCAGGCCCCCATTGCATGCAATGCTCACAGCCTTATATTCTAAGTGCCCACAATAGCTGACTGAACTCTGAAGATGAAACAGTTTTTCCAGCCCAAAGTTCAAGTGTTGACAAAATTTTCCCCCAAACACACACAGTCAAGTCTGTCATAGCAAAACTCTACTCTTGTGACCAATTTCTGTCTTTGTTAGGGTTTCTATTGCTGTGCTAAATTACAATATTTGGAGGAAAGGGTTTATTTCAGTTTTCAACTCTTAGGCTACACTATATCACTTATGGAAATCAGGGCAGGAACTCAAGGCAGAAGCCTGGAGGAAGGAGCTGAAGCCGAGGCCGTGGCACAGTGCTGCTCACTGATGTACTGCCATAGCTTGTCCAGAATGCTTTTTGATACCATAGGGACCTATATGCCCAGGGCTGTCACTTCCCACACAGCTTCCATATCAGTAATCAATCAAGAAAATGAACCACAGGCTTGTCCACAGGCCAATATGGTGGAGGCATTTTTCTCAATTGAAGTTCTCTTTTCAAACATGACTCTAGCTTATGTAAAGTTGACACAAGGTTATCCATCAGATCTCTCTCTCTCTCTCTCTCTCTCTCTCTCTCTCTCTCTCTCTGTGTGTGTGTGTTCACATGTGTGTGCATGTGTAGGCATGCACCTGGAAGCAAGAAAGATCAGATTTATCTGAAACGAGAGTCACTCAGCATGGCACCAGGGACAGAACTGGTCCTCTAAAAGAGCAGCACATGTTCTTAACTCTAGAACCATCTCTCCAGTCTTCAAGATTATTATTATTTTTTTAAAATAAAACAACTTCTGCATGCGTGTGGTTCCATCTTTGGTGCAGGTGTAGAGGTTGGAAGTACTGGGGAACAGTATTTTAAAAACTATTTATAATTCCCCTTAAAAATTTTTACTCACAAATCTTTCTTTCTGGTCTTTTATAGAAACCAGTAGTGCCTACCAAATATGACTTTTTAAACATTTTATTTTCAATTTATTCTTTGAGAATGTATTATATATTATATATGTATACAATAAAATATAACACATCTACTCTTAATTTCCTCCTTCCAATAGCATCTCTTAAAACAGATCTCCTTGACAAGCCCCCTCTTAACTTCACCCTTCCTCTTCCTCTTCTTTTTCTTCCTTCTCCTCTTCTTCCCCACCCACTGGTCCATTAGTGATGTTCATATGTGGTGGGATATGGGTTCATTTACTAGAATCTGGGCAACTTACCAGTGGCCATACCCTTAAAGAAGAAGGGGACTCCCTCTGTAGTTAGTTACAATTTTAGTGAAAGAGCAGTGTGTCACCCATCATTTGGAGACTTCATTTGACCTTGAAGTTGGTTGGTTTCATCTAGTTAAGTAAGTAAAGCATGAATTGGTACTGAATGAGCTCAGAATAGAGGAAGCGTGCTTTCTGAGGTAGGGAGAAATGTTTGCTCATTATTACTATAATGTAATAAAACAAACTTGGGCTAAATTCTCTTCTCAATGCCTACCCTGCCACATAGCAGAAAGCCAGACTCAACAGATTAAGCATTCATGCAAATGCTGTATCCACAAGGCATTCAACTGCTGTACTTTCCCTTGTTACCTGCCTTCCCTTGCCACTTTCTAGTTTTCTCAACACCTAGGAAACATAAAAATGTCACAGCATTCAAGAAACCTTCTCTTCTCATAAAACAATAATCACATTGTAAACCCCAAGAGTTCTGCAATAGGTGTCTTTCTGGTCCTTTATTAATGCCGCTGGTATTTGTCTAGCCTTAAAAAAATAGTTTTGGCTCTATGTCCCATTCATATTTTGGTGCTATAGCTTGCTAGAATTGTTGGGACAAGTAAAACATTTCCCTTTCAGCGTTCATTATGAGAAGGAAAAAAACCCTATTGTATGTCTTTTTAAAGTGACTTGTGACTCATCTCCTTTTTTGGGATGGGTATAGCTTGAAATTTGGCCAGTGGCATGCTTTTCAGTTGTGAAAGGGAATACAAGTGCCGAGAGGATGAGAGGTGATGAATGTGAGGTATTTTATTCAACATCTGCCACCAGGTCAGGATTCTGGTGACATGGGACATAAGTGCTTTAATGACTAAATGTTATAGCGTCTTAGCAGAGTGCCCATGTTTAAGACTCAACAGCTAGTTCTAGGTGAAATGAACACAGAAAGAGGGAGTGGCCCCATTTGCCCAGGATTTCTTTTAACTGACTTTTATATTTTTGATATTTGAAAAATGAAAACAGCTTCTGTGATTACTAAGTAAATGCTTATATTTTAAAGTTTTAAAAATCATTATATTCATAAGTAGAAAGAACACATACTTGTTCACACTGTCATAAATCTTTCAGATGAGACAGTGACAGCTAAGGAAGAAAACAAATTATTTATGGTGAATATTACCACCTATAAATAATTTGCATTAAGGGATGGTTTATATTTTGACTATTTTCTATGTGTGTATATACATGGCTTTATTTATTTTGTCAACACAGGGTTTTACCATAATTTTGGTTCATGATTTTCCTTTTATTCATTGCAATCTTATTTCTACATTTCTTATCTTAAACGTTTTATTTGTGTGTGTGTATATGCATGTGTGTGTGCATCTATACCTGTGTGTGAGTGAGTGAGCATGTGTGTGCTTCTATGCATGTGTGTGTGTGAGCATGTGTACTTTCCCTGGCCACCATGTTTGAGTAGAAGACAATCATGGGAATCAGTTCTTTCTTTCTATTACCTGGGTCATGATGAGGCTTGGAGGCAGGCATCTTTACCCACTGAACCATCCTGCTGGACCTTTTTTCTTTAATGAAAAATACTTCATGGAAACATTTACATAGCAAATGACTTATACATCATTTTGCCAGCAGCTTGATGGAAAACTCAGTAAGTAAGAAGAACAACTTAAGACATTTTGTTGTAAGCTTCTTGCTCAATTTTTATAAAGGAAAGTGTCTGGGGACAAAGGATTATAGAACCAAATTGCTGAACATTATCAAAAGCCTTCCTGGGATGTTAGGTGTGGGCTGCCCGAGGGCCTACTCAGTGTTCTCAGGAAGTAAAGGGCTGAGGTCCTGACAAGTGTTATCCCGGGTCTCTGGTCAGAAGACTGTACAAAATTCTGGTGAAGATTTTGTTTGTTTGATTGTTTTTGAGTCAGGGTCTTACTATGTACCCCTGGGTGGTCTGGATCTTGCTATGTGGACCAGGCTGACCTTGCATACAGCATCCTGAATAGCAGGATTAAAGGGGTTCATCATGACACCTGGCACTGGAGATACTATTAATTAACTAATTAATTAATTAATTAATTAACTTTTTCAGTGCTGAGAATTGAACTTAGGACTTCACACATGCTAGGCAAGGTCTCTACAGTAAGCTTTAGTTCCAGATAAAAAACAAAACAAAACAAAACAAACCCTTTTTTTTTCTCATTCACCAATAGTGTAACTACAACTCCAAAGAATGATCTCTTTTCCTATTATCTTCGCTTCTAATTTTGTACAGAGCCCCAAATGAATTCAAGTCAAGAATGAGTGTGTGGAGTTTATAGGTATATTATATTTTAAATGGCTTAGTTTATTTAAATGAAGTCTGTTTTCTTTTTCACTTTTTAAGTCAAATATAAACTTGCTTTTTTCAAATGTTTTTATTGAATCACACATTTTTTTTTTGCGAAAATAAATGGAAATTACCTGATGCTATTTGAACACTGTAGAAATTTATCTGTTGAGGTTGTGTGAAAGAACGTGGGAAGCACCTAAAGTACCCTACACTTTTAAGTGCTGCTAAGGGTCAGAAATCTTAACCGGTTGAAGTCTGACTGTGGATCTTGACCTTTTCTCGATTACTTGGAGTCATAGTACAAATGCTAGATGGAGCTACCCCACGTGACTTCCGCCTCCTCACACATGCTTGTATGGCCTTGCTAGTCCATGCAAGAGGGGATTCTTGTCTTTAAAAACATCATGCTTACTTTGTGTGTTTCTGAAAGGAAGCTCACAGTGCAGAGAGGGGAAAGCTCCTGGAAAGATAGTCTAAAAAACTTCGAACTCACAGTTGTCTTGGCTTAAGCAACTACATGAATCACGTGATTCTGAAAGTCTATGACGAATCATGGGGCTTGAAAGAACAGAACTGTCCTGTTGTCCACTGAGTTGTTTAAGGCACAAGCAAAAGTGTATCCCTGCGAACCTTGATTCTGGTTAAAATTCTGTATGTTTAAACCGGAAAACATTTAATTTTTTAGTCATTATTATGTTTACTTTTGGTTAGTCACAGTAGTCCAGGCAGAACCAAAAAAAGCTGAATACTGAGTGATTAAGTTTCCCATAGAGTTAATTTGTAACACTGAAAAGATTAAATAGTTAAAATTGTCTAATTGTATAATGAATCCAAGTACACACTTATGTATTTACCAGATCAATAATAGCATGTTGTCCCATATGTACTTTTCAAAACTAGTTCCCTTAGCATTAAGCAAAGGCATCATTCTTAGAAAATATGTTTGGAAATCTCTTGAAAAATGTATATGAAATTTTGTCCTATATTCAACAGTGAAGTATTTAAGCATCTACATTTTTTCTTATTTGCCAAAACAACACTAGAGGAAGTAACACAATTCATATAGATTGAGGCTTCACTAAGCTGAATTCATACGGTTAAAAAAGTGGTTATATTTTTCTTTTGTTTCTGCATCCACATTTTTTGATCATTTGAAATGAATTTTGACTAAGCTAAAGTCATCATGTGCAGACACTACTCACAAGATTATAATTTTATCTGTCAGCTGAGACATAGAGGTGTAAGGAGCCAAATAGAAAGTTAGAGGTTTAGTCTGTCGCAGGTAGGGCGTAATTAATTACTGGATGGGGGTAAAGACAATGACTTGAAGGCTAGGTTACAGAACATCAATCGTAGCGTCTCTGTCGCATATGAGTCAGAGTAGGTAAACATCAAGCCTGGTCTCAGAACATGGTTGACTGATGTGTGCTCATTCACACTCAGTGTGATTTGGCATGACTGAATTCACAGAAGTTGCACATTTAGTTTGGAAGATAAATGTATAAAGAAAAAGGATTTCTTCTACAGTTTCTTCATTATGTCTCTATGGTGATGGTGATAATAGTACAGAGTATGCCCAGATGCTGTGCATCTCCCCGGGGCTAACCATGACTCCTGTAGCCAATGGAAACAGTAAGCATGGCTTCCCCGTTGTTCCGTGGTAGACATCTAGGCCACACCTGTTCTCTTCCTTATATCCTTTTTTTTTTGTGGTTATTTTCATGACTTCCTATTTGCTCTGATTCTTTTTCTTTTTATAATATTCGTGATTAAGTTCCTAAATTGAAGTGGATGACAATTTTAGCTTTCTAAGATCTAACCCTCAGCAGTCTTAAGGGTCCTTGGCTTTTTGTGGCTGCGGAACATTCTTTGTTGCTATCTCGTCTCACTTGGTCTCAGCTCCAGCGAAGCAGTAATTTGATTTTTTTTCCTCAAGAGTTAACTAACATTCCAAATGTAAAATAGCATTTTGAACCAATTCGGTGGTATGTACAGAGGTATAAAACCATGAAAATGTTGTCATAACCATTATTCTATGATGGTATATTCAGATATCCAATGATCTTCAGAGGGTATATTTGGTTCCATGTGCAATTTTCTGAATTGGGTTTTGGTATAATCTATGGAGAGAACCATGGCTGTGGTAACACTTAGCATTGTTGTCTGCCTGTAGAAATACTGTCTTAGCACCACAAATCCACCTTCATCACCACTGGCATATAGAATACAATTATCCTCTTCAAGTTCTTCAAAAAGAAAAAAAGAATTTCAGGCTCTCTTATGCTAATTCAGCTTTGTCTCTCAAGCTAACTAGCAACTTGAGGACCAAGATAAATCTTCCTGTGGATATGATCTGACCCCCAAGACCACTAAAATTGCATCTGGAAGGTATTCTTTTTAGCAGAAAAATGTCTTCCAGTATCTGATGCCTACTGAGAAACCCATTGGCCCACGTAGCTTCATAGCAAGATTATGGAGATTTAACCCATAGCTGGTGTTTAGAAAATACTACTTCTTGAGGTAATTATGTATTCCACCCAACTGTTATAATTAGTTTTGGAGTGAGCTTCAAATACCTAATGCATTTCATGAAACTTCAACAGAACTTTTGATCCTTGTATTTCAAGACAAGTTGAGGGCCACAGTCAGAATTCAAATATGCCAAGGAGGAGAAACTTCAAATTTCAGAGCAAAAAAGGGATTGAGAGCATTGTGACTTATAAGACTGAAGAGAGAAACAAAGGACTGGCATAGCTGTATCTCCAAGTATTGAGGAGATGAAGAAGAAACTAGACCCATCCCCTACACTCTCAATGGAAAGATTTAAAACCAACACAGGGGACCAAAGTGGACATTTCAGTTCAGCATGAGTAAAGGATGGGTCTGTGTCACTCTAACTATGGTGAAGATAAGTGGCAGCCATGAAGGTGATGTTATCTGTTGCCTGATGTGAGATGTTAGGAATATAAAATGCATAAGTCATAGTTTCTGCCTTCATGTAACTTTTAGTCTAGTGAGGAAAAGGCATAAAGCTTGAGACAGCCATACACAGAAGAAAGCAGCATGTGTCATCTGACTTGCCCACTGGGATCTAAGCTTCCTGGGGACAAATCTGTTTGAATTTCTGGTACCTCATCTGTTCTTGGTGTGCAGAAAAGATTCTATATATTCATGTCAGCTGATTTTTATTGATGGATACAAGTTTACGCTGGTTGTGATTCTTGTAGTGGAATACTAAAAAGAAGACAGTTGCAGCAACACAGGAATGACGCGGGGGTTGTGTAACTGGCAAAAGCAGCCAAGACAAAAGGATGGAGGTGCATTTGAGAGGTATTTCAGGTATGAAATTTATGGGATTTCTGTGAATGATGTGATGTGGGTGGGTTGGGGGGGGTGGAACTGGCAAACTTGTTACGGTGAGAAGCTGATGAGTCACAGCAACCCAGCAGGATTTGGAAATGGAGGGAGTGGAGAATTTGGAAGCTTCAGCAGAGAGAGCCTTGTATAGAGAGCATTTGACACTGAATAATGGCTTGTGTATAGACCACAATTATATGTCATCAGTGCATACTAGGGTGAAGTTAGTGTGGATGAAGTCAGTGCAGGTAAATAGGCAAAGTAAAGTAAGATGAGGAACGAGTTTAAGCTCTGGGAACGTACATGTTGAGGAGACTGAAGGAAGTGATCCCAAAGAAAGTTCCAAGTGTCAAGGAGTATACCTACAGAACTTGGCACTGAAACGTGAGGCAGGGTTCCTTCACAAAGAGATGACCAGTATCAATTGGCAATACCATTGTTAATGGTCCCAATGATGAGAAATAACTGGGAGAATGGTTGGTATTGAGTGGATAGATGGTAATACATCTGGAAAATCTTTCATAGGAACTCTCAGAGAGGGATAGCCTTACCGTGTTAAAAAAAAATACAAATAATCTCCTTCAGAGCACTGGCAATGAGATGTTGAGAAAAAAAAGTTTAGACGGGTATGTTGAACCATTTTATGCTATTGTTTTTTTTATGTGACATTTTTACATGAATGCACATGTTTGTATATTTTCTTTTTTAAGTTATTCTTTCTCTAGAGGGCTCTGAGGTTTTAAAATTTATGTGTTTCTTCTCCTTCTCCTTCTTCTAGGTTGAGCTAAATGGAAATAGAAATTTGTCGTTGAAGGCTACTTCATTTAAGTTTGCACAGGAAAAGAAATGGTCAACCTGGAATTCATTGCTCTTCTTGCATCTTACAGTGATAGGGTGTCTGACATAAACAAATATATGGAAATACACTCATTTCTTTTTCTCCAATATATGTGCAAGTCTTTTGGTTCTTCATTGGCAGCTAGCTGGTCTCCTGGGAGATGTTTCTGGGCAAAGGCCAAACACAAGTTTAGTGCCCGGGGAAGAGGAACATTGTGAAATCAGTAAGACAGCAACCTTGCCGATCCAAGAGAGCAAGACGCTTTTATAGTTGGAGAGTGAGCCAAAGAAAAATACTTGAAAAGACCAGAGAGTTCTATCTCTCACTTGACTCTGATTTGCTTAAATTTCATTTCTATGGAATCTTGGGCAACGAGTGTATCACCAAATGCAGACATCAGTTTGGGTGGAACCATGGCTAACTATGGGTAAGCTCACTCATTTCCTTGACACTTGCTCTTGTTTTTTCCATGAACATCAAGTGACCCCGAACGTTTTTTTTCCCCTAACATTGCAGCAACAAGGGATTTGAAAAAAAATGAAATTCATGAGACAGCTATCTTTCTTGGCTCCTGAAAAGGCTGCCTCTTAATTGTCCCAAGAAAGATGAAATGATGTTACTGACCCCATTTCTCAGGAATGATAAATGGGTTGCTTCAGCAATAAATGCAAGAATAGATACTGGGGAGGAACACTTTTACAGTCTTATTTTTCCCTTATATGTTTATTATGAATTCAATCAATTAAAAGCTGAATCAAGTTAGGGATGAACACATCAATTGCTTTCTGAGGGTTGCAAAGATTTTAAATGTAATATATTTCACAAAAGGTCTCCAATGCATTTTTAAATCTTTCTCTCCCATCCCTAAATTCCATGTAAACAAAGTGTGTTTCTTGCATTGTATCATTAGCTATGCCAGATTATCAATTTTCTCTTGAACAATGTTTGGATGCTTTCCTTACAATTTCCCTGTAATATAATTATGATATTTTGAAGGAAATAAAAAGTCATTAGGAAATATTTTTTTAAATTATTGGCAAAAATATCTGCCCAATTCTGGAAGGAATCAAGGCTTTGAGCTCAAGAGACAAAAATGGAAAGCTACATTTCATACTTGATCATCTACAGAAGGCTTTCTTGCTTCCTGTGTAAGCAAATGCAAAACTTTCCATGACTAAAAATCACTAATTAAAACTTCATTATTGAAGATGACAGTGATAGGAAGTATTGGAAACTTTTTATTGTTTTATACATTGATTTATACTCTACACTAAGCTTTAAGACAATCAAAAGATATGCTGGATAGATTTAAAAAACTTTTTTCAGAAAAAACTATCAAACAACATCTTATTTAGAAATTCTGAGCTGGATATGAAGTTTAAAAAGAATAATTTGAATGTCAATTCATATATCTGTCTATCTACTATCTATCATCTATCTATCTATCTATCTATCTATCTATCTATCTATCTATCTATCTATCTATCTATCTATCTACCTAATCTATCTCAGTTTAGGTACTTATTTAATACCTGATTATTTTTGGTACTCTCTATATAATGTGGTCCTGAAAATCAGGGAAGTTCTAAGAACCTATCTGCCTTTAGTCTTTGTATGTGGGAAAGTTGTTGTGTCATCTTCATTTTGCTGAGAAATTCATAGATTATTGTTTATAACCAAAGAGAAAATTGTTCTCATGTTCATTAGATGCTTAATCGTTTCACTGATCTTGGGCTCCCCTGAACATGGTTAATCAACAAATTATCAGTTATACCCAGTAATCATAAAGATAGCTGCACATCTTCCTTGGACTTTTAAGTACAGGATCCTGTACTTAAGGGGTGTGAACATGGGAGTTTTGCTTTTTCAAGCGTCCAGGTGAAGAGTCACTTAAGTTAAGGTACTTAGAAAATTATAAATAAACAAAAGTATAAATTTATTTTGTATAGGGATCTTGTCATGCTTATGGTGGTATTAAGTGTTTAGCATAGTGCTTGACATGTAGAAGTTACTGAAGAAATCTGTGATACAGAATAGTAGACATCTTCACCAATATCCTTTTTGGGAAGATTCATTTTTTGGTAAAATTTGAACTTCACCGGTCTCTCTGTTCTTTATTTCTTTATTATTTTTAAAATGGTGTACACATTCCTCCTTCCTGTTCACTATATTGTAACATCTTTGGGTCATCTGGGTAAGTATCATGAGCATGAATGGAAAATTACCTACTCAGAAGAATAATGCCTAGTGTCTTTGGATTTTGGTAGGAAGATCTTTCTGCCCCAAATCAGTGCTTGCAGAACTGAGTGGATAGTCACATACATGATACTATAACTTGTTTTGATGTAATATCTTTTGCTTAGGACTAAAATCCTTCTTTAGACCTTACTTAGTAAGAACAATCTACTCAGTCCTCCACAGGTGTGTATGTTGTTTTAGGGTTGCCTTACACATGAGTTTCATTGATTGGACCACCAAGATTTTAGTGTCGTTGACTCTTCCACCTGGTTGCTGGGCCTCAGGGTGGCTGAAAAAGGTGTGTCCCAACAAGCAAAGGCATCTTCCTTTCAGACAGGTAATAGTTTGACACTTAGTTTATAACTAGGTGTTACCTTAGCTGGAGGGGTGAGACAGGGCTGGGACAGGCCAAGGAAGGAGTGTCTTGGCAAAGAGTATGTGGTCGATGCTGGAGGCTCGTGACAGACTAACCTGAATCTCAGACAGGACGACAGGAAGAATCTGACCCAACAGGTCAGAACCGACAGTTGGTAGAGAGTGAAACTGACAATTAGTATGTCAGAGAGAATTCTCCAAGGCTGATCGATACAACCATGGGGAAAACTGAACTTTGACCGAAAATCCAGTCACCAGACCACATCCTGTAGAGAGGAAACTCAGCATCCTCAAAGGTCTAAACAGTGTGCTTGGACGGGATGTAACTTGCTTGACACATCACTATGCTGTCTGGGCAAGACTAATTGAAAGTATGTTTTCTGAGAAGAATTTTATTTGTTCCTTCTATTGAGATCTAGATCCTAGGAGGAAAGCTCCCAAAGTTAATCATTTCATTGCCATTGGAACGTTTAAGTTGGAGAATACATCTTAGTGAAGACAAATTTCCATAGACAATTATCATGCACGGAAGCTTTTCCTGACCCAGCTGGCATTTATTTCTATGACGTTGGTTACTAACCGATACCAGCTAGAATCTGATATTACATAAAATTTCTCTTTGTTTGTGGTCTAATTTTGCATATTCTGAGAAGACAAGTATGAATCACAGGTATTCAACAAGCTAACAGATTCTGAGTACTTGCCAACTTCTGTAGTAACTTGAAAATTTCCCCATTGGCTTCTAGCCAACAGGCCCTGTAGGCAGCATGAGATGCTGATCTTTGAACTTCAGGGATAGTAAATGCCTTAATGTAGTAAAAAGAGTGTGAAGGATAGCTTCTCTCCTTTCCCCTACAACTCCATCTTTTCCTCAGATGGAAATCTCAGTCAGTAGTCTGACTGCCTGAACTCTCTAACCCTCTATTAAGGTTCTATGGCTAGTGAAGAAGCATTAGTCATTTTTTCACTGGAGAAATATCTGAGAAACCAATGTAAGGGAGGAAGGATTTTATTTTGGCTCATTGCTTTAGTCCATGTGTACTTATGTCACTCTAACTTCATGGAGGATGAGGCAGAATGTAGTAGGAGGCTGTGTGGTAAAGTGATATACCTCATGGTGGAGAGGAGACAGACAGAGGAAGAGCCTGGGAAGAAGATACACCATATAAAGGCATGACCTCAGCCACCCACTTCCTTCAATCTGATTCACATTCCAATAGTCTATTCAATTATGAATCCATCAATGGTAAGTCCATTAAGTATGCCATCTCTCTCAGGACCCAGTCTCTTCACCAAACCATTAGCATATAACCAAGCTTTAAACACATTGGCCTTTTGATGAGATACTTTATGCCCAAATCATAAGAGCATTAATTTGATTTCATGAGGGTTTTTAATTTTCCTTATCAGAACTGAAATTAATATAACTATTCAAGAGGGTTTTTCTTGAGTGAAAAGAGAAACCCTGTTTTCAATATAGGGTAAAATTAAAGACTGTATAGCAACAAATATTAGCCTAGTAACAACCCTATCAATAATTTTGACTCCAGTGATGTTGAATTCTTTTATTTCTCTTCTTATCATTAAGACAAGCCTCTCAGGGGAACTATTTCTTAATCTTCTAAGAACAAGGGCTCTCCTGGAGAGATAATTCTATTGTTTGCTGTGATGTTATAACCAAGTGTATGGAACTAGGACATTTTACCATTTTCAATATTTATCTCAATCATAAAATTGTCTTGTTCTCATTTTACCCTATAGATTAATTTATAAAAATTTCTTTTTTACAGCTATTGTACCAAGTTTCAACCACTGTCACATACATACAGATGTCAATCTACTCAAAGGAGCAAAAATTTAGTTACAGAGGGCAGGGACTAAGAGGTTTTCCAAGAGGATATTATCTGTGAGTGAAGGTTCAGGTTGTCTATTGTACATGTGATGAAGCAGTTTGTAGAGAGTTGAGCAGATCAGTCCTAAGGACACTGTAACTCAGTATTTATAATATTAGTTTTCAATCACTAAACGCTTTCTTGTTCATTATTTAGGAGGTACAATCTTGCTGCCTCTCTGTAGGTGTGTGCAATATCTTCAGGTTGCTTTGCCTGTGTGTTCTCAAGTAAGTGATGGAAGGGAATTTTGCTTTCTAGAATTTTAGAGAAGAATTTCTAGGTTCATCAGTGGAATGAAGCAGTGTTTTAAAGTAGTGAGTGGTTAGTAGGTAGTGGTTAACCTAAGATTTGCTGAGGACCTCTTTTAAGGTTTTCCAAATGATTACAGGTTTTAGATCTACTGTGGCTTACTCTAAATTATGAAATCACACTTCTAAGGAACTATATGACCTGAAAATATAAACATTATTCAAAAACTCAAACTGAGAAATCACTGTAGAGGCATGTGCTCTGACTCAAAGAGTCTGTGTCCTAGGACCTCCAGAATGAAACATAATTTTCAAGAACTTGCTGTGAAGCTTTAATAGGTTCTACTTTCCTCTAAGCAACCCTCAAGATTATTGACAGGTGTCAGAGTATTTACTCTGGTAGCTGTCCGTTCCTGGGACCTGGTTCTAGCCTCCTTGGATTTCATGGCTATTATCTGTAAATGAAGAGATCTGACTACTTGCCACTTTATATTCTCAGCCATGTTTGAAATTCTGTGATCTTCCCGGTGTACTATTTGGTTTCATGGGTGAAGAAAAATCCCCACAAATCACCCCACATCAAGGATTTCCTTTTATTGTCATGATATTTCATGCATGTTATTATTCTTAACATTTCTTTGTTATTTGTTTTCTAGAATGTCGTGATATAAATTTACTAGCTACTGGTAAGAGCCTGGGAAATATATCCTGACCCATCAGTTTTTTTCCTTAAGGGCAAAGTGTATGTCTCCAAAGAGTTCATCCAGAAACATGGACTGTACTTGGCAATTGACCTGTTTAACACATACATAGAGTTGAAGAACACTAGGGCTGCAGGAAGCTGTAAGCTGCTTTAATTTTATTCAAGGTGGAGCATTTTATGTCCCGATATTTTTGCCTTCTCCTAATCACTCCTTTCTTCCCATGTCCTTTGCTTTCAGGCCAGATAAGCCGACATGTGGTTTTACATGGCAAGAGTGTTGATGGTTTCTGAATGGAAAAGACTCTGATTTGGGGGGAGATTGTTTTTTATGGGTCAGCACGTTTGTGACTCTTACAGACCGTGACTGATTAAGACGAATGCTTGTTGGATCACTGCAAGGAGGAAGGTTTTGTTCAGTGGGCATCTGTAGAGGGGAAGAGCTCTGGCCTTTGAGAGCTGCCAAGCATTTGTAGCCATGGAGCATGCACTCTCCTTGTGGATACCCAGGCTTGGCAAAATCAAGCCTAATTTCAGCAACTTCTTCCACTTGACTCCATAGGTTCTTGGGTGGAGCTGAGCAGGGTTGGTGATACTGTAACTAAAGGCAAATTTAATAAGGCAACAGTGGTGTTTTCTTTGCTGAACAGAATGCTTGGTCTTGACTTGAAATTTAGAGGAGAAATAAATGCCTAAAGGATATCCGTGGCACAAGTGGTAACCACAGGACTGTAGACTGTTAGAAAACAACATGATCTGAAAAGGAAAAATGAACTGATATTAATGTTGAATTTTCTGACTTTAATAGTTATACTATGAGTATGTAAAATAATGCCTTCAGTCATAGGGAATTCAACAAGGAGCATGTCACAGGAAAGGGTCTGATTTATGCAGGTGAATATATATATCTATATATCTATATATCTATATCTATATCTATCTATCTATCTATCTATCTATCTATCTATCTATCTATGGAGAGAGAGAGAGAGAGAGAGAGAGAGAGAGAGAGAGAGAGAGAGAGAGAGAGAGAGGAGAAAACTATATGCCTAGAGGTAGCAATGAATAAAACAACCTCACTTGCAACTGGTTTATAAGTATATTAATTTTTTTTAAGAAATCAGAAAGAGGATAGGGACTTGTTTTTTTCAGAATTGGGAAGGATGCTAACTAGTAACCAGGCCACCACTTCCCTGTAGCCAGGACCAGCAAGTTGGTGAACTTTTAAAAGAGAAATGCAAGGATTTAGCTGAAAATAACAGTCCTAAGCTTATGAAACCATAAACCCTTGCCTCTGTTTTTGCTCTGCATCACAATCTGTTCATTGTCTCATTATCCTTTCTCTGCATCAGACTAGGAAGAGCTTGAGTTAATCATTTCCACTCTGTCAGAAAGACCTTCTAATACCTTGACCTAAGCCAGAAGAAATCTGTGTAAAATCTCCTCAGGAATTGGGGAAGCCTTCAGTATTTTTCAAGTCAGAGTCTCCTTTTCTTGTTATAAGCCAAGGGCTATAGATTATATTTCACCTTTCTCCCAGTCCGGCTCAGTCTAGTCTCTCTTTTCTCACTGTTATGGGGAAACCCCTATATTCTGGTTTTTGTGAAGCCATATTTATAGGCAAGGTTATGCAAGCTCAGTTTGCTGAACTACCAGGAACAATACTGTACAGTCGATAGTGCAGAACAAGATTTTGCTTTCTCGAGTATAAAATTAAAATGGACACATAATCCTATTTTCTCTGAGTTTCTTGCAAAAGTCATACCAGGGGCAAAGGAGAAAGGATACTAGCGGGGGGGGGGGGGAGAGAGAGAGAGAGAGAGAGAGAGAGAGAGAGAGAGAGAGAGAGAGAGAAAGTAACATGCAAGGGTCTTTTGTTTTAACAGAGCGTTTGTTTTTCCACGTGGGGCTTCATGCTCCTGGAGCATTAAGGGCATAACACGAAGGATGCACGTCTCATATTTTCAATTCCCACCCAAAGAGCTACCTTTGATCTCATCTGGAGTTCATATTCTGGGAGTCTCGGGGAATAAAGGGCTTTTCTTGCTCCTTCATAGCTGTAAAAGCATGTCTGATTCGGGAGCTTCATGTAAACGGCCTGTGAAGTTGAGGCTGCTTTGAAGGAATCTGCTCAGCTGTAACATTCCTTCAGCAGAAGGAGGATGGTTTGGAAAATGTAGGGTTTTTTTCTTGGAAACAAAGATCCTCCCCAGACTTGCCAGGCTGAAGGAGGTTAGAAGGATACTTTTGCCTCTGGGGTGTCCCCATCTCAGCCGCTGGGTGCTAGTCCAGGCAGGTAACGCTTTAGTTGACACCTTCAGGATGAACAGACAGGGAGAAACTTGTAGTCATTTTTCTTGGCAGAAGCCACAACCCAGCCCAAGTTAATTATGTCTGAGAAGAAGAATAGCGTCTGGGCACCTGCAATTTTCGATTTGGTACCTTGTTTTCCTGTGCCAAGTGTTCTATCAAGCCATTCATATGTATCCTCACACAGTCCTTTCCTGGTTTCATGCTAGACAATGGGAACATCGAGTTTATAAACGTTGGTGTAATTGTCTCTGTTTACTGAGAACTTTGTATGTGCCAGGTCTGATTAAGAGCTGTGTGTGTATCCTGTCATTTAATCTTCATGACAATTCTGTGAGGGACATAAATTTATTGCTCACACTCAGCAGTGGAGAAAATGGGGGCTTACACAATGTCTTGCTCTGAATCATATGACTAAGTAATGTGGAACCGGAGCTTGAAATTAAACCTAGCAGCCTGTAAGACTCAAAGGTGTTGATAAAGTTCTGTCAGCACTACACACACACACACACACACACACACACACACACACAGAAAGAGAGAGAGAGAGAGAGAGAGAGAGAGAGAGAGAGAGAGAGAGAGAGAGAGAGAGAGAGAGAGAGAGAGAGAGAGCAATACTGGCTTTGATGTTATAATCAGGTTTTATTTTATCTTTTTTGAGAAATACAGTTTGTTATTGCCAAATCCAGAACATCTTTTCCCTGTTTAATTTTCTACATTTAATGGTAAAAATGACTAATGTTGGATTTTAGACCATGAGACTCCAAAGTATGTATGGCACTGTGGCATACTGAGTACTTTGAGCTGAGGAAATTATAAGGAACTTACAAAGAAATACAAAGTTTACTCTGAACTTCTGTCCTCTGTTCCCTTCCCTCAGTTCCTCACTGAGGCAGACACTTGGACCTGGAGTACCTTCAATGGCCCATGTATTAAAAGCTTCATAGTGATATTGGCAGGTGGTGACATCTTAAACAAATGGAACCCAGTGGAGATTTTAACCCATGAAGAATATTTCCTCAATGAGTGTTGTGGGATCCTAATCTCTCTTTGTCTTCTCAGGCATCGTGAGGTGGGTAGATTCCTCTACCACATACTCCTGGTGGGATGTACTTCCACACAAAAGAAATGTGGCCAGCCAACCACAGAAAGACTAAGAGACAGTATAAACCTTTCTTCTTATTAAGTTGATTGCCCTGGGTATTTTCTATGGCGATGGAAAGCTGATAGCACAGCTGGTAACAAAAACTAGACCCTTCCCCAGTGCAAGTGATAGGATTAACAACTTCTTTCTCCTAAAGCCAAAAACTTGACCATATAACTCTCTGAACTCACATGTCTCCTGCAAACCCTCAGCTGGTGATATTTCCCATCCCACATCAAACTGGGAGGGGGAGTAATACACAGAAATGCTGAGAAGAATTTGACCAAATGGACTGTGCTGGAATTCACTCTCCTTACTTTGTTTGTATCATCTTCCTTTGTCCAAAAGCATTTCTCCTGTCTATTTTAAATCAAATCCAAGCACATACAGTATATTTTTATTAGGTTCTCAGGGATTCTATTTCTATGTTAGGCAAAATTATCATTAAATAACTTTTTGTACATTTCTGTTGTTACTCTAGTTCTTGTAAAGCATGGGGAAAAATACATCTTACTCTTTACCATCAGAGCCTACTCTAGTCATGTGTTACCCTTAGAAAAGGAGCTCCTCTCAGCATTGTGGCCTCTCCCAGCTGTCATCTTATTAATCTTCTTTATCTGTCACTCTTAGAAAAAAGTTAACCATTTCCAGCATTTGCTATTGTCTTACATCATTCTTATTTTCTAACTCCTTTACAAATGGTGCATACTCATTGTACATGGAACGAACTTACATAAGAGCATCTCCACATAAGCATACACTGTCCTTAAAGCATGTTTCCCCAAAGTCCCCACTCTTGCCATTCTCACCCTCCTTTGTGTGTCCTCTAGCCTCCTACATGTCTTTGCTTCTGTTTTCACATCATATGTATACACATGGTTTTGTCTCTCTATAGAATCTGGGATCACAAAGCAGAGAAAGAATATGATGTTTACCTTTCTGACACTGGCTTAATTTATTATGTCACTCTTCAATCACAAGCATTTTTGATGGACACAATTTCATTTTTCTTTATGTTTAAATAAAATTCCTCTGTGTATGGACCACATTTTTGAATTCTGGTGGAGCTTCAAACCTGTCAAATGAAGCCAACGTGGCCAGGCCTCTTACTCTCTCAGTATTGAGACTTTCTCTCCTTTGAGCATTTTTTTGCTGGAATTCTATGTTTTGCTGAACAAAAGCTCAGTAAATATCCTGCTGTGAACTGTGCACGGATCATTCTGGTTTCAGACAGTCCAGTCTCTGAGAACTACCATTTGCCCAAGGAAAGAGTCACTCAGATGTTCCATGGCTGAAAAATGGAGTGCCATGTGATGACACATACTCTGTAAGCACAAACCTGGGGGCTGCTTTTACCTTACAATCACACCTGCTACTGCCCCATCATGATCTACTTCCCCCAAAACACACTTATTTGGTAAATGCACACTCCTGTTATATATCTCATTTATTCTTAATTTTCACATTGATTTGTTTTTGTCTGCCTGCTTAGATTAATTATTAACTGAAGATGTATTTAGACGCCTATCTACACTTGTGGATCATATGCTTCTCAGTTAGTTTTTATTTCCTATGTTTTCAATATAGGTATTAAGCACATGAACATTTGTGCCCCCTTTGACTCCTTTGTCACTATGAAATGTCTTTCCTCATTCCTGACAATATTTCTTGCTTTGCTGTCTATATCCTTCAACAGTGGCTTTCTTATGCTTAATATCCATATGCATTTCTCTATCCATTCCTTTTGTCTGAGTTTGAAGCAAGCTTCTTGAAAACCCCATACAGCTGGGTTTTACCTCCTCATCAAAGTGGATAGATTTGCCATTTACATTGAGTATTTATAGCAACAGCAATGGATCTGACTGTTCCTACCATTCTGTTTCAATCTACCTTCTTTACATTTGCTTTCTATTAAGCCTGTATAATTGTGTTTCTATTTTAGCCTTCCTTTTGGCTTGACTATACCATGTGATTCAGCTTCTACTACTAACTTAGGGCTCATAATTTTTATTCATACTTTAACCATTGCAGCTAGATATACAGTATATGTTCAACTTATCACCATTTACTTTCAAATCACAGTATACTGTTCATACTTAAAATAAGGCTCTTATAACAGTATTTGTCTATTTTGGGTCCCATCCCTTGGGGTATGTTATGTGATATCCACAAATCATTACTAGTGTCTTATTTAGGGTAAATATTGCTGTGATAAAACAACATGACCGAAGCAACTTAGGGAGGAAAGATTTTATTTGGCTTACACAGCCAGAACATTGTTCATCTCCAACAGAAGTCAGGACATGAACTCAATCAGGGAAGGAACCTTGAAGCAAGAGCTGATGCAGAGGCCAAGGAGCAGTGCTGCTTATTGGCTTGCTCCACATGGCTTATTCAGCCGGCTTTCTTATAGAACCCAGGACCACCAGCCCAGGAGTGGCCTTACCTACAATAGACTGAGACCTCTAACATCAATCAATAATTAAGAAAATGACTTACAGACAGATCTCATAGGGCATTTTCTCAATTAAGATTCCCTTCTTTCAGATAACTTAAGCTTGTATCAAGTTGACATAAAACTATCTAGCACAATTGGTACTTTGGCCTTAAATGTTTAACTATCTTTTAGAGGTATAAAAATGTTTTGGAATGTGTTCACTTATATGTCATCCCTCTTTATTCCTTTGTATAAATCTACATTTTAAAAATCTGCCCAAATTTCCCTCTGTCCAAACAAAGGCCAGCAGTGCAGGCCTATTGAAAATAAGATATTTGGAGTTTTTTGTTCCAATAATATTTGTTTTGCTTTTACTTTGAAAAATATTTCCACTAGATGTAGAATTCTCAGTTGACACTTGTTTTCTTTCATCATTTAGAAAATAAAATTATCAGGGAAAAGGCAAGCCTTGGGGTCTTACATTTTACATCGCCCACATTACTGTGTGTAATAATTCCATGTTCCAGTCCATACACAGTTCAGGGCCTCTCAAGTGTGTAATAAAGATATGTACACTTATTCATCTCTAATCCCTTCAGCTTTCTAATTACAACATAAGATAGAATACATGTGCACACACACACGTGCACACACACACACACACACACACACACACACACACACACCCCTCAGCTACTTTTGGTTCTCTATGAAAGCAAAGAATAATTTTCCTCCAGTCAAATATCATCTATCCATAGCGCCTTATATAATCCTACACAACATCTTCCCACCCTCTTTTTTTCTGTGTTGGATTCCATAATGTTAAGTTATGCATTAAAAATTAGGTTACTAGAGTGACTAGATAATAAGTTGTCTCCTAACTTCCTTGTTTGTTCCTGGTAAGAACTGATGATTTTAAAACCCAAACTATCAAGGCCTCACCCTTTTTCCAATCAGAACAGATGAAGCTAGGTGTTTGCTTGACTTCCACTTTCAGTTCCAACTGTGTGGTGTTTTCTTCCTTAGATGTTAGGGCTCATTATTCCCTCTGATGACCTTGCTGTTCTCAGAAGAGCAGCTATAATGCCTAAGGAACTCCACTGTAATCTTTTACTTGCACATAAAATTTTTACTCTATCTTATCTATAGAAAAATGTACAATATCTGTTCATGGTCCAATTCATCTGATATATAAAAATTCTCAAGAGTGTTTGTTGGATGAATGAATTAAGGAACAAAGTATGAAATGATTACTTGAGTGCTATTGCCTCTATTCTGAAGCTACTCAGGAAAATGTGATGGTCAGTTTTGCCCAGATTTTTTATTTCAGAAGTATGAACAAACTTTTAAAACATATATAGTCTATTTCCTGAAGTCACTATGAAGACTATATCAAGAAATCTGTTTGGAGGGGGAAAAAGATAATGAGACCTTTGTGAAATCTGGGGGGGAAAAAATCTTCCAGTGTTATAAAAATGTTGGAGATACCATTAAGCAGATACCTTTTGTGATATTTGTGATTTTTAAACATGTATGAACAATCCAGTAGAGAGTAGATGGAGAAGAATATTTTTAGAAGTGGTTGAATTCTTAATGTGTGAGGCCAAATCGTGATGTAAGAGTCCATGATAGGGGCTTGGAGACAAGGCAGTGCTGCAGATCCTTGGAGAATTCAGGCCTATTTATATAGAGACTTCTCCAGATTGGAGCCGGCAGGGTCAGGAAATTGAGGCAGAGTCTCTTCTGCCTCCTCTTTTCCATTGCAGGAGTCCAAAACGAATGCTTTGGCAGAATTTTTGAGACCGATGACTTGTCCAACCTAAATATAAAGTTACCCTTAGGAATGAACAGTAGTCCACTGACCCTTGATACAATCCACAGAAAATGTAATTTATTTATTTTGTGAACGGGTAAAATACTCATTAGCAATTTCCACAGTTAAAACAATAGAATTCAAGTATACAAAGCTATTCAGTAAAGAAGGAACAAAAAAAGAAGAGGGAAACAGAACACTGCTGTATGCATGCTCCTCATGGTGTCCTGGGGGATGTTTATTGGAGGTAGGCAGGGATGTTCCAAATTTTGCATAATTTAGTTTGGGAGCTGTTTGTACTGAGAGAACCTTGGCAAGGACTACAGACAATGGATTCAGAATTAAATTTATTTTTTTTAAGAGAAAAACATATTACATGATAATGAGACCTCAGGATTAACGCTGTTGTGCCCAATTTTTAGTCACATCTGTGCTGCAGATTTGGTTTTTAGTTCTTAGTCCTAGAACTGGAGAAACATGGCTATCAGTTATTATGCTTGTAAATATGACTAAAGAAGGCTACACATGTAAGTTCAAATGTAAATATAGATACCTAATAGTTGCTTGTTTATAAATGGGACCACAATTCTCACATAAGCTAGAGCTTATACATTATATTTACATGCTTTATTTTTTTTCTAACAAGTGACTAAAATTCAGAAATTATTTATCAGCTAACTCTGGCTAGAAGCACAAACTCTGAAGTTCTTGGGATAGTATGCATTTGAATTCGATGGCTTAACTTTTGGTGTGTATATTCTAGTTTGCGATATATTCCTGCCATACATGAATATGGCAGATTGCACTGAAGTGTCACCCATAAGCATATGCATCTTATGGAGATGTTCAGGTACTATTTATGGAACAATACAGGCCATCTGCATATGATGCAAGATTTGAGCTTTCCAATTGAGAAGTATCATTGGTGGTTTGTATGTCTGCTTGGAGCCGACACGGCTGTGCTTACGTTGGGCTGTACATCCTACTATGACTGAGTGGCATTTATTCCTTAGATTACATTTCAAACCATTTCTCTGAGACGAGGATTAATATAGCCAATGCTAGCCCCCATCGGGTATGTACCTGAAGACTGATCTTGATCCTCCTGCCTCCACCTCCTGAGTACTGGCGTTACAAACATGCAGCACTGAAGAATGAACTGGGGGTGCGTGTGTGTGTTAAATAGGCATTCCACTAATTGGATGATATTCTCACCCCCATTTTAAAACACCTGTAGTCTAGAATTTTAGCTTCTCATCTTTATAAATGTCCTTAAACTTCACATTCTTGACCTTCGAATTTTTGCATACTGTTTTAAAGGGTTTCTTCTGAAGTTAGGCAGCTTGATTTTGTCAGCTAGTGCCTTTTCTTAAGAAGGCGGTCTTGTTTGTAGCAAGGGGATGCCAAGACTACCATCTATTGCATGATGTTATTTTTGTGGAGTTTGATGGTGTCTAACAAGATGCTCAGTATCTGGGAAGTTCTTGATAAATATAAACTTTTCTTATTACAATTAAAACCATTATTGGTGGACTCCAATAAAGTCAACCTTCACTAGACACCTATTCTAAGAAAGTGGTAGAGACTGCTGAGGGACTGCTCAATATTCATCTTCATAGAAGACCAAGTAAACAATTGTACTTCTGTGCATTTCATATACAAGGAAAGAAGCCACATGCAGCCATGCACTTAAATAGGCCCATATTTTTAAAGCATCATAATATGTGAAAGCAAAATTAAATAAAGAACATTATGAAACCAGACCTCATTTAATATCACATTAGCAATTACATGGGATTATCCTAGAGCGATTTTTTCAAATGATTTACCTTATCACCTAAACTAATTCATTTTGTACACACACAGCAAGCACTCACTTGTATGTGAGCATGTAGTATCCAATTATTGATTTAGGAACAAAGACTCCCTGAAGGAGTTTAAAAAACTGCTCTGTCCCAGCATGCCATTCTATTTTTTACATCCGAGTCCGAGTCAGCAGAAATGCATGCGGGAATCCTCTAAAGTCTGATAACTCCTTTGCTAGACCCTGAAGTCAGAACCCACACATGGGGGTTTTATGAATTGCTTATTCTATCCCAGGTCTGGAACATATCATTACCACTGAATTCATTGCCTATGCAATCACCAGAGTTGACGATAATGTGAGGACAGCTGGGGCATAAAACCACAGTCAATTGACAGAACTGTCTAGCATACAGTGGGTCAGACACAGAGGTGTTGCTACAGAATCCATAGCATCTTGTGAACTCAACAGCAGACCACCAACTGAGGGGCTGAATGATAAAAACGTATCTTTGTCATTAGCTGGGCTGAAATCCACAACTGCTTACTTGCTTCTTTATGTATGGAAATGAACATGTACTCAGAGACCTACTATGTCATTGCAAACTGTTTTGGGGACAAGAGTAAGGCAAAAACTATAGTGTCCACTCTTTAGCATGATTCTGCCACTTGAATTTTGGATAAGAGACATTTCACATGCTCAATGACCACATGTGAATAGTAGCTACATGGCCAGCATATGTCTCCATCTTGAATACAGTATTGAGGTATGCCTTGTATTTGAAGCATATACATACATACATACATATGCATACATATATATATGTTACTGAGGACAGAATACATATATACAATGTCTTATTTTCTTTTCATAATTCACAGTACAGAATAGGCACTCAATTAGTGGGTTGAACAAATGAGTATATTACCATAGAAACGAATGGATAATGAAAATCTCTGAGAAGCCAGGTTAACTATTTTTACATTTTTTTTTTAAATCTGTGAAACAGATTACTTGACACTGGTGAAATTCTACTTGTAGTCTTATCAACTCTCAGTATTGGCTTTCCACTCCTCCATTCAACCATATTTTATTAAATATTTGCAGTTGTATAAACAAAGTGTTATTTGACTATAATAGGTATTGTTCTAGAAGACAACACTTAATTAGAGTAACTGACATTGCTAAACAGTCTTTGTCACAGTGGTCTTCTAATTTAGAAAAAAAAACCTAGAATTTTCTAAACACCAGATTTGAAAAAGGGCACACACCTCAGCATGCTGGTCAGTCTCCAAGGATATTGCATGCCTAAAGAGTTAAGTGTATTTGCCTAGGAATCTATTTTAAGGATGCCAAACAACTTTCACAAAAATGTACTCCCCTAAATGATATTATTTTTAAAGACTGAAATGAGTCAATATTTTAAATTCATATTACTAACTTGTAAATTATCCCAAGGAGACTTAAAATTAATATTATTTTGGGCACAGGAGGAAAAATTAACATTGTATTCTATAAATATATCTAAATTCCAATCCAATTCACTGGTGTGGGAGCATCAATTCCCTGAGAGAGCTTCAAAATCCCTGATCTGATCCTGAATGTTCAATTATGTCTTTGGGACTCAGTTTATAGCAAGCATTTATTTGTCTGACGCCTTTCTTGAACTGGGAATTTTCTGAAGGTCAGGAGTAAAATCTATCTATCATCTATCTCTCAATCTCTCATGTATGTATGTATGTATGTATGTATGTATGTATGTATGCATGTGTGTATGTATGTATGTATATATGTATGTATGTTTATATCTAGCTATCATCTATCTATCTATCTATCTATCTATCTATCTATCTATCTATCTATCTATCTATCTATCTATCTATCATCTATCTTAAGTATCTATTTAACTACTTACTATCTGCCTGCCTGTCTGTCGTCTATCCATCCAGTTGAGCACATTGCATAATTTCTGACATGTCTGGTAGTTCATGATTGTCTGTTGGAGCAATGCAAAATACAGTTCATGTTGATTTTCGCTTGCAAATCATTCTGTGAATCCTCTGAAATCAGTGATGTGTATTTGTAAGAAGAACAATATGTGAGTGACGAGGGTTGCGCCTTCCGCTGTACTTCTGTTCACTGACTAACCTTGTCCACAGACTGTGGTGTGCTTTTCTTTTAAGCTTTTGTTTCCTCACGTATTTCCCTCTTCATCTGACTCATATTATTACAACCCTCACGTATTAATCACTTTGAAACCACAGTATTCTGAATCATGACTGAGTCCTGGGTTACAAGGAAATCCATCCACTAGGAAATGAGAGCGTTTCTAGGAAACATCTTCTTGCCATGTCTGTATTCTGATAAGATTCCTGGCTCCCAACCTGGGTCCATGTAAAGCCAAAGCCTGGAAACAACCTTCGGTTCTCCTGTAGGTAACTAACAAGTATGTTCTCTTTCATGCTGACAGTTTCTTATAGCTATTGTATGTATGTGAAAATCTTGTCATCCAACAGCTCATGATTTTTATGAGCCAAGCATGTAATACGTGATTGAGAAATGAGTTTTTTTTTTAAACACAGAAACTCTATAGTGGTCATTAAACTACTTTCCTTTTTCCACTCCTGATTCATTTGTACATCATTGGATGCTGAACTTCCAGGGTTTGTTTGTAGACATAAAACTTGGTTGTCAAAGCCTCTTAGGATAGAAGCCTTTAATCTTCCTATCTAGCCATCTTAACATGGGTTATGTTTGTTTTTATAAACATACTAGTAAAAGATTTGAAACAGTTTGGGTTCTGTGAGAGAAAATTGCCAACTGAATAACTGAATGGATTGTTGGAAGGCTCTGTAGTGGGTGTTTTACTGGTTGTGAAATCAAAGGCTGCATGATTTCAGTTGATTTTCCCTGTCACACCATGCTGCCTCCAGATGAGGGAGGTGACACATTTTAGTCAGAGGAGAACTTGGGGGCATTTGACATCCTTCAATATCATTGTGCACCATCAATGGCTCACTACTTAGCTTCCCAGAACAAATAATTGCTTCTTGATTTTTATTTTAAGTTTAAAAAGCATGTATCAGACGTGCCAATGCTTTTGGAGATACTTATAACTTCCTTTGAGGTCACAAAGCTCTGCAGGATTTCAACATCCTCTTGACCCAATTTGGTAAAATAGCATCCGATGCCAGAATACTGAAAAGGGAGACTTGTAGTTTACATGTAAGACAATAGTATGGTTCTGATGCAGTCTATCTAAGTTCATTCTACAAGTCTGGCCCATGTTGTCCACACTGTCTCACAGAAAGTGTGTTTTTTGTCAAAGTTGCAAGACATGGCAGCAGTCTGCACTTGTTTTTTTTTTTTTTTTGTTGTTGTTCTTTTCTGATTAAAGCAACTGTTTAAATCAGGCTCTTTGGCCTGAAGTTTGTGGCTCCCAGGAGTAGATCAGAGTAGAGACTCATTCTTGGCTGGTCATGTGACCATCTATCCCAAATCTGTTTCCATTAAAATTTCTTGCCACAACTGACACACTTGGATGGTTTTATGGACTGAGTTCCATTCGCTCAAATAATAATAATAATACGATGTCCTATCAGACTGTGAATGGGTGACGTGAAGTGCTTGCGAATACAACCGCCGCATTTGGAAATAGGGTCTTTGTAAGGAAAATTCTCACAAGATGAGATCACTAGAGTGGAGCCCAATCTGATGGGACTGGTATCCTCATAAACAGAAGAGGTAGATATGTACACAGAACAAGACAGAGTGACAGAGGCAAATGGACAAATGCATCCGCAAGCCCCCAAATCTCACTCGATGCTGGATTGGAACAGCAGTGCCAGGGAGTGCCTGCCTTGGAATCTTTAGAAAGAGCACAGCCCTTCTGATACCCTGATATTAGACTCCTAGCTGCCAGAAATGTAGTAGAATAAACATTAAAGTTTGTGCCACATACTTTATTATAGTAAAGTATTTATTAATATTTAGATTGCAGGATACAGCTGCCCACTACTTTTTTTTTTTTTTTTTACCAGTAGCAGAATAGGCAAGAGGAGACTCAGAAGGTGTGGCAGACTGATACCCTGACTCAAGATGTCTAGCTCGCCAGGGAAAAGAGATTTCTGTTTCTTTAAGTATTTTCTGTGTTACATGCTGTAGCTGCGGAAGATCAATAGAGATGACATTCTTTCTGAGATGATGAAATCATGACTTTTCTTTCTGTAGTTTTCCAGCTGGTTTCTAGACACTGTGCAATTGAATCTGATAATAGTGAGAAGGTAGTTATTTATTAGCTTTGCCAGTGCAGTTTATCTTCAAGAGTGAGTCAGGTATCATCCCGCTATATGTCCCAGACTACAAGGAAAGGGAACCAACGCTTGCATTCCCAGCACAATCAAGCCTTTCAAAGCCTTTCCTTGGAGTGAGGCCATGTAGAAGAGGGATGTTGCAAGGTCTACACTTATCATTGAGAACCTCACTTTGGAGACCAATGCTATTCACCCTTTTGAAAAAAAAATATTGTTTTGGAGCCTCTACCAACACGGAAACCAAAGCCCTTCCACTTCTAACATTATCAGATTTACTGAAATTAAATTGGATACAGCATTTTATGAATTTGTTAAAAATTGTATATTCATTTGTTCCTTCTCTTGTCTGTGCACATATATTTATACATACATACATACATACATGTGTGAGTATTATACCTCTCTCTTTTATTTGATGAAATTTCTGACCCTTACCTTGCATACTTTGTCAAGGTTTCTTTTTTGTTTTGTTTTGTTTTTTGAGCTACTCCTCTGTTTTATTGGTAATTCACTACTGTCAACATCACTACTTTTTTTGATGTAATTTTCTTCTTTCTCTGGTTTACTTTATTGTTGCTTAACTTCTAGAGTTTGAGATGTATTTAGTTTTTTTTATATAAAAATCTTTTTGTTAATTACTATACTTTTTTGTGATACTGGTTTGATTGAACAGCAAATGTGCCCGTTCAGGGTACATCTTCCTGCTGGTTTTTTTCTTTCCAGTTTCTAAGACTTTAATAATCTATCCCACCTCTAGATGCATGATTTTTTTTTCAGCATTTCTTCTTCCACTTGATTTCTTCCTTTATCCAAAGGTTCTGTTGCTCTGGAATCTATTTTCAGCTTTTGGGGTTGCTGACATTTTGATGTGAAATTTGGGTTTTAATTGAATTTTATTTTATAGGATTTCATTATAATTGTACTGGATTCTAACACATTAAGTGGTCCATTTTGACTTGTGCTCTGAAACTATTACTGTTGTTTTTCTTTAATTTCCTAAAACATGGATATTTGTAAATGCCTGTGTATTTGTAATGAACCTGTATTCTCTGCGTAGAGAACAAAGTCCTACAACAGCTTATATTTCAACCAATACAAATATAACAAATTTTCTATCTTTGTTAATGCTTTTAAAGATACTTGAGCTAGATATTCTCACTGGTTGTGGTACTGTCAGATTTTAAGTTTTATAAGATTTTAATTTCAAAAGTAAATTGTGAGGAGTGTGACTATCTGTGACAACACCAATGTTTTAGCGGATTTTATATTTCATTAGTGTGAAACGTCAATATCCTTCTTTCTTCTTTTAGTATTCTTATCCTTAATTCTATTTTGTCTTTAATTTTACTCTCTCTACTATTTATTGTGGTAGCACTTGCTTTGAATGGCCTTTTGCTGTCCTTTATTTTTAACCTCCTTCCTGGTGTTGATTTGCTGCACTTGGTTTTCTGAGGATACTATAAGTGCAGTGTTCCTCCCACTGTAAGAATCTTTCTCTTTCAATCCAAATCGAGAATTTCTGAACCAAAAACCCCAAATATGAACTGCTCCAAAGTTTCAAAGATTTTTGAATGCTGATATGATGCTACGGGTGAAAAATAGTCTATATTATAAAATATACTACTTGAAACTATGAAATATAACTTGCTGTACAAGTTATAAAATATAGTTTGCCTTATGCATACAACTACTTGTATATTTTATAAAAGGCCTCCTGGCAAACTTTATAAGTGAACGTGAAACATAAGTAAACTTTAATTTCAGATTTGTATATCATTCCAATATATCTCATTGTATATATGCAATATTCCTTGTGATGGTTTGAATATGCTTGACCCGGGGAGTGGCACTATTTGGAAGTGTGGCTTTGTGAGAGGAAGTGTATCACTGTGGGCCTGGGTTTTAATAACCTTATCCTAGCTACCTGGAAGCCAGTCTTCTCCTAGGGTCTTCAGATGAAGAGGTTGAACTCTCAGCATTCTCCTGTACCATGCCTGCCTGGGCACTGCCACACTCCTGCCCTGATGCTATTGAACTGTAAGCTAAATAAACCCTTCTCCTGTAAGTTGCTTTTGTCAGGCATTTTGTCACAGCAACAATAAAAGGAACTTAAGCCATTTGATTATCTCTATAATGTAATTTTTTCCCTGACACCTAAAATATAAACAGTCAAGGCATCACTGCTAAGAACTGACCTTACAAAAATAATGCCCTGGAGTATTTAAAGATATGCCTCTTTCCATGAACAAATATGTTTGATGGCCACTAAATGCAGATCCATAAATTCAGTGTGTTCAGTTTTTTAGTATGTAAATATCTTAGTCAGCTTGTCATCTGGTAGATCAAAATGATTTTTTAAAATTTATTTATTTCCCAAATGGTGTCCCCACTCTCACTCCCCCACCCCTGCACAGAGTCTCTCTTCTCACCCCCTTCTCCTGTGAGAGGGTAGGATCCCCCTGGGTATCCTCCCAACCAAGGCCCATCAAGTGTTTCTAAGATTAGGTTCATCCTCTCCCACTGTGGCCAGACAAGCCAGCCCCGTGTGCCATGAGCCTCAGTCTAGCCTATGTATGCTCTTTTGTTGGTGGCTCAGTCTCAGACCTGACAGGGGTCCAGGTAGTTGACTCTGTTAGTCTTCCTGTGGAGTTCTTGTTCTTTTCAGGGCCGTCGAATCTTCCCCCAACTCTTCCATAAGAGTCCCTAGTGTCCATCCAATGTCTGGCTGTGGGTATCTGCTTCTGTTTCTGTTAGCTGCTGGATAGAACCTCTCTGAGGATAACCATGCTAGGCTCCTGTCTGCAAGCATAACAGAGTATCATTAATAGTGTCAGGGATTGGTGCTTGCCTCTGGGATAGATCTCAAGTTGGATTGATTATTAGTTGGCCATTCTTTCAGTCTCTGCTCCATCTTTGTCCCTGCGTTGCTTTTAGACAGGACAAATTTTGGGCTGAAAGTTTTGTGGGTGAGTTGGTGTTCTTATCCCTCCACTGGGGTTCCTGCCTGGTTACAGAAGGTGGCTTCTTCTGGTTTTATGTCCCCACTGTTAGGCATCTTGGCTGAGGTCACCTGCATTGACACCTGGGAGCCTCCCCATCCCAGGTCTCTGGGGCTTTCTAGAGATTCCCCTGATGTCCAGTCCCAGCAGCTGCAGATTTCCATTCATTCTCCCTTCTCTCTCTCTCTCTCTCTCTCTCTCTCTCTCTCTCTCTCTCTCTCTCTTGTTTCTTCCCCATGCTTAATACTGACCCCTCTCATTCTCCAACCCATGCCCTCTCCTACCCATTTCCCTTCCTTCTTCTGCCTCCTACGATGACTATTTTATTCCTCCTTCTAAGTGTTGTTCAAACATTCTCCCTTGGTCCTTTCTCTTGTTTAACTTCTTTGGGTCTATGGAATGTAGCATAGGTTTCCTGTACTTTATGGCTAATATCCACTTATCAGTGAGCATATACTATTCATTTCCTTTTAAGTCTGAGTTGCCTCACTCAGGATGATATTTTCTAGTTCTATCCATTTGCTTAAAAAGTTCATGATGTCCTTGTTCTTGATAGCTGAGTAGTATTACATTGTGTAAATGAATCACATCTTCTGTATTCATTCTTCAGTTGACGGACACCTGGGTTGTTTTCAGTTTCTGGCTACGACCAATAAAGCTGCTATGGACACAGTGGAGCATGTATCCTTGTGGTATGGTGGAGCTTTTTTTGAGTATATGCCCAGGAGAGGTATATCTGAGTCATCAGGTAGAACTATTTCCAATTTTCTGAGAAACTGCCAGATTGGTTTCCAGAGTGGTTTTTCAAGTTTGCAATCCCCCAACAATGGAGAAGTGTTGCTTGAGTTATTGATCTTAGCCATTTTGATTGATGTAAGGTGGAATATAAGTGTTGTTTTGATTTGCATTTCCCTGATGACTAAGGATGTTGAAGATTTTTTTAAAGTGTTTCGTGGCCATTCAAGATTCTTCTATTGAGAATTTGCTGTTTAGCTCTGTATCCCATTTTAAAAATTGTTTTTCATTGAATCTTTGTGTTGTTCTCCTTATTTCTAATTGATTAACTTCAGCCCTGAGTTTGACTATTTCCTGGCATCTACCCCTCTTGGGTATGTTTGCTTCTTTTTGTTCTAGAGCTTCCAGCTCTTAAGATGCTAGTATGAGATCTCTTCAATTTCTTTATGAAGTCACATAGTGTTATGAATTTTCCTCTTAGCACTGCTTTCATTGTGTACCATAAATTTGGGTATGCTGTGTATTTATTTTCATTGAATTCTAGAAAGTCTTGTATATCTATAGCCATCTCTTTCTTTAGGTTAGAGAAGCTTTCTTCAATTTTGCTGAAGATGTTTTTTGGTCTTTTGAACTGGGAATCTTCACACTCTTCTATTCCTATTATTTTTAGGTTTGGCCTTTTCATAGTGTGGAAAATTTCCTGGATGTTTTGAGTTGGCAATTTTTTCATTTGGCATTTTCTTTGATCAATGTATCAATTTCTTCTACGGTATCTTCTATGAGATTCTCTCTTCTTTCTCTTGTATTCTGATGATGCTTGTGTATGCAGTTCTTGTTCCTTTTCCTAGGTTTTTCACCTTCAGGGTTGCCTTTATTTGTGTTTTGTTTATTGCTTCTATTTCCATTTTTAGGTCTTGGACTGTTTTATTTCTTTCTTTCATCTGTTTAATTGTAGTTCCTTGTTTTTTTTTTAAGGGATTTATTTATTTCCACCTTAAGGCCCTCTATAAGTTTGACTGTGTTTTCCTATGTTTCTTTAAGGAATTTATTTCTATCATCTTTAAAGATTTCTATCATCTTCATGAGATGAGATTTAAGGTCAAAGGTTTGCTCTTCATGTGTGGTAGGCTATCTATGGGTTGCTGTAGTAGGATATCTGGTTCTGATTGTGTCACATTTGCATTGGCTTCTGTTGATTATGTTCTTGTGCCTGCCTTTGCCATCAAGTTGTTTCTGGTGCTGGCTGGTCTAGTAGTTCCTGGGAGTAGTAAGCCTCTGGGACTGGTTGTCGCAGATAGCTGTAGGTCTCCAACAAGGCAGGCAAAGCAGTAGGCTGGGGTGTGGGTGTGGATCCTCAGTTGCATATGGAGGTGTGGGTGTAGATCCTCAGTTGCATATGGAGGTGTGGACTGAAAGGAAGATGGAGCTCCAGGTTTTTTTGTTTTTTGTTTGTTTCCCCCAGGCTGGCCTTGAACTCGCGATCCTCCTGCCTCTGCCTCCTTCAGCAAATCCTACTGGCGTGTGCCACCACAAATGGCAGAGCTCCAGGTTTATCAAAATGGTTTTTATTAATGATCATCATAGGATATTTGACATTGCTAATATTTGAAATTTTTAATTTTTTGTAGTTAAAATGACATTAAGTTGTGAATAGAAGCACTATTCAAATCAAGAGCAATATATTAAAGAAAATGGTTGTGAATATTATCCTTAATTTAAAATTTTAATTTATAATAAACCTGCATGAAAATGGTGTAGTGCTATAATTAGATACAGACACACATGAAATAGTCAATTAAAATTTCTATTTCCCCAAATATTGTGATACTTTTTAATTTTTAAAATTCTTTTATTTATTTACTTTACATCCCGCTCACTGAATGCCCCTTCCGGTTCCCCCACACTCCTTTCCCCACCCTCCTCCCCTTCTCTTCTGAGTGGGGTGAGGTCTCCCTGGTTATCCTCCTACCCTGACACATTGAGTTTTTGTAGGACTAAGTGCATCCTCTGCCACTGAGGCCAGACAAGGCAGCCCAGAAAGAATATATCCCAGGGACAGGGATATGCCCCACTCCAGTTATTCCAGACCTACATGAAGACCAAGCTGTACATCTGCTACATATGTGCAGAGAGGCCTAGGTCCAGTCTATGTATACTCTTTGGTTTGTGGTTTAGTCTCCGAGAGCCCCCATGGTCCAGGTTAGTTGACTCAATTGGTCTTCTCATGGAGTTCCTATCCCCACTGGGGGCCCACAATCATTCCCGCTATTCTTTCATAAGAGCTCCAAAGCTCCATCTACGGTTTCACTCTGGGTGTCTGCATCTGTCTAAGTCAGCTCCTGGGTGGAACCTCTCAGATGACAGACATACTAGACTCCTGTCTGCAAGCATAACAGAGTATGATTAATAGTGTTCCTCTCTTCATCTGTATCTTATGATTATTTTATTGCCCCTTCTAAGTAAGATTCAAGCATCCTTGTTGGGCCTCCTTTCTTGTTTAGCTTCTCTGGAGTGTAGTATGGGAATCCTATAGTGTTATGGCTTATATCAGCTTATAAATATTTATCAGAAATATTTTCCATGTAAATTTTCAATTTCATCAGAAAATGGTTATAATTCTACTTTCAGTCAACTTAGAAGAAATATTTTTATGACTATCATCTTATCTGTATAATTTTTCATGAAATAGTCAGTTTTAATGTGCTTTTCTATATAGTTCTTGAGTTTTATCAGAAATATTTTCCTTGTAGATCTTCAGTTTTATCAGAAAAATGTTTATAATTCCACTTTCAATCAACTTAGGAATATTTTTATGCCTACCATTTTATCTGTATAATTTTTCCATGAAATATTCAATCTTAATGTGTTTTCATATATATATATATATATATACACATATGAATTCTCTGTTTAGGTTCATACACCATTTTTAATTGGGTTAATTGGGTTGTTGATGTCTAAATTCTTAAGGTTTTTATAAATTTTGACTATTATCCCTCTGTCAGATGTATGTTTGGTGAAGATACTTTGCCAATCTATAGGCTGTTGTTTTGTCCTATAGATGGTGTCGTTGGCATTATAGAAGCTTTGTAATTTCATGAGGTCCCATTTATCAATTGTTGAGCTTAGAGGCTGAGCCATTAATGTTATGTTCAGGAAACTATCTCCCGTATCAATGCATTCATGGTTATTTCCCACTTTCAATTCTGTGAGATTTAGTGTATCTGGTTTTATGTTGAGGTCCTTGATTCTTTTGGACTTGAGTTTTGTCCAGAGTAATAAATATGGATCAATTTGTGTTCTTCTACATGTAGATGTCCAGTTAGACCAGCACCATTTGTTGAAGATGCTTTCTTTTTCTCACTGTATGGATTTGGCTTCTGTATCAAAAATGAAATGTCCTTAGGTGTGTGGGTTTCTAGCTCTTTGATTCTTTCCATTGATAAATATATTTGTTTCTGTGCTTGTACCATACAGGTATTTTTTTTTAAATCACTATTACTCTGTTGTATAGCTTGAGGTCAAGGACAGTGATTCTTCCCAAAGTTCTTTTATTGTTCGGGTGTTTTGGCTATCCTGGGCTTTTTGATTTTCCATATGAAGTTTAGAATTGCTCTTCCAAGGTCTATAAAAGATTGTGTTGGAATGTTGAGGGGGATTGCATTGAACCTGTATATTGCTTTTTGGTAAGATGGCCATCTTCACTATGTTAATCTTACCTATCCATGAACATGGGAAATCTTTCCATCTTCTGATAGCTTCTTCAATTTTTTTTTCAGGGACTTGAGGTTCTTGTCATAAAGATCTTTTACTTGCTTAGAGTTACACTATGATATTTTATATTATTTGTAACTATTGTAAAGGTTGTTGTTTCTCCAACTTCTTGGTATAAAGGAGGGCTACTGATTTCTTTGAGTTAATTTTGTATCTAGTCACTTTACTGAAGGTGTTTATTAGCAGTGGAAGTTCTCTGTTAGAAGTTTTGGTGTACCTTATGTATACTATCATATCATTTGCAAATAGTGATACTTTGACTTCTTCCTTTCCAATTTGTATTCCCTTGATCTCGTTTAGTTGTTTTATTTTTCTGGATAGAACTTTAAGTACTATTTTGAATAGACAGGGAGAGAATAGAAAGCCTTGTATTATCCCTGATTTTAGTGGAATTGCTCTAAGTTTCTCTCCAATTAGTTTGATATAGGTCATTGGCTTGCTGTATATTGCTTTGATTATATTTTGGCATGTGCCTTGTATCCCTGATATCTCTAATACAGTAAACATGACAGAATGTTGAATTTTGTCAAAGATTTTCTGCATTTAATGAGATGATCATGTGTTTTTTTCTTTCACTCTGTTTATATGGTGGATTACGTTGATGGATTTTTGTATATTGAACCATCCTTGCATCCCTGAAACGAAGTCTACTTTTTTAAATTGTATTGCATTTTATTTATTTTTTTTCTAAGTTGTTTTTTATTTACATTCAAAATCATTTCCCCTTTCCCATTTCCTCCCTCCCCAAAAGTCCCATAAGCCCCCTTCCCTCCCTCTTTTCCCCATTCAACCCCCTCTCGCTTCTCTGTCCTGGCATTCCCCTACATCCAGTCTTTCCAGGACCAGGGGTCTCTCCTTCCATCTTCTTGGAAATCTATTGATATGTGAATTGCGTCTAGGGTATTCCGAGATTCTGGGTTAATATCCCCTTATCAGTGACTGCATACCATGTGTGTTCTTTTGTGATTGGGTTACCTCACTAAGGATGATATTTTAAAGTTCTGAACATTTGCCTAGGAATTTCGTGAATTCATTGTTTTTAATTGCAAAGTAGTATTCCATTGTGTAAATATACCACATCTTCTGAATCCATTCCTCCGTTGAGGGACATCTGGGTTCTTTCCAGCTTCTGGCTATTATAAATAGGGCTGCTAAGAACATAGTGGAGCATGTGTCCTTATTGCATGCAGGGAAAGCCTCTGGGTATATGCCCAGGAGTGGTATAGCAGGATCCTCTGGGAGTGTCATGCTCAGTTTTCTGAGGAACCGCCAGACTGCTTTCCAGAGTGGTTGTACCAGCTTGCAATTCCACCAGCAGTGGAGGAGTGTTCCTCTTTCTTCACATCCTCGCCAACAACTGCTGTCTCTTGTGTTTTTGATCTTAGCCATTCTGACTGGTGTGAGATGGAATCTCAGGGTTGTTTTGATTTGCATTCCCCTAATGACTAAGGATGATGAACATCTCTTTAGGTGCTTCTCAGACATTAGATATTCTTCAGGTGAGAACTCTTTGTTTAGCTCTGTACCCTATTTTTTAATAGGGTTACTTGCCTCTCTGGAGTTTAACTTCTTGAGTTCTTTGTATATATTGGATATTAGCCCTCTGTCGGATGTAGGGTTGGTAAAGATCATTTCCCAGTTAGTTGGTTGCCGCTTTGTCTTTTTGACAGTGTCTTTTGCCTTGCAAAAACTTTGTAATTTAATGAGGTCCCATTTGTCAATTCTTGATCTTAGATCATAAGCTATTAGAGTTCTACTCAGGAAATTCTCCCCTGTGCCCATATATTCAAGGTTCTTCCCTAGTTTCCTTTCTATTAGTTTCAGTGTGTCTGGTTTTATGTGGAGGTCATTGATCCACTTGGAATTGAGCTTAGTGTAAGGAGATAAGAATGGGTCAATTTGCATTCTTCTGCATGTTGACCTCCAGTTGAGCCAGCACCATTTGTTGAAAAGGCTATCTTTTTTCCACTGGATGGTTTTAGCTCCTTTGTCAAAGATCAAGTGACCATAGGAGTGTGGATTCATTTCTGGGTCTTCAATTCTGTTCCATTGATCTACATGCCTGTCACTGTACCAATACCATGCGGTTTTTAACACTATTGCTCTGTAGTACAGCTTGAGGTCCGGGATACAGATTCCCCCAGAGGTTCTATTACTCTTGAGAATAGTTTTAGCTATCCTAGGTTTTCTGTTATTCCAGATGAATTTTTGAATTGCTCTTTGTAACTCTATGAAGAATTGAGTTGGGATTTTGATGGGGATTGCATTGAATCTGTATATTGCTTTTGGCAAGATGGTCATTTTTACTATGTTAATCCTGCCAATCCATGAGCATGGCAGATTTTTCCATCTTCTGAGGTCTTCTTCAATTCCTTTCTTCAGAGACTTGAAGTTCTTGTCATACAGATCTTTCACTTGTTTGGTTAGAGTCATGCCAAGATACTTTATATGGTTTGTGACTATCGTGAAGGGTATCATTTCTCTTACTTCTTTCTCAGCCTGCTTATCCTTTGAGTATAGGAAAGCAACTGACTTGCTTGAGTTGATTTTATATCCGGCCACTTTGCTGAAGTTGTTTATCAGCTGTAGGAGTTCTCTGGTGGAGTTCTTTGGGTCGCTTAAGTATACTATCATATCGTCTGCAAATAGTGATAGTTTGACTTCTTCCTTTCCAATTTGTATCCCTTTGACCTCCTTTTGTTGTCTAATTGCTCTAGCTAGAACTTCAAGTACTATATTGAAAAGATATGGAGAGAGAGGGCAGCCTTGTCTAGTTCCTGATTTTAGTGGTATTGCTTCATGTTTCTCTCCATTTAGATTGATGCTGGCTACCGGTTTGCTTTAAATTGCTTTTACTATGTTTAGATATGGGCCTCGAATTCCTGATCTTTCCAAGACCTTTAGCATGAAAGGATGCTGAATTTTGTCAAATGCTTTCTCAGCATCTAATGAGATGACCATGTGGTTTTTTTCTTTGAGATTGTTTATGCAGTGGATTACATTGATTGACTTCCTTATATTGAACCATCCCTGCATCCCTGGGATGAAATCTACTTGATCATGGTGAATGATCGTTTTGATGTGTTCTTGGATTCGGTTGGCAAGAATTTTATTGAGTATTTTTGCATCGATATTCATAAGAGAGATTGGCCTGACATTCTCTTTCTTTGTTGGATCTTTGTGTGCTTTTGGTATTAGCGTTATTGTGGCTTCATAGAACGAGTTGGGTAGCGTTCCTTCTGTTTCTATTTTGTGGTACAGTTTGAAGAGGATTGGTGTTAGGTCTTCTTTGAAGGTCTGATAGAATTCTGCACTAAAACCATCTGGACATGTGCTTTTTTTTTGGTTGGAAGACTTCCAATGACGACTTCTATTTCTTCAGAGGTTATAGGATGGTTTAGATGGTTTATTTGATCCTGATTTAATTTTGGTATTTGGTATCTGTCAAGGAAATTGTCCATTTCCTCAAGATTTTCTAGTTGTGTTGAATACAGGTTTTTGTAGTAGAATCTGATGATTTTTTGAATTTCCTCAGTTTCTGTTGTTATCTCTCCCTTTTCGTTTCTTATTTTATTAATTTGGAAACTGTCTCTGTGCCCTCTGGTTAGTCTGGCTAAGGGCTTATCTATCTTGTTGATTTTCTCAAAGAACCAACTCCTCATTTTGTTGATTCTTTGTATGGTTTTATTTGTTTCTACTTGATTGATTTCAGCCCTGAGTTTGATGATTTCCTGCCTTCTACTCCTCTTTGGTGTATTTGCTTCTTTTTGTTCCAGGGCTTTCAGGTGTGCCATTAAGCTGTTAGTGTATGCTGTCTCCCGTTTCTTTTTGGCGGCACTCAGGGCTATGAATTTTCCTCTTAGCACTGCTTTCATTGTGTCCCATAAATTAGGGTATGTTGTGCCTTCATTTTCATTAAATTTCAAAAAGTCTTTGATTTCTTTCTTTCTTTCCACCTTGATCAAGTTATCATTGAGTAGAGCATTGTTCAGCCTCCATGTGTATGTGGGTTTTCTGTTGTTTTTGGTGCCATTGAAGACCACCCTTATTCTATACTGATCTGATAGGAGGCATGGGATTAGTTCGATCTTCTTATATCTGTTGAGGTCTGATTTGTGACCCATTATATGGTCAGTTTTGGAGAAGTACCATGAGGTGCTGAGAAGAAGGTGTATTCTTT
Source organism: Tokudaia tokunoshimensis (assembly GCA_036184795.1). Lineage (NCBI taxonomy): Eukaryota > Metazoa > Chordata > Mammalia > Rodentia > Muridae > Tokudaia > Tokudaia tokunoshimensis. The sequence continues at coordinate 42,565,344 of BTHU01000009.1, forward strand.
AGCTCTAGGATGAAATGTTCTATATATATCTGTTAGTTCCATTTGGTCCAAGGCTTCAATTAGATTCACTGTGTCCCTGTTTAGTTTCTGCTTTCCTGAACGATCCATTTCAGAGAGCGGGGTGTTGAAATCACCCACTATTATTGTGTGATGTGTGCTTTGAGTTTTAGTAAAGTTTCTTTTACGAATGAGGGTGCCCTTGCATTTGGTGCATAGATATTCAGAATTGAGAGTTCTTCTTGGTGGATTTTTCCCTTGATCAGTATGTAGTGTCCTTCTGTGTCTTTTTTGATGACTCTAGGTTGAAAGTCAATTTTATCTGATATTAGGAAGGCTACTCCGACTCGTTTCTTGGGGCCATTTGCTTGTAAAATTGTTTTCCAGCCTTTTACTCTGAGGTAGTGTTTGTCTTTGACACTGAGGTGCGTTTCCTGCATGCAGCAAAATGCTGAGTACTGTTTACGTATCCAGTTTGCTAGTCTATGTCTTTTTATTGGGGAATTGAGGCCATTGATATTAAGCGAGATTGAGGCATAGTGATTATTGTTACCTGCCATTCTTGTTGCTATCTTTATGTTTGAGTGGTTATCTACTTTTGGGTTTGAAGCAAGAAGGTTACTATCTCATTTTTTCCAGGGTGTTGTTTTTCTCCCTGTATTGGCGGTTTCCACCTATTATCCTTTGCAGGGCTGGGTTTGTGGAAAGATATTGTGAAAATTTGGTTTTATCATGGATTATAATGGTCTCTCCATCTATGGTGATTGAGAGTTTTGCTGGGTATAGTAGTCTAGGCTGGCATTTGTGCTCTCTTAGTGTCTGCATGAGATCTGTCCAGGATCTTCTGGCTTTCATAGACTCTGGTGAGAAATCTGATGTGATTCAGATAGGTCTTCCTTTGTATGTTACTTGGCCCTTTTCTCTTACTGCTTTTAATATTCTTTCTTTGTTTAGTACATTTGGTGTTTTGATTATTATGTGACGGGAGGTATTTCTGTTCTGGTCCAGTCTGTTTGGAGTTCTGTAGGCTTCTTGTACGTTCATTAGCATCTCTCTCTTTAGGTTAGGGAAGTTTTCCTCTATAATTTTGTTGAAGATGTTTACTGGCCCTCTAATTTGCAAATCTTCACTCTCATCTATACCTATAATCCTTAGGTTTGGTCTTCTCATTGTGTCCTGGATTTCCTAGATGTTTGGGGTTAAACTTTTTTTGCATTTTGCATTTTCTTTGACTGTTGAGTTGATGCTTTCTATGGTATCTTCAGCACCTGAGATTGTTTCTTCCATCTCTTGTATTCTACTGTTGATGTTTGCATCTATGACTCCTGATTTCTTCCCAAGGTTTTCTATCTCCAAAGTTGTCTCCCTTTGTGATTTCTTAGTTGTTTCTACTTCCTTTTTTAGATCCTGGATGGATTTGCTGAGATCCTTCACTTGTTTGTTTGTATTTTCCTGTATTTCTTTAAGGTATTTTTGCATTACCTCTTTCAGGATTTCTGCCTGTTGACCCCAGTTCTCCGGCATTTCTCTAAGCGATTTTTATGTTTCCTCCTCATGGGAATCCATCTGTCGATCCATCGTCTCCTGTATTTCTTTAAGCAGTTCTCGTGTTTCCTATGTAAGGGCATCTATCCGTTGATTCATTTCTTTAAGCACTTTTTGTGTTGCCTCCCTATGGGCATCCGTCTGTTGACCCATATTCTTCTGCATTTCTTTATGCAATTTTTGTGATTCCTTTGAAAGTGCATCTACCCGTTGATTCATTTCTTTAAGTGATTTTTGTGTTGTCTCCTTGTGGGCCTCCATCTGTTGATCCATGTTCTCCTGCATTTCTCTAAGCGATTTTTGTGTTTCCTTTGTAAGGGCTTCTAACCGTTGATTCATGGTCTCCTTAATTCTTTATTAGATTTGTTTGTGTCCTTCTTGTGATCCTCTAATAGCATCATGAGAAGTGACTTTAAATCCAGATCTTGTCTTTCGGGTGTGGTGGGGTATCCAGGACTTTGTGCTGTTGGAGAGTTGGGTTCGGATGGTTCCATATTACTTTGATTTCTGTTAGTAACGTTCCCACGTTTGCCTTTTGCCATCTGGTTACCTCTGGTGTTAGTTGGTCCTGCTGTCACTGGCTGTTGGTTGGACCTTCTGTGAGCCTGCCAAGCTATTTCTGGCTCCCCTGGATTACCAAGATTCCCCTGGCACCGATTTCTGGGGCCTGCCCTGCTCCTGAGTGACTTTGGAGCCCTGATGTGCCTTGCCCCAAGTGATGTTATATTGGGGAGTCCCTGCACATCCAAAGGCTCAGCGTAGTGGATTCCCGGAGCAAAGGTCGCCAAAGGGAGGCTGGTAGGCTCCTGCCCTGTGTAGGGGTGTGTGATCTCTCCCGGGGGGGGAGGGGGCATCCCTCTGCAAGGTAGAAGTCCCACAGCAGAGCTGGCACGCTGGTTACTGCAGATCTGCCCAGCTCTTGGGAGCAGGGTAAACACAAGCCGCCCGAGACCCAAGCGATATTATGCCTGTTTGTCTCCGAGCCTGGAGGTCCCAACTACCTGGCCACTGGAGCAAAGATGGCGGAGTGCACTCTTCACTCTCTCGGGGGTGCAGGTCACCCCGCAGAGGGGATGGCCCACAGTAGAGCTGGCGCCCAGACGACCACAGTGCTGTCCCGTTCTTGGGAGCAGACTGAAGCCCCAACAGGCCGTGTCCCAAGCGATGTTATATTGGGGATAACCTGGGTACCTGTCTCCTCAGTGCAGTCTACTGGAACAGAGGTCGCCAAAGGGAAGCTGGTAGGCTCCCGCCCAGTGCGGGGGTCCCTCTTGAAACGAAGTCTACTTGATTGTGGCAGATGATGATCCCAGATTTAGTTTGTGACTATTTTATTAAGTATTTTTGCACCAATGTTCATAAGGGAAATCAGTCTGCAGTTCTGTTTCTTTGTATGGTTTAGGTGTCAGGGTGACTGTGGCTTCACAGAATAATTTTGGCAAGGTTCCTTCTGTTTCTATTTTGTGGAATAGTTTGAGGAATATTGGTACTAGCTCTTCTTTGAAAGTCCCGTAGAATTCTGCACTTAAACCATCTGGCCCTCTACTTTTTCGTTGGGAGAGTTTTGATGACTGCTTCTATTTCTTTAGGGGTTATCGAGCTGTTTAAATAGTTTACTTGATCTTGATTTAACTTTGATAAGTGTTATCTGTCTAGAAAATCATCCATTTCATTAAGATTTCCTTATTTTGACAGAATCCTTCCAGTTTCCATCTGCAACCAAAGCTGCTTCTGTGCCACAGCCACAGGGTCATGACCTGATCCTGAGCCACAGTGCTCCATATCCAAATACTACTGGGAGAGAGCTGGTCTACCAGGGATGTGGACACACCTGTGAGCACAGGTAAGACCACCACTTCTGCTCAGAGGGGCCTTCCAGGAACCCTCAGGACACAGAAACTAAGGAGCAGCCTGGGAAAGTATCTTTCTGATTTCTGTCTGTGCCTGGAGCTGATCCTGTGCCACAGCACTCTACACCCAAATACCACTAGGAGAGAGTTGATCTTCCAGGAGTGCTGATTCACCTGTGAGCACAAGTAAGACCACCACTTCTGCTCGTTGGCGTTATAGAAGCTCTGTAATTTCATGCGGTGCCATTTATCAATTGTTGAGCTTAGAGGCTGAGCCATTAATGTTCTGTTCAGGAAAACTATCTACCATATCAATGCATTCATGGTTATTTCTCACTTTCAATTCTGTGAGACTTAGTGTATCTGGTTTTATGTTGAGGTCCTTGATTCATTTGGACTTAGATCCATCAGGACCCACCCTGAGTCATCAGGACACAGGAACAAGGACAGCTACGGACAGGATCCTTCCAGTTTCAATCTGCACCCTAGAGCTGACCCTGTGCCACAGCTGTCCATACCCAAATTCCTCCTAAAGAGAACTAGTCTTCCAGCAGTCCTGACACATGGGCTTGCAGTAGGGAAAAGCCATAGTCAGAGACAGCAAAACCAGCTAACACCAGAGATAACCAGCTAACACCAGAGATAACCAGATGTCGAGAGGTAAGGACAAGAACTTAAGCAACAGAAACCAAGGCTACTTAGCATCATCAGAACCTATTTCTCCTACCACAGTGAGTCCTGGATACCCCAACATACTATAAAAGCAAGACTCTGATTTAAAATCACATCTCATGATGATAGAGGACTTTAAGGACATAAATCACTCCCTTAAAGAAATACAGGAGAACACAGGTCAAGAGTTTGAAGCCCTTAAACAGGAGTCACAAAAATCCCTTAAAGAATTGCAGAAAAACACAACCAAACAGGTGCAAGAATTGAACAAAACCATCAAGGCTTTAAATGCAGAAATAGAAACAATAAAAAAAATTACAAAGGGAGACAACCCAGGAGATAGAAAATCTAAGAAAAAGACCAGGAGTTAGAGATGCAAGCATCACCAACACAATACAAGAGATAGAAGAGAGAATCTCAGGTGCAGAGGATACCATAGAAAATATTGACACAACAGTCAAAGAAAAGGAAAAAGGCAAAAAGCTCCTAACCTAAAACATACGGGAAATTCAGGACACAATGAGAAGACCAAACCTAAGGATAATAGGTATAGAAGAAAGTGAAGATTCCCAACTTAAAGGGTCAGTAAATATCTTCAGCAAAATTATAGAAGAAAATTTCCCTAACCTAAAGAAAGAGATGCCCATGGACATACAAGAACCCTACAGAACTCCAAATAGACTGGACCAAAAAAGAAATTCTTCTTGTCACATAATAATCAAAACACCAAATGCACTAAACAAAGTAAGAATTTTAAAAGCAGTAAGGGAAAAAGGTCAAGGAACATATAAAGGCAGACCTATCAGAATTACACCAGACTTCTCACCAGAGACTATAAAAGCTAGAAGATCCTGGGCAGACGTTATTCAGCCCTAAGAGAACACAAATGCCAGTCCAGGTTACTATACCCAGCAAAGCTCTCAATTACCATAGATGGAGAAACCAAGATATTCCATGACAAAAACAAATTTACACAATATATTTCCACAAATCCAGCACTACAAAGGATAATAGATGGAAAACACCAATACTACACCCTAGAAAAAGCAAGAAAGTAATCTTTCAACAAACCCAAAAGAAGATAGCCACACAAATATAAAAATATCATAAAAAATAACAGGAAGCAACAATCACTATTCTTTAATATCTCTTAACATCAATGGACTCAATCCCCCAATAAAAAAACATAGAATAACGGACTGGATACATAAACAGGACCCAACATTTTGCTGCATACAGGAAAGGAACCTCAGTGTCAAGAAAGACATTACCTCAGAGTAAAGAGCTGGAAAGCAATTAAATGGTCCCAAGAAACAAGCTGGAGTCATTATTCTAATATCTAATAAAAGCAACTTTCAACCCAAAGTTATCAAAAAGAATAAGGAAGGACACTTCATACTCATGAAAGGAAAAATCTACCAAGAAAAACTCACAATTCTCAACATCTGTGCTCCAAATGCAAGGGAACCCACATTAATAAAAAAACAAAAAACAAAACTATACTACAGCTCAAAGCACACATTGTACCTCACACAATAATAGTGGGAGACTTCAACACCCCACTCTCACCAATAGACAGATCATAGAAACACAAACTAAACAAGAGACACATTGAAACTAGCAGAAGTTATGGACCAAATGGATTTAACAGATATGTATAGAACACTCTATCCTAAAGCAAAAGAATATACTTCTTCTCAGCACCTCACAGTACCTTCTCCAAAATTGACCTTATAATTGGTCACAAAACAGGACTCAACATATATAAGAAGATTGAAATAATACCATGCATCCTATCAGATCATCATAGACTAAGGCTGGTTTTTTGATAACAACAAAATCAACCGAAAGCCCACATACACGTGGAAGCTGAACAACGCTCTACTCAATGATAACTTAGCCAAGGAAGAAATAAAGAAAGAAATAAAGACTTTTTAGAATTTAATGAAACTGAAGGCACAACATATACAAACTTATGGGAAATAAGTTTGAAAATAGTGCTAAGAGGAAAACACATCATCCTGAGTGCCTCCAAAAAGAAACTGGAGAGAGCATACATGAGCAGCTTGACAGCATATCTGAAAACTCTAGAACGAAAAGAAGCAAATACACCCAAGAGGAATAGAAGGCAGGAAATAATCAAACTCAGGGCTGAAATCAACCAAGTAGAAACAAAAAGAACAATACAAAGAATCAACCAAACCAGGAGCTGTTTTTTTTTTTTTTTGAGAAAATCAACAAGATAAACACTTAGTCAGACTAACCAAAGGACACAGAGACAGTACCCAAATTAACAAAATAAGAAATGAAAAAGGAGATATAACAACAGAAACCAAGGAAATTAAAAAAATCATCAGATCCTAAATAAAAAGCCTATACTCAATAATGGAAAAACTGGATGAAATGGACAATTTTCTAGACAGATACCAGGTACCAAAGTTAAATCAGGATCAGATAAACCATCTAAGCAGTCCCATAGCTCCTAAAGAAATAGAAACAGTCATTAAAAGTCTCTCAATCCCTCCCCCACCCCCCCCAAAAAGAATTCCAGGACTAGATGGTTTTAGTGCAGAATTCTATCAGATCTTCAAAGAAGACCTAATACCAATACTCTTCAAATTATTCCACAAAGTAGAAACAGAAGGAACACTACCCAATTCTTTCTATGAAGTCACTGTTATGCTGAGTATTCTCCCTCGGAGATGGAACAGTTTCTGTCTAATCAGGAACTTTTCACAATTTCCATTCATAGAAGACTTCATAAGAGATTTTTTTCTATTTCTATCATGTTTATTGTTCCAAATAGATTTATTTATTTACATGTATATGTATGGCATTTTTTATTAGATATATCCTTTATTTACATTTCAAATGATTTCCTCTTTCCTGGTTCCCCCCTCCCCGAAAGTCCCATAAGCCCTCTCCCCTTCCCCTGTTCCCTAATCAACCCCCTCCCGCTTCTCTATCCTGGTATTCCCCTACATTGCTGCATCGAGCCTTTCCAGGACCAGGGGCCTCTCCTTCCTTCTTCTTGGGCATCATTTGATATGTGAATTGTGTCTTCGGTATTCCAAGCTTCTGGGCTAATATCCACTAATCAGTGAGTGCATATCATGTGTGTTCTTTTGTGATTGGGTTACCTCACTTAGGATGATATTTTCCAGTTCCACCCATTTGCCTAAGAATTTCATGAATTCATTGTTTTTAATAGCTGAATAGTATTCCATTGTGTAAGTATACCACATTTTCTGTATCCATTCCTCCGTTGAGGGACATCTGGGTTCTTTCCAGTTTCTGGCTATTATAAATAGGGCTGCTATGAACATAGTGGAGCATGTGTCCTTATTACATGCTGGGGAATCCTCTGGGTATATGCCCAGGAGTGGTATAACGGGGTCCTCTGGTAGTATCATGTCCAGTTTTCTGAGGAAACACCAGACTGATTTCCAGAGTGGTTGTACCAGCTTGCAATCCCACCAGCAGTGGAGGAGTGTTCCTCTTTCTCCACATCATCGCCAGCACCTGCTGTCTCCTGAGTTTTTGATCTTAGCCATTTTGACTGGTGTGAGGTAAAATCTCAGGGTTGTTTTGATTTGCATTTCCCTGATGACTAAGGATGTTGAACATTTCTTTAGGTGCTTCTCAGCCATTCGATATTACTCAGGTGAAAATTCTTAGTTTAGTTCTGTACCCCATTTTTTAATAGGATTATTTGACTCTCTGGAGTCTAACTTCTCCAAATAGATTTTAAAAACTATTGAGTTGAGTGCATATTAGTTTTAGCTTCAGAAGATATGTATATTTATGAGGCATTTAACTATTATAAACTATTTTGATGACTTAAAAATGTCAATACTGACTTGTATATTTTAAAATAAATTTTATTAATTTAATAAAAAAGCAAAAAAATTCCAAGCAAACAAGATTTCCTAATTTTGTGTAGTACAGGCTTTTGAGGTAAGACCTAATAATTCTTTGACTACTTTAAGTTATGTAGCACTTAAAGACTATATTGAATAGATACGGAGAGAGTGGGCAGCCTTGTCTTGTCCCTGATTTTAGTGGAATTGCTTTAAGTTTCTCAAAGTCCTCAGTGTCCATTGATATGTTTCCCATTCCATATCTGATTTTGTTTATTTGAATAATGTCTCTGTCTTTTGGTTATTTTGTCTAAGGATTTATCTATTCTGTAGATTTTTCTGAAAGAAACAGAAGAATTTTTTCATTGATTCTTTGTATTGTTTTCTTTGGTTCTAACTGATTGGTTTCAGCACTGATTTTGATTATTTCCTTCTTTCTATTTCCCTTTGGTGTGCTTGTTTCTTTTTTTCTATAGCATTTAGGTATATTTTTAAATTGCTTATATGAGTACTTTCTAATTTCTCTATGGAAGCACTTAGTACCATGGCCTTTCCTGTTAGCACTGCTTTCACTGCATGACATCAATTTGGGTATGTTATTTTTCATTGAATTCTAGAAAGTTTTTAATTTCTTCATTTTTTTCCCTGACCCAGTGATCATCGAGTAGACAGTTGTTCAATTTCCATTAGTATATAGGCTTTCTGGTTTTTCTTTTGTTGAAGTCCAGTTTTACTCTAAGGTAATCTGAAAAAATACAAGGCATTATTTCAATTTTCTTCTGTTTCTTTGAGGCTTGTTTTGTGATGGGCTGTATGGTCAGTTTTGGAGAAGGATCCATGAGGTGCTGAGAAAAAGGTATATTTTCGTGTGTGTGTGTTTGATTGAAATGTTTTATAGACGTCTGTTAAGTCCATTTATTTCATAATATCTGTTAGTTTTGCTATTTCTCTGTTTAGTTTCTGTCTAGATGACTTGTCAGTTGGTGGGAGTGGGTGTTGAAGTCTACTATTAATGTGTGATGTTCGATGTATGATTTAAGCGTTAGCAATGTTTCTTTTACAAATGTGGTTGCCCTTGTGTTTGGGGCATAGATGTTCAGGCTTGAGATATCATCTTGGTAGAATTTTCCTTTGATGAATATGAAGTATCTTTCCTTGTCTCCTTTCATTAATTTTGGTTGAGAAGTGTATTTTATTAGATATTTAGAATGGCTACTTCAGCTTGCTTCTTGGGTCTGTTGGCTTGGAAAACTGTTTTCCAGCCCTTTACTCTGAGGTAATGTCTATCTTTATTGCTGAAGTATATTTCTTGTATGCAGCAAAATGATGGGTCCTGTTTTTGAATTCATTCTGTTAGCCTGTGTCTTTTTATTGGTGAGTTGAGCCTGAAGTGGAAACTTAAGGGTTCTTTGGAAGTCAGTTGAATGGTGTTTTGCTGGGGCAAACACATGAAGGAATGTTTGACTGAAGTGGGTACAGGTGAAAGACTGAGGCAGGCTCTCGAAGGAACATTTAGCTAAAGCAGACACTGATGAAAGGATGTTCTGCTAAAGCAAGCACATGAAAGGACATGTGATGAAGGATTCTGTGCTAATGACTTGCATATTTGGTATGCCTTACATTGCATAGTTGAGCTGCGTTTGTTGGAACTCCATAGAGAGAAACTCACAAAAAACAAAACAAAACAAAACAAAACAAAAACCTGGTGGTGTGCTGCAGTTTCCTGATTGGACTCAGGCTGATTGGCAGAGTGATGTCAGCTGAGACAGATGCATGTATTGAGGCAAGGCACATGCTGAAGCAAGACACCTGCTGAGGCAGCACATGTGGAGGACACTTAATGTTTGGAGGGTACAAAAAGGATTCAATGGACAGCCTAGTAGGCTGAGCTAGGCTTGCTTACAGAGCTAGCTGTGCAAAGTTTGTGGGTCACACATCTTCCATGATCTTCACTTCCCTGAGAGAGGCATAGTGAGAACATTTCCTGGTATCTCTCCTGATCCTTCCTGCTGACTCCTGACAAGTTTGAAGCCTGGTTATCTCTTCTGTATAGCGCCACCTCAGCAGACTTGTGTTTGCTATCAAAACTCTACCCAAGTGGATTGCTGGTGTATCTGTGAAGTGTTTGCAAATGGATTGAGCTGTCGTTGCTAACCTGTAATGAACTGTCAATTTCCAGACAACACAGATAGGAGTTGCTCCAAAGAACCGCTCTAAACAGGTCCGCTTCCCCCATATCCTTTCTTTACCAGTACCTCTGGTGGGTGATGGCTAAAAGGGAGGTTAAAACATTTAAGAACCATCATTAAAAATAGGTTTTGAAACTTGAATTTTTTTGTCATACAGATCTTTCACTTGTTTGGTTAGAGTCACACCAGGATACTTTATATTGTTTGTGGCTATTGTGAAGGGTGTCATTTCCTGAATTTCTTTCTCAGCCTGTTTATCTTTTGAGTATAGGAAGGCTACTGATTTGCTTTAGTTAGTTTTATATCTGGCCACTTTGCTGAAGTTGTTTATCAGCTGTAGGAGTTCTCTGATGGAGTTTTTTGGGTTGCTTAAGTATACTATTATATCACCTGCAAATAGTGATAATTTGACTTCTTCCTTTCCAATTTGTATTTCTTTGACCTCCTTATGTTGTCTAATTGCTCTAGCCAGACCTTCAAGTACCATATTGAAAAGATATGGAGAGAGAGGGCAGCCTTGTCTAGTCCCTGATTTCACTGGGATTGCTTCAAGTTTCTCTCCATTTAGATTGATGTTGGCTACCGGTTTGCTGTATATTGCTTTTACTATGTTTAGATATGGGCCTTGAATTCCTGATCTTTCCACTTTTAGCATGAAAGGGTGCTGAATTTTGTCAAATGCCTTTTCAGCATCTAATGAAATGACCATGTGGTTTTTTTCCTTGAGATTGTTTATGTAGTGAATTACATTGATGAATTTCCTTATATTGAACCATCCCTGCATCCCTGGGATGAAGCCTACTTGATCATGGTGAATGATTGTTTTGATGTGTTCTTGGATTCGGTTGGCAAGAATTTTACTGAGAATTTTTGCATCGATATTCACAAGGGAAATTGGTCTGAAGTTCTCTTTCTTTGTCGTTTCTTTGTGTGATTTTGGTATCAGCATAATTGTGGCTTCATAGAACGAGTTGGGTAGTGTTCCTTCTGTTTCTATTTTGTGGAATAGTTTGAAGAGTATTGGTGTTAGGTCTTCTTTGAAGGTATGATAGAATTCTGCACTAAAACCATCCTGGGTGAGGTAACCCAATCATAAAAGAACACACATGATATGCACTCACTGATAAGTGGATATTAGCCCAGAAGCTTGGAATGCCGAAGACACAATTCACATATCAAATGATGCCCAAGAAGAAGGAAGGAGAGGCCCTTGGTCCTGGAAAGGCTGGATGCAGCAGTGTAGGGGAATACCAGGACAGAGAAGCAGGAGGGGGTTGATTGGGAAACACGGGGTGGGAAGAGGACTTATGGGACTTTCGGGGATGGGGAAACGGGGAAAGGGGAAATCATTTGGAATGTAAATAAAGAATAAAAAATAGGTTTTGAAAAAAATAAGTTACATGAGTCCATTGATGTTGAGAGATATTAATGACCAGTGATTGTTAAGTCCTGTTATTTTGATATTGGTGGTGTTATTGTGTGTGTGTGTGTGTGTTTGTGTGTGTGTGTTTCCTTTGGTTTTGCTGGCCTGGAGTTACTTATTTCCTATCTTTTCTTGGATGTAGTTATCCTTCTTTGGTTAGAGTTTTCCTTCTAGTATTTTCTCTAGGGCTGTATTTGTGGACAGATATTGTTTGAATTCAGATTTGTCTTAAAATATCTTGTTTTTTCTATGTATGGTGATTGAGAGTTTTGCTGGGTATAATAGTCTAGGATGGTATCTATGGTTTTATTTTTGTTTGTTTGTTTTTGCTTGTTTGCTTTTTTGTTTTTGTTTTTAGATATCACAAGGTTTCTGTCCAGGCCCTTCTAGCTTTTAGAATTTCTGTTGAGAAATTGGGTGTAATTCTGATAGGAGTGCCTTTGTACATTACCTTGAGTTTTGCCCTTTCTGCTATTAATATCCTTTGTTCTGTAGATTTTGTGTTTTGATTATTATGTGGCAGGAGGATTTTCATTTTTTGAACCAGTCTAATTGGTGTTCCACAAGCTTCTTGAATGTTTTTAGGCATCTCTTTCTTTAGGTTGGGAAAATTTCTTCTATGATTTTGTTGAAAATATTTTCTGGGCCTTGGAGCTGGGATTCCTTACTTTCTTCTATTCCTATTATTCTTAGGTTAGGTCTTTTCATGGTATCCCAGATTTCCTGGATGATTTTTGTCAGAAATTTTTTTTTATATTTAACATTTCTTTGACTTATGTATCTGTGTCTTCTATGCTTTCTATGTATCTTCTATGTTTGAGATATTCTCTTCCATCTCCTATATTCTGATGATAATGCTTTCATCTGTTGTTTCCGTTCTCTTCCTTACGTTTTCCATCTTAGGATTCCCTCAGTTTGTGTTTTCTTTATTGCTTCTATTTCCAATTTCAGGTCTGGCACACTTTCATTTATTTCCTTCACCTGTTTGATTACATTTTCCTGTATTTCTTTAAGGGATCTATTCATTTTCTTTTAAAAGACCTGTGTTAGTATACCCAGTGCTTGCTGATGTAAGGTAGCAGTTCTCTGAAGGTGTCATATTGCCCTGGTTTTTGTTAATTGTGTTCTTTTGAGGGTCTTTAGCTATCTGGATGGTCCCTAAATGTTCCTGTTGAAGTAGGTATTGGGAGGGGGCTGTTAGGGAGGGGCTGTTATCCTCGATGATCCTGGTGTGTCGGGCCTATGATAAGTATCCTTGGGCAGTATGGTTTTATTTTATTTATTTTCTATATTTTTTATTTACATTCCAAATGATTTCCCCTTTCCCTTTTCCTCCCTCCCCAAAAGTTCCATAAGCCCCCTTCCCTCCCTCTGTTCTCCATTCAAACTCCTCTTGCTTCTCTGTCCTGGTATTCCCCTACATCCAGTCTTTCCAGGACCAGGGGTCTCTCCTTCCATCTTCTTGGAAATCTATTGATATGTGAATTGTGTCTTGGGTATTCCGAGATTCTGGGTTAATATCCCCTTTATCAGTGACTGCATACCATGTGTGTTCTTTTGTGATTGGGTTACCTCACTAAGGATGATATTTTCCAGTTCTGAGCATTTGCCTAAGAATTTCATGAGTTCATTATTTTTAATTGCAGAGTAGTATTCCATTGTGTAAATATACCACATCTTCTGAATCCATTCCTCCGTTGAGAGACATCTGGGTTCTTTCCAGCTTCTAGCTATTATAAATAAGGCTGCTATGAACATAGTGGAGCATGCGTCCTTATTGCATGCAGGTAAAGCCTCTGGGTATATGCCCAGGAGTGGTATAGCAGGATCCTCTGGGAGTGTCGTGCCCAGTTTTCTGAGGAACCGCCAGACTGCTTTCCAGAGTGGTTGTACCAGCTTGCAATCCACCAGCAGTGGAGTGTTCCTCTTTCTCCACATCCTTGCCAACAACTGCTGTCTCCTGTGTTTTTGATCTTAGCCATTCTGACTGGTGTGAGGTGGAATCTCAGGGTTGTTTTGATTTGTATTTCCCTAATGACTAAGGATGTTGAACATTTCTTTAGGTGCTTCTCAGCCATTAGATATTCTTCAGGTGAGAACTCTTTGTTTAGCTCTGTACCCCATTTTTTAATAGGGTTATTTGGCTTTCTGAAGTCTAACTTCTTGAGTTCTTTGTATATATTGAATATTAGCCCTCTGTCGGATGTAGGGTTGGTAAAAATCATTTCCAAGTTTGGTGGTTGTCGCTTTGTCCTTTTGACAGTGTCCTTTGCCTTACAGAAACTTTACAATTTTATGAGGTCCCATTTGTCAATTCTTGATCTTAGAGCATAAGCTATTGGAGTTCTACTCAGGAAATTCTCCCCTGTGCCCATATATTCAAGGTTCTTCCCTAGTTTCCTTTCTATTAGTTTCAGTGTGTCTGGTTTTATGTGGAGGTCCTTGATCCACTTGGAATTGAGCTTAGTGCAAGGAGATAAGAATGGGTCAATTTGCATTCTTCTGCATGTTGACCTCCAGGTGAACCAGCACCATTTGTTGAAAAGGCTATCTTTTTTCCACTGGATGGTTTTAGCTCCTTTTTCAAAGATCAAGTGACCATAGGAGTGTGGATTCATTTCTGGGTCTTCAAATCTGTTCCATTGATCTACATGCCTGTCACTGTACCAATACCATGCGGTTTTTAACACTATTGCTCTGTAGTACAGCTTGAGGTCTGGGATACTGATTCCCCTAGAGGTTCTATTACACTTGAGAATAGTTTTAGCTATTCTGGGTTTTCTGTTATTCCAGATGAATTTTTGAATTGCTCTTTGTAACTCTATGAAGAATTGAGTTGGGATTTTGATGGGGATTGCATTGAATCTGTATATTGCTTTTGGCAAGATGGTCATTTTTGCTATATTAATCCTGCCAATCCATGAGCATGGCAGATTTTTCCATCTTCTGAGGTCTTCTTCAATTTCTTTCTTCAGAGACTTGAAGTTCTTGTCCTACAGATCTTTCACTTGTTTGGTTAGAGTCATGGCAAGATACTTTATATGGTTTGTGGCTATCGTGAAGGGTATCATTTCTCTTACTTCTTTCTCAGGCTGCTTATCCTTTGAGTATAGGAAGACTATTGATTTGCTTGAGTTGATTTTATATCCGGCCACTTTGTTGAAGTTGTTTATCAGCTGTAGGAGTTCTCTGGTGGAATTCTTTGGGTCTTTTAGGTATACTATCATATCGTCTGCAAATAGTGATAATTTGACTTCTTCCTCTTGAATTTGTATTTCTTTGACCTCCTTTTGCTGTCTAATTGCTCTAGCTTGAACTTCAAGTGCTATATTTAAAAGATATGAAGAGAGATGGCAGCCTTGTCTAGTCTCTGATTTTAGTGGGATTGCTTCAATTTTCTCTCCATTTAGATTGATGTTGGCTACCGGTTTACTGTATATTGCTTTTACTATGTTTAGATATGGGCTTTGAATTCCTGATCTTTCCAAGACCTTTAACATGAAAGGATGCTGAATTTTGTCAAATGCTTTCTCAGCATCTAATGAGATGACCATGTGGTTTTTTTTCTTTGAAATTGTTTATGTAGTGGATTACATTGATGGACTTCCTTATATTGAACCATCCCTGTATCCCTGGGAAGAAGCCTACTTGATCATGGTGAATGATCGTTTTGATGTGTTCTTGACTACTGTTGGCAAGAATTTTATTGCGTATTTTTGCATCAATATTCATAAGAGAGATTGGCCTGAGATTCTCTTTCTTTGTTGGATCTGTGTGTGCTTTTGGTATTAGCGTAATTGTGGCTTCATAGAACGAGTTGGGTAGCGTTCCTTCTGTTTCTATTTTGTGGTACAGTTTGAAGAGGATTGGTGTTAGGTCTTCTTTGAAGGTCTGATAGAATTCTGCACTAAAACCATCTGGACCTGTGCTTTTTTTTTGATTGGAAGACTTCCAATGACGACTTCTATTTCTTCAGGGGTTATAGGATGGTTTAGATGGTCTATTTGATCCTGCTATAATTTTGGTATTTCGTATCTGTCTAGGAAATTGTCCATTTCCTCCAGATTTTCTAGTTGTGTTGAATACAGGTTTTTGTATTAGGATCTGATGATTTTCTGAATTTCCTCAGTTTCTGTTGTTATATCTCCCTTTTCGTTTCTGATTTTGTTAATTTGGATACTGTCTCTGTCCCCTCTGGCTAGTCTGCTAAGGGCTTATCTATCTTGTTGATTTACTCAAAGAACCAACTCCTAGTTTTGTTGATTCTTTGTATGGTTTTATTTGTTTCTACTTGATTGATTTCAGCCCTGAGTTTGATGATTTCCTGCCTTCTACTCCTCTTTGGTGTATTTGCTTCTTTTTGTTCCAGGGCTTTCAGGTGTGCCATTAAGTTGCTAGTGTGTGCTCTCTCCTGTTTCTTTTTAGAGGCACTCAGGGCTATGAATTTTCCTCTTATCACTACTTTTATTGTGTCCCATAAATTAGGGTATGTTGTTCCTTCATGTTCATTAAATTTCAAAAAGTCTTTGATTTCTTTCTTTATTTCCTCCTTGATCGAGGTATCATTGAGTAGGGCATTGTTCAGCTTCCACATGTATGTGGTCTTTCTGTTGTTTTTGTTGTTATTAAAGACCACCCTTATTCCATAGTGATCTGATAGTAGGCATGGGATTAGTTCGATCTTCTTATATCTGTTGAGGTCTGTTTTGTGACCAATTATATGGTCGATTTTGGAGAAAGTACCTCGAGGTGCTGAGAAGAAGGTATATTCTTTTGCTTTAGGAGGAAATGTTCTATATATATATAACTGTTAGTTCCTTTTGGTCCAAGGCTTCAATTAGTTTCACTGTGTCCCTGTTTAGTTTCTGCTTTCCTGAACGATCCATATCAGAGTGCGGGGTGTTGAAGTCACCCACTATTATTGTGTGAGGTGCGATTTGTGCTTTGAGCTTTAGTAAAGTTGCTTTTACGAATGAGGGTGTCCTTGCATTTGGAGCATAGATGTTCAGAATTGAGAGTTCTTCTTGGTGGATTTTTCCTTTGACCAGTATTAGTGTCCTTCTGTGTCTTTTTTTATGACTTTAGGTTGAAAGTCAATTTTATCTGATATTAGGATGGCTACTCCCACTCGTTTCCTGGGACCATTTGCTTGTAAAATTGTTTTCCAGCCTTTTACTCTGAGGTAGTATTTTTCTTTGTCACTGAGGTGCATTTCCTGCACGCAGCAAAATGCTGGGTCCTGTTTACGTATCTAGTCTGTTAGTTTATGTCTTTTTATTGGGGAATTGAGACCATTGATATTAAGAGAGATTAAAGAATAGTGATTATTGCCACCTGCCATTCTTGACGCTATCTTTATGTTTGAGTGTATCTACTTTTGGGTTTGATGAAAGAAGGTTACTATCTCATTTTTTCCAGGGTGTAGTTTCTCTCCTTGTATTGTTGATTTCTACCTATTATCTTTTGCAGGGCTCGGTTTGTGGAAAGATATTGTATAAATTTGGTTTTATCATGGAATGTCTTGGTCTCTCCATCTATGGTGATTGAGAGTTTTGCTGGGTATAGTAGTCTAGGTTGGCATTTGTGTTCTCTTAAAGTCTATATGAGATCTGCCCAGGATCTTCTGGCTTTGATATTCTCTGGCCAGAAGTCTGATGTGATTTTTTTCCTTTACATGTTACTTGGCCTTTTTCTCTTACTGCTTTTAATATTCTTTCTTTGTTTAGTACATTTGGTGTTTTGATTATTATGTGACAGGAGGTATTTCTGTTCTGGTCCAGTCTGTTTGGAGTTCTGTAGGCTTCTTGTACGTTCAATTGGCATCTCTCTCTTTAGGTTAGGGAAGTTTTCCTCCATAATTTTGTTGAAGATATTTCCTGGCCCTTTAAGTTGCAAATCTTCACTCTCTATACCTATAATCCTTAGGTTTGGTCTTCTCATTGTGTCCTGGATTTCTTGGATGTTTTGGGTTACACGTTTTTTGCATTTTGCATTTTCTTTGACTGTTGAGTGGATGCTTTCTATGGCATCTTCAGCACCTGAGATTCTTTCTTCCATCTCTTGTAGTCTATTGTTGATGTTTGCATCTATGACTCCTGATTTCTTCCCAAGGTTTTCTGTCTCCAAAATTGTCTCCCTTTGTGATTTCTTAGTTGTTTCTACTTCCTTTTTTTAGATCCTGGATGGATTTGCTGAGATCCTTCACTTGTTTGTTTGTATTTTCCTGTATTTCTTTAAGATATTTTTGCATTTCCTCTTTCAGGATTTCTGCCTGTTGACCCAAGTTCTCCTGTATTTGTCTAAGTGATTTTTGTGTTTCCTTCTCATGGGCTTCCATCTGTTGATCCATAATCTCCTGCATTTCTTTAAGCAATTTTTGTGGTTCCTTTGTAAGGGCATCTACCCGTTGATTCATTTCTTTAAGCGATTTTTGTGTTGCCTCCTTATTGGCCTCCATCTGTTGACCCCATATTCTCCTGCATTTCTCTAAGTAATTTTTGTGTTTCCTTTGTAAGGGCTTCTACCCGTTGATTCATGTTCTCCTGTATTTCTTTATGAGATTTATTTGTGTCCTCTTGAAATCCTCTAATAGCATCGTGAGAAGTGATTTTAAATCCACATCTTACCTTTCGGGTGTGATGGGGTATCCAGGACTTGCTGCCGTTGGATAGTTGGGTTCGGATGGTGCCATATTGCCTTGATTTCTGTTAGTAATGTTCCTATGTTTGCCTTTTTCATTCTGGTTACCTCTGGTGTTAGTTGGTCCTGCTGTCACTGGCTGTTGGTTGGACCTCATGTGAGCCTGCAAGGCTATTTCTGCCCGCCCCCCCTCCCCGGATTACTGGGATTCCCCTGGCACTGATTTCTGGGGCCTGCCCTGCTCCTGAGTGACTTTGGAGCCCTGATGTGCCTTGCCCCAAGTGATGTTATATCGGGGAATCCCTGAACATCTGCAGGCTCAAAGTAGTCAATCCCCAGAGCAGAGATCTCCAAGGGGTGGCTGGTGCGCTCCCTCCCTGTGCGGGTGCGCTCTCTCCCAGTGAGGGTGCCTCTGCAGGACAGATGTCCCACAGCAGGGCTGGCGCATAGGTGATCACAGAACTCCCCAGCTCTTGGAAGCAGGGAGCAGACAATCTGGCTGAGTCCCACGCGATTTTATGCTTGATTATCCCTGTGCCTGGAGGTCCCAATTGCTCTGTTGCCGGAGCAAAGATGGCAGAGTGCATTGTGTACCCTCTCTGTGCAGATCACTCTGCAGGGCAGATAGCCC
Organism: Tokudaia tokunoshimensis; assembly: GCA_036184795.1. Classification (NCBI taxonomy): domain Eukaryota; kingdom Metazoa; phylum Chordata; class Mammalia; order Rodentia; family Muridae; genus Tokudaia; species Tokudaia tokunoshimensis. The sequence goes on from BTHU01000009.1 coordinate 42,584,150, forward strand.
ACAACAGAGCTGGCGCCCATACTACCACAGAGCTGCCCAGCTCTTGGGCGCAGATAGAAGCCCAAAAGGCTGTGTCCTAAGCGATGTTAAATTGGGGAATCCCTGCGTACCTAGAGGCTCAGTGTAGTCAATCCCTGGAGCAGAGATCGCCAAGGGGAGGCTGGTGTGCTCCTTCCCTTGGCTGTATGGTTTTAGACTAGCAAGTCTGAATAGTTCAGGAACCACAGAGACAATGAATGTGGGGAGAGAGGTGGTGGTAAAATAGAGGTCTGCCTGGGAGAGCCGACTGCTCAGGGCAGCTCAAGGTGCCCCTGAGGACTCCAAGAGCAGGAAAGATGGGTGGGGGAAAGCATGCCCATTTTTATCCAATAAGAATGCCCACTTTCCTCTAATTATTTTGAGTTGTGTATTTGTCATTGAGTATAGTATTCTACCACATTCTAAAGTATCAGAATTACTTCCTCTACTCTTAACTGTATTTTGATACTCACTACTGGCTTTTATCTCTCTCTGGGCATTGTCCATTCATGTGAAGTGGTCTACAGAACTGCAGCTGACACTGAGATTCATAGAAAGCCATATCTATGCTCTTAAAAGTGCCTATCTCACCCAGAAATTATGGGACATTGTTAGTTAGTTGTTGCTTATGTACAAACTTTGAAACAAAAGCCTGTGAGGCCACCAAAAAACTCAACAGTTGCAGCTCTGTGGACACTGGGAGTGAGTGACTTCCTAGTCTTTTGTGTAAATAAGAAAGGGTCCTAGTATTTTGCTGCATGAAAGACCAGAGACAGGAATATAACATATCCAGATACAACAGTTGCTTGTCTTGTCACCAGCACAGCAGGGTTACAGCCAGTTCTGTGGTCTAGCCTGTTCAGCAGTCAACTGCAAAGACTAAGTTTTTGTCTACTGCCTCTGCACCATGCCCTTCCCTGGGTGGTATTATGTTGTTAGTGTTTAGTACTTCAGTTTGTTTCCTATTGTTGCAAAATATTGCACAAAACCTGGTTTGTAGCTTTTGGTTTTGTTTCTTATCTGTAGAATTGGTTGCTTTCCCTTGAATTTCTTCTGCCCCCCTCTGGACATCAGTTTGAAAGGCTTTTGAAACAATTCTTGAGCAGAGGAATGGCTGAGAAACACCTAAAGAAATGTTCAATATCCTTAGTCATTAGGGAAATGCAAATCATAACAACCCTGAGATTCCACCTCACACCAGTCAGAATGGCTAAGATCAAAAACACAGGAGACAGCAGTTGCTGGTGAGGATGTGGAGAAAGAAGAACACTCCTCCACTGCTGGTGGGATTGCAGGCTGGTACAACCACTCTGGAAAGCAGTCTGGTGGTTCCTCAGAAAACTGGGCATGATACTCCCAGAGGATCCTGTTATACCACTCCTGGGTATATACCCAGAGGCTTCCCCTGCATGCAATAAGGACACACGCTCCACTATGTTCATAGCAGCCTTATTTATAATAGCCAGAAACTGGAAAGAACCCAGATGTCCCTCAACAGAGGAATGGATACAGAAGATGTGGTATATTTACACAATGGTATACTACTCTGCAATTAAAAACAGTGAATTCATGAAATTACTTAACAATTTTATGTGCTCTAAAGTTTATCATTTCTTACAGATTTTTAGTTGGTTAGTATACAGTTGTTTATAATAGACTTTAATAACTTTTTTGTGACAAAAAGTTAAACCTTAAATATTTGGTATAACAATGTATTAGTTGTAATGGTTCCTGTGAAAGTCTAGTTTTATTTTTTGAAGTCTTTTATTTTATACTCACTTAGCTTAGTTGTCTATTTATTTATTCACCTTATTTCCCCTCCTTGTAAAAGCAACCCTGTTTCATTTCTCTTTTGAATTTATCTATTTTATTCATTTCTGATCTGATGTCTGGTATTTTATTTCTTTTAGTTATGTTGCATTGACTTTTACTTGTGTTTTGTTTTGACTTTTACTTATATGATGGTGCTAAAACTGTTATCTTGACAGAATGCAGAATCTGTTGGGAGATGGACTTATGGGGATGTCTGTAGGGGATTACCTTGATTACATTAAATTAATGTTGTAAAGTCCCTCTTAATTGTGTGTGTGTGTGTGTGTGTGTGTGTGTGTGTGTGTAGGGGGTGAGGATTTCTTCCAGAGCAGGGAATCCTGGACTGTATAAAAAGGAGAAAGTGAGCTGGGTTTTAGCATAGATATATTTATTGCTCTGTATTTATGACCATTGCCCTTTGTGAGCTCTGAGTTCAGAGTGGAAACAAGTCCTTTCTCCCTCAAGTTGCTTTTGGCAGAGTATTATATCTTAGCAACAGTGAAAGAAACTGAGTTTATTTTTTTCCTCTCATTGTAGGTAATCACTGATTCAACATTTTCTTATAGTATTGCTTTGTTAATATCTCATAAGCATTTTTAAGTTGTCTTTTCTTTATTTCAAAACAAATGTAATTGTCCTTTGCATTTCTTTATTGGCTCATTAATAATTTGAGAGCATATTGTTTTATTTTTATGTATTTTTATTACTTCCTATGTTACTCCTGATTCTGGTCTTTAGTTTCATTTCTTTATGACCAGAGAAGATGATATGATTTAAATTTTCAAAAATTGTTTGATGCTTGTTTTGTGGGATAATGTGTGGTTTCTTGTAAGTAACACTCTCTGTCCTTTTGAAAATAATATTTATTTTATAAATGTTTGTTAGGTTCATTTGGTTTATAGTTTAGTTTAATTTTGCTATTTCCTCACTGACTTTCTTTGGTCTATTTGATTTGTCTACTGATGAAAGTAGGTATTCGAGTTTCCAAAGATTATTGAATTAGAATCTCTCTATCCCTTTAGGTCTTACAATGTTTCCTTTGCACAATTGAGTTTTCCAGAGTTGGAGGTGCATTTATTATTCCTATCTCTTCATCTCCTCTGGTTAAATTGATCTGATTATTATTTATTGACCTCCATTATCTCTTTAATCAATTTTGAATTAAAGGCTTCTTTACCATATTTAAAAGTAACTAGTCTAGCTGGCTTGTGTTTCCTTTTTTTTTTTTGAATACAGTTTTCCCTCTCTTCATTTTCAGTCTATATGTTAAGTGAGTTTCTTGTAGGCAGTATATAGCTGGGTTGGATTGAAAAAAAAACTCATCAAGTTACCCTATTTATTTTGATTGAGAAATTTAATTTTTGCATTCAGGGTTAATAATAAGTAGAATTGTTTTTACTGTAACTTTATTCATTGTTTCAAATTATTCTGTATGTTCTCTGTATCTTACTGTTTACTGTTATGTTTTGGTGATTTCTTTAGCAACAAGACTGAATTATTTAAAGTTCCTTTGTGTTTTATCATAATAATAGCTATTATATGTTGCTTTTAGGTGTAAGACTCCTTTAAACATTTTTCTACATGTCCATTTTGGTAATGTTTTTTCTGTTTTGCAAATCTTAGGAAGTAATTATGTTTTACGTCTGAGGTCTTGTTTGTGTATAATTTTGAGGAGGTACACTATTCTTGTATTTTTTCACAAGTTTGAATATGTCATCCTATTTCTTGCTAATATGTGAGTTTACTGCTGAGAAGTATTTTATTAGTTTAGTGGTGATGCTCCTGAAGGAACTGGAACATTTGTTATTTTCATTCTTAAGTATATTTTTTCACAAATTGACTACAGTATATTTGGTGATTAGTGTTAAATATCACTTGACAGCATTTAGAATTAATTGGGACATGGGCCCCTAGGCATGCCTGTGAGGATTTATCCGTCATGATTTGAATGTGAAATGTCTGTGTAGCCTCATCTGTTTGAACATCTGATCCTCGGTGTGTGGCACTGTTTGTGAAGGTTGTAGAACCTTTAGGAATAAAGCCTTGCTGGAGATAAGGGGTCACTGGTGTCAGGTCTTGAGCCTTATAGCCCAACCTCACTTCCTGTTCTCTCTCTGCTTCCTGAATGCCAATGAAGTGTGATTAGCCAGGCTTCTGATCTATCATCTTGGGAAGTTACAAAGGCAGAAGGTGTGGCAGCTAGTCATTTTACATTCCACAGTTAAGGAGAGTGATGGGAAACATGAGTCTTCCAGCATACTTTAACCTAATCTAGTGTCTCAGTTACTGTCTTGGTGCTGTAATAAGATATCTGAAAAAGGTAACTTAAAGGATAAAGAGGTGGCTTTGGCTTACAGTCCCAGGGGTTGTAGTTCATCATTGTGGAGAAGATGTGTTAGCATCAGGGAGGTTTTGGTGGCAAGAGCAGGAAGCTGCTTTCACAATCTCTGAAAACAATAGCGCCAAGGGACAAAATGCTTAACTCTGTGAGCCTGTATAGTATGTTTTATATTTGAACTGTAACAAGTACTTTGAACCCCTATATCCACTATCGTCAGCTTCTTTCTAATGATTTAGTTTTCTTCATTTAGTTTGTTGAATAATTTTTTTGTCTTTTATCTCCTATTATCCTTCTGGAATATTCATAATTATTTCCTTAATTGTTCTATAATTCTCATAGACTATTATTTTTCTCCTTTCTTTTTCTTTTTCTCTGTCTCTCTGTGTTCATTCTTTCCTTATTTATTTACTCTTTTTTAACTATTGTTTCAAAAGACACATTAAATTCAGAAATTATTTTCCCTGTTCAGTCTAGTCTGTTGTTGAAGTTTTCCACATTATTTTTTTTCCTTGCTCATTGAATTTTTCAGTTTCAAGATTGTTATTGATTGTTTTTGCTATGATCTCTATTTCTTTGTTGAATTTATTCTTCAAATATTGATTCCCCACCTTGCCTCAAGATCAATGAATTGTCTTTGTGTATTTTCTTGCATCTCTCAGAGTTTTTTTAAGACCATTATTTTGAATTGCTTTTCAGGAATTTCACAGGTTTAATTTAGTTTAGTTTAGTTTTCAAGTGTCAGTCTGATTTACTTTTTAATACTTTGTGTATGTCTTTACAGTGATGTATGTCTTGTAGAACCTGTTTTTACATATGCTTTATATATGTTTACATATGGTTTTATAGAACAACTTTCATGAGGAGGGATGTTTTCTAGTAGATGGTTTACAGGATGTCAGTTGGTTGGGGCATACTGGCCTTAGTTACAAAGAAGCACAAAGGAGGAACCACTCCAGATGTAGCATCTCAGTGGCTTACACTTTGGGTTTTATGGATATAGTATGTGATTTTGCATTAAATGGAGACTGCCAGAAGTGAATGATTTCAAGAACTTGGAGCAGGCTTGGCTTCTGGTGGTGGGAGGCATAGTGCTTGGCTACAGGTGGTAGAAGTTTCACAGGGGCAATGTGAGTGTTTGGTACTAAGTATGGGGATATTTCTTCAGGTACTACTGCTTTGAGCTCTGTAAGGAGAGGGACTCTTGTCAGTGATAAGAAAAGCAAGGGACTCAGTGAGTATTTTATCAGGCCCCTCAGCAACAAGATCTTTAGTCATTTAGAGCCTTAATCAGTGCCAGGAACACAGACATGAAAAAAATGTGTTCTTGGAACCCACAAGGATAAGCCTTTGCAGGGGTAGGATTTCTGTCAATAATAGTAGCAGTGTGAGGATATAGCCTTTGAAGATGATGTTTGAGGGAGTGTACTGGAACTCAGCAATGGAGAATAGGAATCCTGTAAGAAACACAGACATGGCCTAGCAAGTAGAATCCTGAATCCCAGTCTCAGGTCAGGGGGACTCAGTTTTTTACTAGAGACTCTGGATTTAAGATAAACAGTAAATGGAAGAATCCTCAGACTTCATTGCTATAGATGAGAGAAATCTTAGAGATATGAGAATTTCTCAGTGAACATCATCATAGAGTCAAATGGAAAGAGCTGCCTAGAGTTCTTTGTAGAGAAACTGGTACCTCTACTCCACCATCTTGGATTCTCTTTTCTTTATGTTGTCTTTATACCATCTGTTTGTAAATTATGTGGCTGACAATCCCCTTCTCTTTATTTTAGAAAAAGACCAATAAATAAGTATAAGATTCCCCTTAAAGGGAGCAGGATATGAGATAGTAAGGGTAGACTAAGAGAGTGATCAGAGCTGCCTGGTTGTGATCTTTTTTCCAGTGACTGAGCCGTAATTCCATGCCAGGGTAGAGGAGGAGATCCTTGGCTCCATGCCACACTCTTCAGTCTAGCTGTACCAATAACAAAATGACAGCTGGATGACCATCTGACTCTATTACTGCTTTCTGAAATAGAAATAGGGTAAAATTTCAGTAGATAACGTTACTTTCTGTTCCTCAAACAGACCTTAAAGTCTGATGGTGTATTTGATTATTCTTAGGAAACAGCATTAGCTACCCTAGTCATTTCAAAGAACTTTTATACTTACTATAAGATGCAGAAGACAGATTATGGTAGGAAGACAAGAAGAATTACATCACTGTTATGGTTCAGGTATGTTGAAACCATATAACACTGTGGTTATTTTAGCTCATCCCAAGGCTTTGCTCTTGCTTTAGTGCATAACTGTTGTGATTTTTTTTCAGACATAGGCTTGCTGTGGGGATGAGAAAGGCAAAATAATAAGCACAGATCATGCTATAGAAGTCTTCAGTAATTAAATGCTAAATTGTTGTTATTGCTAAAATATGGAAGTACTTTTCACACAGAAGTGTATATACTCTTCCCAATCCTCTCTTTCCTCTGGCTTTGCTTTCTTTATTCAATAAACTTACATGTTAAGGACATAAAGATTCTTGGACCATGCTTAGATGAGATGATATGGAAGTATAATCAAAATAGTATGGTTAGGGAAGAAAGCCTCCCTCCCAGTACAGTTCCCACAGATAGTAGGCAATTGTTAGTGTCTTACCCAGCCAGCCATTTGTTTGCATGTGTTGAGTATCTGCTTTCACTCAGATAGAGGTTATAGTGTAATGGGTGAACAATTGTACAATCTTGATGAGGCATCATTCTGATAGTGGAGACAATGAGCAGGACATCACCTGTCATAGTCATTGATTGAAAGCCTTCTTGAAACTGATGTTGAATGAGTTGAATTTGGATAACAAAAGGTTTAAGTTCAAAATATTGAGTTCTTTGACACTTTTGAGACTTGGGAATTAGGAAGATTGGATGGTGATCATTTGCTTTCCCTTATTTTACTAAATGCATATAATTTAGAAGAATTTAGCTTTATTGATTATCAAAGCAAATACTTCAAATGTATCCAAGTGCCAGAGCATGGCTACAAAGCTATCCTGGGCTTTCAGCCCTATTCGCTATATATGTAATTCAAGTTGCAGATGTTACATATAGTCCTGCTTTTAATAAGTAGTATATTTAGTTTGCATCAGTAGTTACGTTGAATTTGCTCTGATTTTTTTTATGACTCCTATACTAGGAAATTGTTCAAATATCCGAATTAGGTACATGTATTCTTATATCCTTCATGGTGTTCTGTCCATCAGCCACATAGACACCCAGTAAATAAATACATGCTAAGCCAGTACAAGTATCTCATACAAACACTCGCTTTGGTTAGATCGAGTGGAGAAATCCATATTTCTGTACACTTTAGAGCGTTTCCCTTTTATTCTCTTCCATTTACCTGGAGCACTGTGCACACAGAGTTATTACTTTGCTGACATCTAGTTCCATCCTGCCTCCTACCTCCCCCAGATGATGAGAATAAGTGGATATGCTTCTTGGGTGATGAAGTTAATTTAAGGCAAAGCCCCACTTCTTCCTCCCTTCCATATATATATTACACACACACACACACACACACACACACACACACACACACACACATCTCCTACCTATTGCTCACATTCTTATTTCCAGGGACTTGTAGCAGAAGCTTCCATAAGGCAGTCTTCCAGGAAGCAACCCCTCTCACACATCGTTCTGATGGCTACTGTATACCTGCTCCATCTATTCAAACTCTGCACTTTCTCCATGTTGCAGTTAGCGCACACTGCTCCGATAATCGTGTGCTTTAGTCGAATTCTGATGAAAATGATAATAAGTCATCTCTGAAAGCTACTACCACCCCAGAAAGTGGTTTTGTGTGTTTTCAACAATGGAGATTTGAATCTCCTTGCCCTCAAATTGTCAAATAGAAGTCCAAACTTGTTCTGTTACTAGAGTGCGGTCTTAGAGGATGGCATTAAGTATGTCAGTCACCTCCTGCTGACAGTCCCATGCACTCATTTCCAGCTGCTTCCTGTGTTGTCAGATTGCCCAGAGTGAAGTCCTTCTCCAGAAGTTTCCCTCTATCAAAGAATGGACACCCAAAGTGAGTCCAGTCCTGGGCTTCCTTACTGGGGTATGTAGCCATCTAGTGGCTTGTCACTGGAGCCAAAGGCCTGGTCCTTTGCTGCATTTAGGGCAACTCTAATTGGTTTTGTTGAATTCAGGGTCCCATGAAAGGTACCCACTGCCGTGGTTTCCTGGTTTAATCCTTTTTGCTCTACAGGTTCCCTTCGCCCATCTGACAAGTACTGTTCCCCAAAACTCTGTCCTTGATTTTTTTCACATACCTTTCACATACCTTTGGGGAAATTTTCCTATTCTATGCCGTATTGATCATGATACTCAGGAAATAAGAATTATGTATATGATATATCCTATTTATATGGTATTGTTTATAGAAGAACAAGTGGTTAAAATAAAGTGAGATGAGAAAAAAAATCTTCATCTGAAAATGATTTTGTTAGGTGTTTCATATATTCGCAAATGGTGAAAACACTAATATTATTGTTTCCTAACTCTGTATTAACTGATTTTGACTGCTTTCCTATTTTTCTTGAGAAAAACCTACCTCAGTCAAATGTACTCATGAAATAGCAGATTTTATCAAATACTGACATTACCTGATCAAAATGACTCACCATTCAAAGCCCTAGTCTTTACTTCCTTTAATAAAATCTCTGTTGTTTATTTGTGGAAATTCCACAGCAGTGGAATTAATATTATTATTTTTTTAATTCCCAATTTGGCCATTAAATCTCATTTCCTCAACAGGTAATATTGATCTCTTATTCAGCAGCAGGGCCCAGTGCCAGATACAAAGGATCAAACCACAAACAAGAAGGCTCTGTTCTCAAGCTATTGACATCCACTATGTGTTCATTAGGGCTGGGAAAGAAGCAGAAGTCAGATGAGGAGATGACTTCACAGAGGGTGAACAGCTTAGCTATGGTGTGGGAGGTTGGGCCAGTACACATGGGCGGTAGGAGGACACAGCAGAGAAAAATGCCCCAGGTGAAACAGTTCCTCTAAATGATACTAGAGAACAGTAATTATGAGAAGCACAAGCAGTTACAGTCTGTGGAGATTAGCTGAAAAGACAAACCCTAGGGACATGAATAAGACTATCTTGGATTTTCCAGTCTCAATCTGTTCCCCCAGATAACTACAGACACACAAGAGACAGACAGCTATAGCTAGAACTTGCCAAACCCTACTCTGGTGAAAGCCTCTGAGGCTTTGCTGAGTCACGAGCTGATAGGCTGTGGTTGTCTCAGGCATTCAGGGGGGTTTGTTATACAGTAACAGCGAAGGCAAGCACCTGGGTTAATTATTCATCCAAGCACAAGTCCCGTGTTACCAACCAAGTTTCCATTCGGCTAGAAAATCTGTTCTTCAGGATGTGTTATACTGTTCACGCTGCCCAAGGTGTAGGGACAAAGGCTCTTGCTATTCTCCAGCATTTCTTTCCCCCATAGCATCCAAGTTTCAGCAAATACTTACTGGTCTGAAATGCTCTAAGGCAGGGAGAGGTATTCAGGAGAAAGCCCAGTCCCAAATGGAATGTTTTCCTTTGGTTTTCTTTGAATATAGTTTGCTTCTTTGCAACCAGAATTGCCACGATCAAATAGAACTGTCTTTAACTGATTAAAGTACTGTTAGTACTTTTAGTAACTGATTCAATACTTTAATGTTGACATTAAAGCATTAATGTCGACAAAGAGTCTTTGGGTGTGTGCGCGCAATAACCACTACCACCACTACTGCAACAAAACTCCTTTCATGCTGAAGCCTGGTTTGCATGAGTGAACAACCTTTAGAAACACCTCTAGCCTCATCTGTGTTTGAGAGTAGTAAATGGTATAAAAGGGAGAGCCCAGGGAGGCTATTGTAGAGGGAGACCTCTCAGATGGACCATTGTTTGCCTTAGGGTGGGAATAATTGGGCTATGTATTCAAGAGACTACTTCCTACATATGAAAGTGACTTGATGGTTTTGAAAAATATCGGGTACGGGTGATAGTGGGCAGATCACCTTTTGAGGAGGAACATCTTTAAAAATTATTTAACCACCTATCCTCAGAATATGAGTTGTTCTCAATATATTTTCTATTAACGAAGGCCAAGTTTCTCTCTTGGGGAGTGTCTTCGCTCTGACGAGGTGGCTCCCTAGAGTCTTGTTACACAATAGATTACAGAATCTGCACTTACTCTGGAAATGTGCTGCAGTTTGTGCTGAGCTGACCCTCCCTAAGCCTGGAGTATTTGGCAAACAGAATGAGATATAAAAGGCAAAACAGAGTTCAGCTATTTATTTCTTTATTAACTGAATGTAACCTAAGTAGACTCCAAATGATGACTCAAAAGTCATGAACCACTTTTGCTCAGCAAAGATTTGATGAAATAGTTGATCATATGATAAGACTTAACCATTACATCATTGAAACCCGAGACAAATTTGATAGAGGAGGGTGGTCTTATCCCCTCCAAAGTCCTAGTATAAAACAACTTTCTTATCTAGTTCTATTTATATGCTGGAGTAGTTACATTTCTCTTGGAATAAAACTTGTAATGTGCTCTGAACTTTGACTTAAAAGTCTTTCCCAGTGTCCTTGATAACCTTGGCCATTTCCCTTCCAACACCCATCTACTAACAAATCTTTAATCAACTTCTGCATTTGCCTTTGTTCTTTGTGGCCGCAAGTGATACCATTGGTGAAGTGATGCAGCTGAACATATACAGAACTCAGTGCAGCAGCTGTGTCTTTGTAGCTTTGATCAGTTCTTGCCGCATACCATCCTCATCCATCACATGCATAAGACGCATCACTCACTACCTTCTTTCCTTTTATCGAATGACTGTTTTCAGACAGAACCTGGCAAGAAAACAGAATCCACAGTGGGTGTTGGTCAAAGGATGTGAAGTGCAGGAAACTGACTACAGGAAGAAAAAAAATTGAAAAACAAACAAACAAACAAACAAAACCAAAACCCCCAGACAGAACAGGGATTTTGGAGATAACCCAGCAAAGGTGATTGCAAGAAATAGGTACTCTCTCTTAAAGCTAGGGAAAGTAAAAGAAAATTTGGGAGTCTTGATGAAGCTTGGTGACTGGGGAGCTGCAGAGCTCAGGCCCTTGAGGAGATATTGTAGTCTGGGTGCTGCTATATTTTTAAAAGATCCAATGAGTTAGAAGGAAATAACACAAGAAGCTGGTGAAGAAGCCTGGGAAATTTGCAGATCTGTAGCACCATCATGGTAAGAACACAGTATAAAGAGCCCATTTGGAAAGGCAGTAGCCTCATGACTGGGGCAATCTATCATCTTGTTCCATATCTTAGCCTGCTGTCTTGAAAACAATGAATGTTGAAACAAAGCCTTTTGCCCTCTGGTCTAAGCAAGTAGTAGACAGTGAGTTACAGGAGGAAAGTGTGGCACACTGGTTCTCCATTTCGATTTCTTCTTCCAGGTGAGACCATTCCTCGGCTGCTCAGCATCTCATCTTTTAAAGCCACAACAGCACTGTGCCTGGATATTGTGCTTGAGCAGAGGAAATTGCTTTTCCCCAGATTGCTCTTCTATGACTATCTCAGAGTCAATGGATGACATCTAAAAAGATCCAAATCTTAGCTCAGTTAATGCAACTCCTGACACTCTTAAGATTGTCTAAGGTCCCATTTGCAAGCCTATTGAATGTCACTACATTTCATTCTTCTGTCTTCCTACCATATTTCCTTATGTCCTTTCAGTTGTATCTTACAAAAGAATTCTCCTCCAGTTCCCAATGACTTTCACACAACCCTCCATTTCTGTTTCCAGAAAATGAAGGCAAGCTAGTGGAACAGAACTAATCCTGCGAAGTAGTTTCTGGAATGGAATTTTGTGGATCAGTCACTCATAGATACTTTGGCTCAGAGGACACCATTACCGGTGGTAGGTGGAATGATGGTAATCCTTGGCATGCAAAGGAAATGGGATCATTAGAACTTTTACCAGAAATGAACCAACGGAGCATATAGTTGGAAGGGGACACACAAGGTAATGGAACACCTTAGGCATTTCAAGAGTATGAAAGAAATGGTAAGGGTAACAACTATGGAATTGGTTGGCTCTTTTGAACACTGTTAAATTGTTAAAGAGATAATGGTAGGTGTAGACATATTGTTCACTAAGTCAATAGGAATGATAAATGCTAGACTGTCCCCTGTGAGCATTCCAGGAAACCTTTAAATGTCCTGGAGCCAGAGGATAAAAACCAAAGAAGAGGCCAAGTTAATCATCCAAGTAGAAAGGCTTGACAGAAAGTAGAATTACTTTCAGCAGATGTTTTGTATAAAGCAAAGGGAATGAATGGAGACAGCAGGTGACTCTCAGATTTGGGATGGTAAAATCCAAGTGCATACATTTTAGAACCGAGTCCCCAGAAACCTAAAGTTTTATAGAGTTTGTCTGTCACTCCCATTAGAAATTAGAGATGTCTTCTTCTTTTATGACCATGCAAAGGCCTGGAATGAGCGAGAGACTTGCAAGGGTTGGGCCTAGATCAAATTGCCTGTTGGGCAACTGGTGTCTGGCATACAACTGCACTGGAATCTGCTGGTCATATAAAGTAAAGGCATTATTTTACTAAAGAAACTGAAGCATATGTGACAGCCACTTTGAAAGAGTATGGTTAGAATAAGTACTAAGGATGTTGGATCATGGAAAGTAGAGCATGCAATTATATAAGAATATATATATACACATATATATGTATATATATATATATATATATATATATATATATATATAAATTAACACTGGCAAGAATGCTTTGTACCCACTCCCTCCCACAAATTTGTTTACTCGTGTTCTCTCTAAGCCATCTTGTCCTAAAACGTTTACCTTTGTTACTACAGGGCACTGACCAAGAGAGGAGGCAATGAGGCAAACGACAGCAGCTCTAATCAATGGACTTAGCTTATAAATATTGAAAAAAAAGCTGTTCATATGGTAACTAATGATGCAAAACTTAAAACAATGGGCTGATTCCTCCTGTCAAATGAACAAAGATGTAAAAGACTGATAAAATGAAACACGAGAATGTTGGGAATTAGGTACTTCATAAATGACTGATAAGATTTCAAAAGGCTATGATAATTCTTGAGAGTGCACTGTCCAAATATTCCATTGTGATGGGGGAAGATAGTGCAGAGTCTCCTCCATCTTGTATTCTTTCTGAAGCCAGTCCAGATTTAACTAGAATCTGATCTCCTTGATGGAGAATCTCGTTCTAGTTAGACCTAGCTACCTTACCTTAGTTTTTGCTAAAACTGCTTGTTTTTGTGTAGAATCTCCTCTAGCTAACCACTTATTTTAGCTGCCTATTAGGCTAACTGTTTATCTTAGCTTCTGTTAAAACTGCTTGCTTCAAACTGCTTAACTGGACAAGATCTCTGCCATTAAAAACCCCATGTTCTGGACACTCAGGGCTGCACCTAGGTCCCCAAACTATTGGGTATAGATCCAGAGAGCTGGAATAAAGCCTTTCAGTTGGCTACACTTTGTGCCTGAGTGGTCATCTCTGGTGGGCTCCCTATAATAAAACATACATATTTTCATATTTGACCATGATTAATAATAGTTATTGCAGTCTTTTGCATTGTTTCATTGTTTGTCTTTTAAATTTTTAAGAAAATACATAATAAATGCCTCCCTTTGATTTGTATACATTACAAATTTTTGTATAGCTTTATTTTGTTTCTAAGTTGTATTTATTAGACTGGAACTAAGATGAGGAAAGGGAAATGCTTTTTATGCAAAACTCAAGGAGTTACTTGGGGAGGAGAGGAGTTATTGGGGGAAGAAAGAGAAAAAGAGAGACAGAGAGAGAGAGAGAGAGAGAGAGAGAGAGAGAGAGAGAGAGACAGAGACAGAGACAGAGAGACAGAGAGAGAGGAAGAGATGCATACACACAGAGAGTCAGAGGGAGACACACAGAGAGACAGACAGAGAGAAGGAGGGAGAGAGAGAGAATGATTTGTGGTGTCTGTCTGATAGGACTTTGTAGATAATTTCTTGGGGAGAAGATCCCCAAAATATATGTCATTGCCTAAGCTGAGAAACAAGATAAGAGCATTGAACAAGTCGATCACATAATGGCATAGATCTGTAATCCCAGCTCCTCAGGAAGGCAAGAGCAGAAGGGTCACATATTCAAAGTCTATGTGAGCTACGGAAAGAGTTCGAGGCCAGCTTGGGGGAACTTCCTGAGACCGTGTATGAAAAAGAAGAACAGAAAGCTGGTGAGCTAGCTGTGATAGAGAGCACTCTCAGTATGCACAACGCTCTTGGTTTAATCCCCAGCACTCCCTCTCGATAAAAAAGCTTATGGTAGTTTAAGCAGTAGGAATTTATGGACCAGAGGGCCAGAGGAGCAAAGCTCCAGCCTCGCAGCGGTGTTTCTTTAATGATCTCACTGCTGAATGTTGATGCATTCATGCATATGACACAGCTGTATGGGCCTGAGCACAGAGCTATGGATGGCTGAGAAGGTTAGACAGGGCACGACTCACAGAGGGCAGAAAGTGTCTACAATTAGACAGACAGGAATAGAAAAGTCATCATTGAATACCTGTTTTTTCCCTAGATCAGCCAAATGGACACTTACAGAAAAACCATTCTCATAATATTTTATCACATCTAAAATCCAAACCTTGGAGGAAATCTAGTTTATTTGAAAATAATTTAATTGCCTATTTTATTTAATCTTGGATTGTGTGTGTGTGTGTGTGTGTGTGTGTGTGTGTGTGTGTGTGTGTGTGAGAGAGAGAGAGAGAGAGAGAGAGAGAAAGAGAGAGAGAGAGAGAGAGAGAGAGAGGTATATGTGTGTGTTTGCATGGTTCTGTGTTTGAGTATTAACATGTGCTTGCTACAGCACATCTGTGAAGGTCAGAAGACAACCTCTAGTATTCGTTCTTGTATTTCTGTTTGAGACCTTGTCTTATTCTTTATCCATTTGCTATTCTTGCTGATCCATGAACTTCCAGGGACTCTCCTGTCTCTACTTTGTATCTTTTAGCAGAGGAGCAGGAATTATAGGTGCCTGTGATGGGTTCTGAGTATATCAACTTGGTTCTTGTGTTTGGCAGGTGCTTTTGATACTAAGCCATGGCCACTGTCCCAAAATTTGACAACCATGAAAGGAATATAATAAAATCCAGATATTCATGACACACAATGCCCAGTATCAAAACCAAAATTATTTGATGGTAAAGAATGTAAGTGTGATTAATAGCTGGGAGAAAAAATATTCTAGAAAATTACCCAGCAACTGTAGATGGTAGAATTACAGAAGACGATAGGCTTAAAGGACAGAAGGGTCATGAGGAAAAACATGGAGGATATAATAAAGACTAAATGGAACTTTAAGAAATCAAAAACATACTATCTGGATTAATAATCAATGCATGTTCACCTCTGACCATACCACATAAGGAAATATATATATATAATTTTGAGTCATCAATAGCAAATGTCTGAGCTGAAGCACTCAGTAAAATGACTGAGAATAATGAAGGGAGATTTCCACCATGTTCTGGAGAGCAGACACTTCTAGTCTTTTTTTTTTTTTATTTTCTAAGTTTTTTTTCATTTACATTCCAAATCATTTCCCCTTTCCCGTTTCCTCCCTCCCCGAAAGTCCCATAAGCCCCCTTCCCTCCCTCTTTTCCCCATTCAACCCCCTCTCGCTTCTCTGTCTTGGCATTCCCCTATATCCAGTCTTTCCAGGACCAGGGGTCTCTCCTTCCATCTTCTTGGAAATCTATTGATATGCGAATTGTGAGACACTTCTAGTCTAACGTGTGCATTTGGAGTCTCAGTGGAAAAAACAAAGAGTGCTGATTAAATATGTAAATAATTGGGTAAAATGCTTGATGAAAACCATAAACCTGTATGTCAATGGCCCTCAATGACATCTAAGCAAAATAAACAAATGTAAAGGTGAAGAACTCTCACAATGCCAAGAGCACACCAAGAATCTGAAGATTATCCAGGGATCAATGATACCTTATTGAGAAGGTAAGTGTTAGCAGAAAGCCTTCGTTGGGTATTATATAAGTCCCTGCAGTGTAAATGGGGGAAATAGAATGATATTCTGAAGATGCAGGGAAACTAAATAAATCTTTATGTAGTTTAGAATTCTAAAACCCCCAGAATCTCAGAATACCCTAGACACAATTCGCATATCAATAGATTTCTAAGAAGATGGAAGGAGAGATCCCTGGTCCTGGAAAGACTGGATGTAGGGGAACACCAGGACAGAGAAATGAGAGGGGGTTGAATGGAGAAAAGAGGGAGGGAAGGGGGCTTATGAGACTTTCGGGGAGGGAGGAAACGGGAAAGGGGAAATGATTTGGAATGTAAATTAAAAAATAAATAAATAAATAAATAAAAAGAAAAAAAAAAGAAATAAAAGAAAAAAAAAGAATTCTAAAACCTAGTGAAAGCACACTTCAATAATGAAACAAATGCCAATAATTTCTCAGGCAAGCAAAATAACCCATCATTATTGTGTATTTACTAAAAGAAAGGAAGTTTAACAGACTGAAGCAAATAGTAGTAGATGAAAATTTGGATCTATGAGAAGGAAAAAAATCACAAATTGTAAATATGAAGGAAGAGAAAGTGAATATTTTCTTTGTTCTTAAATTTCTTTATAATTGATATTGTAAGACAATAGAATAACATTTATTCTTTTAATATGTAGAAAAATTAGAGGATGAATTCTACACAGCAAATTGAAGGGTGAAACAAAAGCATTGTCTTCTCACTTCTTATGTCTTATGTGAGGGTAGATGTCACAGTCTTAATATAAAATAGAAACATTGGGCAGCCAGGGACACACACCAAGAGGAAGTGAAATATATAGTGGATAAGTCAGTGATGGCAATAATTAAATATACAGTACAAAGGGAATGTTTGAAATGGAAAAGACCCACTAAACTTCCTGTTGGTGAGGACATAAATGAGCGAAAGTTCTCACCCTCTGATGAGAATACAAAATGGAAAACCCATTTGCAAAATGGGAGAGTGCTTGACTGTTTAGTATACAATTAATGATTCACTATTCCACAGGTAACTACACTCTAATATAGCTATCCAATAAGAATAAAATTTTTTCATATATGGATAGTTTTTATGCCAAGTTGACACAGGCTAGAGTCATTTTGGAAGAGGGAACCTCAATGGAGAAATGCCCCCATCACATTGGTTTGTGAGCAAGCCTCTAGAGCATTTACTTGACTAATGATGGATGTGGGAGGATCCAGCTCACCATGGTGCCTCCTCTGGACTGGTGGTCTTGGGTGCTATAGGAAAGCAGCCTGAGGAAGTCATGAAGAGCAAACCAATAAGCAGTATCCCACCAAGGCTTCTGCATCCACTCCTGCCTCCAGGTTCCTGTCCTCTTTGACTTCCTGACTTGACTTCCCTCAGTGATGGGCTGTGATGAAACTAAGCTGAAATAGGCCCTTTCCTCTTCAATGTTTTGTGGTAACTCCACAGAGAATAGAAAGTTTGTATTGCTGCCCTGAGACTGCCAGGAGAACTTGCCCAAATCATGCTTTCTGAGCTTCACCATTTTTCGTCTTTTATGAACAATAACCATATTCTGGTTGACACACTTCAAAAAAAAGTTAGCAATAAATGAAAGTGCAGAATCCCCAAAGCAAGCTTAATACATTTAGGAATTGTCATTGATCCCGGAACTATGAACTAGATCTTTGATGTATTAGATGTGTGTTTGCATTTTGACAGGTGTTGGAGCCTATGAGCTGGGTTTTAAGGTTAGAATGGTGCCTCCAACATGAAGTCAGTTGTGCCTAGGTTCTGCAGCCTGTTATACCAGGTCTCTGGTCATTGTGTTTTATCACAGTAACAGAAACTTAACTAAGGCAATATACAAAAACTAATATATGAGCAAATACATTTTTGAGTAATAGCCCAATCTGGAAGTGACCCAGATTTCCATGACAAGGTAAGTGGATGTACCAACATTGTGTATATTAATTTATAAGTGGAAAAAATGAGCTAGTGACAAATACAATAATGTAGCCATATGACAAAACCATGCTGAGCAAAAGAAGTCATATTCAAAAGAGTACATGCATATGAGTTCATTTCTGTGAAATTTTAGAATAAAGAAATGAGTTTAATCTCAATGGATCAGTGATGATGTGAGGTTGACTGAGTTCTTACAGAAGAACTATGTATTTAATGCATTTTGTATCTTGACTGTAGTGGTAGTAATATGAGTGTATCTGTCAAAGTATCTTGGTCATAATTGAGCCATGCACTCATAATGGCACATTGTGTGTGTAAATAATATATCTATAAGTTTGAGTAAAGTGATTGAGCATGAGTAGCCTTTGAAATAAAATTGTCTCAGAATTTATCACAAGAGTATGAACAATTGATTAAAAACTACCAAAATGTGTTTATTGCTATGGTCTCTACATTCTTTGGAAACCACGCTTAATTTATAATCATCATGATGATTAGTGTAATTTTCAGCTTGGCAGAATCTGAGACAACCTAGGAGAGAGACCTCTGGGCACACTGTGAAGAATTATTTAGATAAAGTTAGCCTCTGAGCATAGTTGCTTGATTGGGTTAATTGAAATAGAGATCTAACCTTAAGGAGACTGGTCCCATCCACTGGACTTGTGTCCTGGACTGCATGACAAGTAGGAAGCCTTCTGACCATGAAAATTCATCTCTATCTGCTTCCTGACTGCAGATGCAATATGATGAAGTACCTCATGTTCCTGCCACCATGACTTCCCTCTGTGATGGACCAAACCTTAAAACTGAGTTAATGCAAAGCTTTCCTCCCTTAAGTTACATTCTTTTCTTTTTGAGATTATAACAATAATTACAACATTTTCCTTGTCCCTTTCCTCCCTACAAATCCTTTGTGCTTCTTCTCAAACCCATGGTCTCTTTGAAAAATTAACTGTTGTTGCACATACATATACAAGCACACACACACACACACATGTATGTGTATACATACAAACACATGCATAAAATGCAGAACAAAGAATGTATCTGTGTATAAATTGTGAAGGTGTTTTTATTTGTGCCTATGTACACATACATGCACATGTATTTGTTGGTGTCCTTTGAGAAACAGAGCCAATGGAGTATATACTGACTTCGATATTTTATCTAATCACATTTAGGAATTGATTTATGAGAACCTTTGATTAGGGAGCCTTTTTGAGTCCTACATAGGATGGGGGAGAGTAACAGGCTGTAGGCCCAGGAGAATTGAAGTTCTCTTTCAGAGGCTGTCTGCTGCAGAACCATGAAGAATAGAGGTTGTAGATGAGTCTAAAGCCTCTGTGCTGGAGAATTTCCTCATATGGGGTGGAGCAATCTTTTGTTATTTTTAATTTTGACTGATTGAATGAGGCCACTCATTGGTGGGCAATCTGCCTTGCTCAGATTCCACCAATTTAAATGTCAATCTTATCCAGACATGATCTTATAAAAACTTTCAGAATAACGTTTTAACAAATATCCAGGCACAAGCCAAGGTATACACAAAATTATCATTGGAATATCACTTTTTCCTTTAAATCCTTTTACAGTCATTGTTTTTGAAGCTAGGGTATTTGTTAAATATTTAACCACTAGATTGAAGACAGTTTTGTTTGTTTATTAATCGCTTTTCATTTCATTTATTTTCAAAGTGATTTTTACTGAAGTAGCATATACAAATCATCAAATTTATTGATTTTAAAATTTAAAGTGCGTATTTCTTTGAAATTTAGGACACTTACATTCTTATGCAACCACCACCATTAACCATTTAACACAAGAATTAGCAAGGGAAAGAGATCAAGACTTTAAGCCACAAGGAGAGAAGAGGAAGTTTGAATAGTTCCATTCTTTCCCTCTTCATTTTAGAGAAAGAACTCTGACATTTTTATTCTGTTGCCTGTTCAATGATAGAGCCTTCTAAGAACGTCCTGATACAGTGAAAGTCCTAAATTATGTTTCCAGAAAAAAAAGTCATGATCTTACTTTTTGCCTTTACTTTTGGTTGTGCTAAGCATTGAACCCATGTCCTGTGTGTACTGGTTAAGTTCACCTTTAATGTGCCAAAAGTCCCAGTCCAAGTTCTTATTATCATTATTATTTTGCTGAGTCTTCAGATTGAGCTCAGGACTTCATGTATGCTAGTCTACCATTTTACCATTGGACCATATCCTCTAGCTCAAGACTCTATTAAAAATACTTACTTACTTATGCCTTACTTACATGTCTGTGTGAGTATATGCCATACATGCTGGTGCCTGAAAGATAGAAATCATTCGATTCCCTCCAACCCCTAAAACTGGATTTATAGGTAGTTTAGCTTCTGACCTCAGTACTGAGACCCAAACTCCAGTCCTCTGCTAGAGCCGTGAGCGCTCTTTACTACTTAGCTATCTCTCCAGCCCCGAAGTTCCACTCTCAATATGGAAGTCACATGTGAATAACTTATTAGTTGGGTTTTAGTAATCTTGTTCTATTTGTATCATGTAACATTTAGCCCTTAACTTCCTTTTCTTGTGAGTTCACTCACTGATGTTATACAGAATCTTTCAGTAAAAAGAGACTGAGGAGTCTGCGTTAGGATGCATTGGGGGTAATTTCCCATTATTTTCTTCTTTCATATGAAAGAATCCTCTGTTAAAATAATCTTAGTCCTTTTTTTGTTGTTGTTGTTGTTCTCAAAGCAAATAGAAATGCCTCTTTGCTCTGACAGATGAATTTGTATAAGGTAGCTGGCCCTCTGTCCTTGAGATCTGCTTGTTTCTAGAGAATACACCCTCTTCTACCTTTTGTCCATTTGATGTAAAGGTCATTTATCTGATTATCAGGCGTGCAGGTTTCCAGTCTGTCGAATTCTGGAGTTCAGATTTAGAAGCTGATGTCACGGCAAATGGAAGCCATGTTCTCCAGCATGAGCTTTAACAGTTGTAAAGTCTCCATGTTGCTTTTCCTCTCTATCACCCCTGATTTCTGTTAGTTGAGTTTTGGTATCTATATCAAACTCAAAGTTTACGCTTATTTCCTCAAATCCTATATATTACATAGATCAGTCTCTATGTAGGATGTGTGAAACCATGAACTTCCTAGCTCTGTAGATCTTGTTTGAATACTTGTTGAATGTGACTATTCCACATAAGTGGCTTTGAGCCCTGAACATCATTTTAGTAACATTTGAGGCAGATAATGGTAATAGAACATCATCACCTCTACTCTATGATTCTAATATAAATTTTATGCCTACAAAAAGCAAAGGCTTTATACCTAAGATTTGATTTTCATAGAGTCTACATGGTTAATCATTTTCTCTTTTCATATGTGTGGTGGTTTGAATATACTTGGCTCATGGGAAGTGGCACTATTAGGAGGCATGGTCTTGTTGGAATAGGTGTGGCCTTGTTGGAGGAAGTGCATCACTGTGTAGGCAGGCTTTGAGGTCTCCTGGTTTTAAAGCTCTGCCCAGTTCAGAAGAGACCCTCCTCCTGGCTGCCTGCAGAAGATGGTCTCCTCCTGCCCGCCTTCAGTTCAAGATGTAGAACTCTTGGCTTCTCTAGTACCAAGTCTGCCTGTAGGATGCCATGCTTCCTACCATGATGATAATGAACTAACTCTCTGAAACTAAGCCAGCCCCACTTAAGTGCTTGCTTTTATAAGAGTTGCCTTTTCATGGTGTCTCTTCACAGCGCTAGAACCCAAACTAAGACAATATGTTATAACATTGAAATTACAAGGAAAGTAAAGCTGTATGCTTAGTCTCTTTAGAAGTTTTCTGGGGCCTGGGGTGATCTACCATTAATTCCAGTGTCCAGGAGGCAGAGACTAGTGGATTTCTGTGAATTTCAGGCCAGCCAGGGCTACATAGTGATACCTTGTCTTGAAAATTTTACTTTATCTTCTTACAAAATTATCACTTTTGTGTAAGAAGTATATGAAATTCAGTGAAACCCTGTTCAAAAATTGTGTTCTTTTCTAGCAGCTGTGATTACCTACACAAGATTATGTCCAACTACATGTTGTCGCGAAGTTGGGAGAGACTCAGAAGTCTCCACTAATCTCTAGGGAGCTACTGGAAAGCAATGGTTGTTGGAAAAGAGAGAGAGATTTTCTCCAGTGAAATGGCCACTGGTAAAGGACCCAAGCTCCTGCAAGCAACTCTAATGAGGCTCGTTGTGTTCCATTCACAAAACTAGATGTGAAAGTAGAAGGTCGACGGGTTGGGAAGAGAAAAGGAATCACCAGAAGTCACAGGGGAGCAACAAGGTAATGGGCAGAGAACTCTATCAAGATATGCTTTATATATATATAATGGAAGTATTATAATAATATTCTCATTATGAATAATTAATATGCTAATCAACCTGTATTCTTGAATAAAATTATCAGAACATCAACTTAGTACTTTGCAAATACAGGTTGTGTCTACCCAAAGCATTCATTCAAAATTTGAGTCTAAATAGGCAAGTTTTGGACCAACCATGATGATACCCACATGTAATTCCCTCAGTCAGAAGGCTGAGACAGAAGTGTGAGGTCAAGCTAGCCTGTAGAGCTAGACCATAAGTCCAAAATTAATAAACAAATGAAAGAATATGAGCACCCTAAATTTATGTGTAAACTATTCCACTACCCATTTTCGTAAATGAATCAAGTAGAATTTAAAATTTTCCATCTGTATTGTTTTATGCATTCAAGAAAAGCTTGCCAAATCTTATGTGTAGACATCTAGTTTTATTGTCCATCAAGTATTTTTGAGCAATCTACACTCCAATGAAAATGTCCCTAGGTACTAAAAATGAAAATTGGTATTATACAGTCAGCCAACACATATCATTAACATTTGAAAATCAGTGGGTGGCTATTGGTAAGACAGTACAGATTTAAAATGGGAAAAACAGAGAAACTCATTTTAGTATTGTTAGTAACTGAGATGGATAATACATGCAATGGGAACTATGTTTGTATTACATGTCAAATCCCATTACAAAAAATGTCATTAAAGGGGAAAGGCTCATAGTGAAAGGGATGTCCACACCCCTGGCTGACAGCCCATTTGTTTCAAGCAACATTCAATATAAAACAGAGACATTTCTCCTACCTTTGGAATTCACTAATAAATTTGGCTTATATTGCCATATACCTCCAGCCAAAAGATTCACATCTAGGCACATTCCCCAGTACAGAGATCCTAAGTTGAGTTCTGTATCATTTCATTCCACATTCCCTTGAATTCCCTCTGCATTCCTGCTGGTCTCCTGACCTGGACCACAGATTTTACTTTCTAAAGTTTTAGAAATGGGTGAAAAGCATTTGAGACAAATCAACAGTTCTGTAAGAGTTCTTCTGTGATCCGATTATTCCAGTGGATAAAGCATTGTCTTCAAACACATGTCAGGATTGGAAGCATAGTCGGTGGTGTGATCCTTTTTGTCTTGGAAATTTCAGAGGATTGATTTAGGTGGTCTCCCATGAGAATCAGAATCTTATCAACAATTTCTGCATCTCTGGGAGAACAAATCGAGACAATATATGATACAATTGTCTAAGTTGAACTGATATAATTGAACAAGTCCCTGATACCAGCAGCAAGTGACTGAAGTCCTGGAAATAAACTTCCTCCTGAATTGAATAATTTTACTCTCAAAGGTTGTTAACCTTATTTGGTGAGTGTTACAGCCGGAGTCCAAGGAACTAAATCTCAGTGAGAAAGTACTTTCTGGTGTTTAAAATGACACAAATTAGCTGGCAGTTGAATAATGATTTATCTTCTCCATTTGAGAGTTAGTTGAAACTAACAAGAGCTGCACTTTAAATAGCAACTATGGGAATCTTTCTCCAGTAGAAATGATTGGCAATATTTTGGAAAGTGTAAAAATGCACGTTGTCTTAATTTAGACTTATCAATCCATTGTACCATCCACAGCCAAACATGGACCACTTGCCTGCCAAATGAGCTCAAATTGTCCCTTGGTTAAGGATTAGACCATTAAAGAGATTTTTTTTCTGTGCTTGTGGATAGTTCTTTTTGAATGAGAAGCCAAACGCAAAAGAGAAAGCTTTAAAATACTCTTTCCTTCATGCTATATGACGTGCAAGTTATGGAAGCAATGAATGTGAATGAACAGCTTAGTTCATTCATGCGTGGGGAGACAAATGGACAGGAAAGTTAGGAAACAAACATTTCCAGGCACCCATTTGCCCCAGTGAGACACTACTTCTTACTCTCTTGTGTCCTCAAGGCCATGACTCTTAGCTGACCATGACATGGTCTTGTGGTCTTGCTGCCCACTATGGCATTGACCCAGTTTTCTGGTTCAACACAGAAAAATAGGTTGTTTTCTTTCTCCTGATACAATGGAAACTAAGGAAGCTGGTATCTTTTTATCTACCAAAGTTCAACTCATATGTGCATCAGAACTTGAAAGTCAAGAATGCAAATCCAACATCTAAAGTCCTTTGTGTTAAGTCCCAGAAGCTAGACAAAACTCTCAAGAGACCAAAATTTTCAAAAACATCAGCTTCTGTCCTAAGAATTTGTCTAATTTTTTTTTGGTTAATGAACACCAAGTTCTTCTAAATTCACTTTTCTCCTTTCTTAGTGTCCTGTTCAGTTGAAATATGATCTTTATGAATGTTGTCTAACATTTACCTTTCTAAATGCTATCTTTCTTGTTTGTTCTATACAACTTTTAAATCAGACTCGGTGTCTTGTCATTATTACTGCTCTCTGAAAGGCATCAAAGAATGCTATAGATCCTTACTAAGAACTTAGAGTAAGCATGTAGATTTTTGTTCTGCAGTTTTCAAAATAGGAACCAACCAGGCACCCGTACATTCTAGGGCAATAACAACCAGTTCTACCTTAGCTTGATCCCCATAAACCATGTTTAAAAAATTTTGGGTTTGGTAATATGTACTTGTCATACCTGTACTGAACAAGCAGAGACTGATGGGTGTCTGAGGCATACTGGCTGGCCAGATAGCCTAACCTACTTGGTGAGCTTTGGACCAATAAAAGACTTTCTCTAAAAAACAACAACAACAACAACAACAACACACACACACACACACACACACACATACACACACACTTATATGCACATGCATGTGAAAGAACATGCACACACAATATTTCAAAAATAAATAAAACTTTAGTTTCACCAGGTACATGAGCTCCATACCCAGTAGCCCATGTGATGAGTGGCTCCCATGTAGTACAGTACAGGTATAGGACATCTGTGTCATCATAGAGAAGCCTAATGAACAACTTTTGCTCCTTTATGAGAAGAAATAAACCATGCATTTAAATGTATTTTAAATATATTTTATGATTTTGAAAAGATATAACACACAACTGTCAAAATTCTAGACAATCAATAAGAAATCTTGTACAATCATGTTTTACTCTCTACTGTTCATCCTGTTTTACACTTCAGGAAAAAAAATGTGGTTCCAAGATTGTCCCATCATTACCCAAATTTGGTGAGTGGCTCAGATAGAGTTGAAGCTGACATTGCAGACCACTTAATGTGTGGACAGACAAAACATGGATAAGTATGACATGCGACGAGAGCCTCAGATAGACCTCTGGAGAGCCCATCGATGTACCTTGTGACCTGCAGACTAAAGTGCCAGCCTGAGTATTTTGCTTTCTTTGTAAATTTTCCTTGGAAGTAAGGGCTGCTTGTTTCAGTACCACCAACAGATTTGTAGTGATTACAGCGTGTATCCAGTTACTATGTATGACAACTTGGAAATGTAGAAGCAAGTTCTCCCTTTCAACTGTGAGTACAGACATTCAGGCATTGGCATTAATGAACTTGTAAGATCAAAATGAATGTAGCAAATGCACTATAGCAAGTCACGCTCTCTTGTCTTTTATTCCTTTGGAAGTCATGCTTGAACATAGTACTCAGCAACTGAAGAAATGGCAAGAATCCATAGAAAAAGACCCATTAGCAAGTAAAAAAGCTGAGTCCTCCCTGTAGAGATCTACTACTAATTCCTATGTGAACCTCACTCTTTACAAAAGAATAAATCCTAATATTCCAAGAGCTGATGGATCTGTCATTTCTGATTCTAATGCTGAGGATTCAAAGTCTCTCACTCATCCCCTATTAGAGCAGAGACATTTGATGTCAGGTACCAAAACGAATATTTGTCTTCATCTATTTCTGTTCCTTGAGGTTAAAGATTCACCCATTATCTGCCTCCTCTATTTGTGAATGAGGATTCAGGATTAGTTTATTTAGCTCTTATTTCATTTACATTTTATGTAAACACTACTGTATCAGAGACTGTCTGCATCTTGACAAAGATAACAGATACCAATGCCACTTTTGAAGATGGTGGAAGATTAAAAATATAACGGATGCAGGGATGGTACTCTTCATTACATCCCCAATTAATGTACCAGTCTGGTTCCTGCAAAACCTGATGGTGCATGACAGGATGACAGTCGGCTAATGAAAACTTAACTAGTCACAGCTGCTGTGCCAAATGTGGCCTCTTTATTAGTTTAGAATATCACTCTCCTGAGCTGGTATGAGGTTGCTGAACTGACAAACACATTCTTTTCAATAGCCACCAGACACGACTATCAGAAGTTCACGCTTACACAGGGTGGGCCATAGTAGTCTTTGGACAGTCAGCCCTGATCTGTGAGCATTATTTCTGTATTGTAATGTTGTTAATTAGATACAGTGATAAACACAGGCAATCGATGCTTGTTTTCATAAGATACTTGTGTTTCAGATGAAGCAAGACAAATTACAAAAAGATTCAGGATCCTGCTACAGTTATGATTTTTAAAAGTAGATCTCAGCTTCGGAAGGCATGCTGTAACAGCTTTACCCAACCTCACTCCTCCTAATGTTAAAAGGAAACGCATCCTTCATACATCTTTGTACTTGGGAGAACCACTGTGATCTATTTATTGATAATTTAGAAGAGTGCATGTGTGAAATAGATCTATGAAGAGAAAGGATGTTGTAGCAAGCTTGGGCTGTGTAGCAAGCATCACTACCATTTGGGCTATGGAGCCTGCAGAACCAATGGTGTTGGAGATACCTCTAGAAAAGAATACTACATGGATTCCTTCTGCAAAGTTCCATAAAAGAATTGCAGCAAAGAGTCCTGGAATAAGACCATGCTACCTGCTACAGAACATCAGATACTATTTTTAAATGCAGGCTCACTCTATTAGCCCATGGTAGAATTTGAGCATCTATTTGCTTCATATTAAGTAACCATTCAGTCATACCTTTCCTTTCTGAGTTGGATGCTACCACAATGAGTAGTAAGTTTGGGCCTAGTACCAAATCCATTACAAAGTGGAAATAGTAGATCTAACATGGGCCTAGAGCAAATGTCAGGTGAGTACCATTTATTCTTAGTTCCTATGCCAATGTTTTAGTGACCCTCCCTTGGATCGCAGATACGGGATCTGGGAGTTTCTTGCCACTAACAATGGAAGAGACAAAAGCCTGAGCTTGAGTCATTATTAGTCAGTCTGGTACTTACGTGTAAACTAGAAAAGAACACTTGCTCTTCTACCAGTCGCATGAAAAAGGACCACTGAATAGCAGGCGGGTGGGCCTTTTTTTTTTTAACACAATGATCTGTTTCGTCATTTTCTTGGAAGGGGTAGTAGAAGGAAGACGTGTATACAGTGGTGAATAACTTAGGGGATTGAAAATACATAAACCAACAGACAGCAGTGAGTGATTTAGTTGGTTGGCTAGAAACACGATTCAATAGTACTGAAAAACCAGGGATAAAGATGTCTATGAAAGAGAAACTTGCATAGCGTCTACACTCAATGGAAAATGTACATAACTTTGGGGTGCATGATGCTGATAAGATGCTAAACATATATGTGGACATGATCTCAACCTGACTCTATTCCCAAACACTTGGGGCTTATGCAGTGAATAGGCTTTCAAATGATGCAGACATGGTAGGAGAGAAAGAGACTTTGTATGCGTTCTCTCTCATTCCTAAAAGCTGATTAACCCATTGGTGTTACTGATAACAAGCCTATTGGTACCCAAACCAGTACTGCATCTATCTACCAAGACAGTATTTCTTTTTTTTTAAATTTTATTTTATTTTCTAAGTTTTTTTATTTACATTCAAAATCATTTCCCCTTTCCCGTTTCTTCCCTCCCCGAAAGTCCCATAAGCCCCCTTCCCTCCCTCTTTTCCCCATTCAACCCCCTCTCGCTTCTCTGTCCTAGCATTCCCCTACATCCAGTCTTTCCAGAACCAGGGGTCTCTCCTTCCATCTTCTTGGAAATCTATTGATATGCAAATTGTGTCTAGGGTATTCTGAGATTCTGGGTTAATATCCCCTTATCAGTGACTGCATACCATGTGTGTTCTTTTGTGATTGGGTTACCTCACTAAGGATGATATTTTCAAGTTCTGACCATTTGCCTAGGAATTTCGTGAATTCATTGTTTTTAATTGCAGAGTAGTATTCCATTGTGTAAATATACCACATCTTCTGTATCCATTCCTCTGTTGAGGGACATCTGGGTTCTTTCCAGCTTCTGGCTATTATAAATAAGCCTGCTAAGAACATAGTAGAGCATGTGTCCTTATTGCATGCAGGTAAAGCCTCTGGGTATATGCCCAGGAGTGGTATAGCCGGATCCTCCGGGAGTGTCATGCCCAGTTTTCTGAGGAACCGCCAGACTGCTTTCCAGAGTGGTTGTACCAGCTTGCAATTCCACCAGCAGTGGAAGAATGTTCCTCTTTCTTCACATCCTTGCCAACAACTGCTGTCTCCTGTGTTTTTGATCTTAGCCTTTCTGACTGGTGTGAGATGGAATCTCAGGGTTGTTTTGATTTGCATTTCCCTAATGACTAAGGATGATGAACATCTCTTTAGGTGCTTCTCAGCCATTAGATATTCTTCAGGTGAGAACTCTTTGTTTAGCTCTGTACCCCATTTTTTAATAGGGTTACTTGCCTCTCTGGAGTTTAACTTCTTGAGTTCTTTGTATACATTGGATATTAGCCCTCTGTCGGATGTAGGGTTGGTAAAGATCATTTCCCAGTTAGTTGGTTGCCGCTTTGTCTTTTTGACAGTGTCTTTTGCCTTGCAAAAACTTTGTAATTTGATGAGGTCCCATTTGTCAATTCTTGATTTTAGAGCATAAGCTATTTGAGTTCTATTCAGGAAATTCTCCCCTGTGCCCATATGTTCAAGGTTCTTCCCTGGTTTCCTTTCTATTAGTTTCAGTGTGTCTGGTTTCATGTGGAGGTCCTTGATCCACATGGAATTGAACTTAGTGCAAGGAGATAAGAATGGGTCAATTTGCATTCTTCTGCATGTTGACCTCCAGTTGAGCCAGCACCATTTGTTGAAAAGGCTATCTTTTTTCCACTGGATGATTTTAGCTCCTTTTTCAAAGATCAAGTGACCATAGTAGTGGTCTTTTAGTGGTCTTAGGTTCTTTTACTCTTGAGAATAGTTTTAGCTATCCTGGATTTTCTGTTATTCCAGATGAATTTTTGAATTGCTCTTTCTAACTCTATGAAGAATTGAGTTGGGATTTTGATGGGGATTGCATTGAATCTGAATATTGCTTTTGGCAAGATGGTCATTTTTACTATATTAATCCTGCCAATCCATGAGCATGGCAGATTTTTCCATCTTGAAGTTCTAGCTAGAGCAATTAGACAACAAAAAGAGGTCAAAGGGATACAAATTGGAAAGGAAGAAGTCAAACTATCACTATTTGCAGACGATATGATAGTATACTTAAACGACCCAAAGAACTCCACCAGAGAACTCCTACAGCTGATAAACAACTTTAGCAAAGTGGCCGGATATAAAATCAACTCAAGCAACTCAGTAGCCTTCCTATCTATACTCAAAGGATAAGCCGGCTGAGAAAGAAGTAAGAGAAATTATACCCTTCACAATAGCCACAAACCATATAAAGTATCTTGGTCTGACTCTAACCAAACAAGTGAAAGATCTGTATGACAAGAACTTCAAGTCTCTGAAGAAAGAAATTGAAGTATTTCTTATAAGAAGACTAAGTTTGACTTTGGCTCCCTTTCTACCCTAAAGAGAAAAGTGCTTTATTCTTATAAGATTCTCTTGTACTAGAGAAAGTGTTGACACTATACCTAGGGTTGCATTGCTATCTGAGGGCTCACAAAGTATGTACTGAGTGGGCTTTCACATTTTATTGCCTAAACAAAGGAATCAGTGTTATCGAAGAGGAGATGTGATGATGAGCTTGTGGCTATGAAGTCTATTAGTCTTGCTACATTCCCAAACTTATAGATAGAACGAAGAAGGGAATTTCTTCTCACCAGCTTGAAGGGACACTCACAAGGTTAGGGCACATCCTATATGTATTAATCAGTGATAGAGTGGAACCAACAGCTGTAATGGTTTCAAGGGTGTCAGATTTCTCAATGGTAAAATGAAATGCTAAACCACCCAGATCTGTGTGGATGCCAGAGGAAGGAGGGAGAACTTTGAAACGTTTTAAGTGTTGGAGAGAAGCTATATTTGGGAGAAGGGAAGTTAATGTGAGAATTGTGTGTCTCTGAGCACTGTGGGAGTTAGATGGCAATGGTGCTGTTGAAGTCCTATTCAAATCTACTTCAAAGGAAGGTGTACTTAACTCTCAGCTACTGTGAATGTGAGATAGCCACCTCCCCTTCTGGAGTCTTGTCCTCAGCCAACGTAGCCTATTTCCTGGAGGCGGTATTTTTTTTTCTCAGGAAGCTGACACAGGATAAAGAACTGTGCCTTGCTTGCCTGGAGATGGGAAAAACCCTGGCCAGTCTTTACCATCATACTTCCCATGGGACAAGATAGAAACCAGTATCCAGTCTCAATAGCATGTCTGTTTCCCTGCCCCCTCCGCCCTCACCTTTTGCAATTAGAGATACTATATCCTGTGATAATTTGCCAATAGATGAAACAAAACAGAGAAATGGAATCATCAACTGTTTGTATTCCAAATTTTCCTCCCCTGATAACCAGTTTCTCAAAAAAAAAAAATTCTTGCACAAGAATCATCCTAGTTTCTGTTTCTAAATAACTTGTATTAGGGTGAGGCAGGAAGCCAATTTCCAAGAGTCTTGAGGGCTACGAATCCCAAACACAACTATTTATAGTCAAATGAATTTCTCAGTAAAGGAAGTTGCATGCCCACACATATATTCTATGTTTCAATGAGTAAGTCAACCTTTACTATCCTTCTTCGCTAATGGACTGGGAATCCTTTCAATAACCAGAAAGAATAAAGCTTCAAATGCTGCATGGTGGACATGCCTGCTTCAGTGACTTGTGGGTACAAGCATCTCCTTGGAAAGGTGTGTAACTGTAGGCCTGCATGGGAGTGCCTAGGATGAACGCATGACTCAGTCACATGTCTTGGAAAAGAACCAGTAGGTTTACAGGCTGTGGTGTAGGACACAGATGAAGCAATTTCAAATTATACGTGTACTTTAGGAAGACTTTTCTCTTAGGCAACAAGCGGGGCCCTTTAAGTTAGACTTGGATCTAATTTCTTGGACTTGACTATTAGTGGATTTTTACAATTAGAAATATTACATTGGAAAGATAGTTTTTAAATAGCTGAAAAATAAAAAGGAGAGATAAGATCATCTTGCCTGAGACAGAGATGTGTGGATACCTTTTAGGTCAAGATACTGAGAATATGCTCAACGCCTAGCACAAAGCACCATCACAGCGGGAATAACTGTCTAGATCAGAAGATCTGGACCTCAGAACACCCCCAAATAAAAATTTAAAAATCCATTTTATTTGTCTGCTAGAAACTTTCCTGGAGCCACATATATGGTTATTGAAATATTTGATAAATGTCAGAGTTACTCTGGCCCAAGATTTTAGTACATTTGGTTTAGTTTCATTAACTATTTAATTTTGAAGTTGCCCTTGTCTGTGATCTCTCATGTGCTAAAAATAGCAAAAGAAAACTTAGAAAATTGATATTATCTAATAATAAATAAAAGTTGCTCAGACCGTTTTTTTCATGAAGGCAGGGATATTTTAAATCGCTTGGAGGGATTACTCATCAAGTGACTTTGGATGAGGACAGATTTGAAATATAAATAAGATTTCTCCGGACAAAAGGGGGCTACAATAATATCTAGCTCTTTGTTCTGGACAGGTGAAAATTGAAGGACATATAAGGAGTTATATGTTGTATTCTCCATCCTAAGCACTCTGTGGAACCTCTTTTAGGCCTTTGGAACCGTGTGTCTAGCAGCAGCTGTAACCCTACCAAGTTCAGCTATATGTAATCGCTCTACAGCTTCTTCCTGTGGTACTCTCTGATCTGGCTAAGAAAATGTCATTTTGGAAGATCATTGCTGCAGGCTTTCCCGTTGGTTCACAGAGCTAATTGCTTCACACAGGTCTTGTCCTCTGAGTCACGCAGCCTGAGATGGAGAGTTGGAACCTGGGCAGGGAGTGATCCAGGCAAGTGATAAACTGACATCAAAAGATTTGGCGCTCAGGTTGATGGAAGCACCTAAGAGGACAGACAGTTCTCCAAACCCCAGGTGCTCTCTAGTGCCAGAAGATCTAAACTGGAAATCTTACAATGAGATGATCTCCCATGAAGTGTCTGGTACTGTACTTTGTTTCCCACCAGGTCAAAAATGCCATGACCACACATTTGAAAAATCATATTTTAGTTTCAATTATAGTCCTGTCCCAAAGACAAAATCTCAGATCAGTGAATCACTGACAAAAGAGAAGGTAATTGACCATGTAAGTGGAGCCCAGGGGACATTCTGATCCCGGAGATGCTGAGGGTGTTCCTACTTAGAGTTTTCCAGTTCCTCTAGCAATTAAAACGAAGGTTCTAATAGGCATCTGGCTAATGCCTCTACCAGAGTTGCTCATGTGTTGAGAAGCAACTGTTTCCAGTTGACAAGGATAGAAACTTGACAGCAGAATCTCTACTGGTCAAGGATACACTTGCACATCCTTAGGTTAATATAAACCCATAGCCAAAGATGTCATTGTCTTTCAGAATATGAGGATTTGCTAAGTCTGCAATGTGGGATTTTGAAGTAATAAAAACCAACCAACCCAACAACAATAACAAAACAGCGCAAGATAGTAGAACATTTTGCTGAGAAGGGCAAGGGAGATATGTCTAGGAATGAAGAACCCATTCTGGTGTGAATAGTGTCTCTGTGTGTGTAGGGAAACACATCTGTACTGTTCATCAGTCCCTACATTCCTAAAAAAAACAGCAGAATTCATTCTCTAGAGACTAGCAGCTGTTGGGGTCTCCTTTACCACTTCAACCTTTCTAAAATCTCTAAAGAAACACATCTCTAAAGGAAAGAATTGAAATTCTGAAGACAATGTCCTTGAATTGAATTCATCCTTTGTATTAGTTACTTTTCTGTTACTCTGATAAAACACCATGACTCAAAATGACTTATGGAAGGAAGAGTTCATTTGAAGCCACAGTGCTGGAAGGTAAGGGTCAATCATACTGGGGAGGTATGGCAACAAGAAGGGGGCAAGGCAGCAGGAGGAGGAAACTGAGAGATTACATCCTCGACCTCAATCATGAAGCAGAGGGAACTGAAGTGGGGTGTGGCTATGAGCTCTCAAATCCCACCCCTAGTGATGTACTTCCTCTACATGTCTTTATCTCCTAAACCTCTCCAAACAATGGGGGTGGGATGGGGCAAGTGTCCAAATATGTGAATCCGTAGGGGACATATTTGGACACATCCTTCATTGTATCTAATACAAATCAAGTAAAATAGCCTTGTAATGAGGACACACTCTTCTTTTGCACTAGACAGTTCTACTCTTTTCCCTATAGAATAATGTAAGGGCTGAGGGCCTAATTATTCTCTCAGTTTTTTTTTTGGAGTTTATTTAATGAAGGTTTATTTACAGATGTTATGATTCTTTGGAGTCACAAATAAGAAGAAGTAGACTGGTGTTTTCAAATGAGTGCAGAGTTCCTGGACATGAATACACCAACCCCACAAAATGCTCCACTCAAAATGTCAGCCATCACTAGTGACTTAGTTCTCAGGTGCCATTGTCTTAAAAGTCTTCAAATATTTGAGCAAAGTACCTGCATTTTCATTTATTCTGGACCTCGTAGCTCATGCAGCTGGTCCAATTCAAAGCTTATTGGAGAAATCAAAACATCCAAGTAACTAAAGTAACTAAAGGAAAGAATACTTCATATATTGTGATCAGGCAAAAGGAAGAAAAAAAATGAATTCCAGAGGGACATGTGTCTACATGCAATTGCTAGAAGCCAATTTCTTTAATTTAAGCTGTGTTATTTTAGAAATAATTTCATAGAAATTTGCACCTTCCAACTGTTATCATTTTGCCTAGACACTAAAGAATTGTGTTAAGCTGTGATGATTAATCTAGCCAAGCCCACTGCACAAAGAACCAGAGGTTTGATTTAGAAGAGTCATGGGAAATGAGAAGAAGGGAGAGGAAGTGGGGAGGAGAAAGAGCAGTGTGTGTGTGTGTGTGTGTGTGTGTGTGTGTGTGTGTGTGTGTGTGTGTGTGTGTGTGTAAGCATGTGCACATTCATGTAGTGTCAGAAGCCAACCTCAGGCCATGTTCCACACTAGTTGGGTTCTCTTGTTCTCTACTGGTCTATTAAGCTAACTGGTCTAGCTTTAGAAAACTATTTGTACCAAGCTGAATTACACATACTGAAATTACACATACTGAATTACACATACTGTGCATGATGTGAAATTCACATAGAATTAATAGAAAAATATAAAAAAAATGATTAGAGTATGAAAGAACAGCTCGCCAAGAAGGAAATGCAAAAGTCTGCAAAACCATCAAATATAGTTTGGAGAATATGATTGGCAGGAAAGATATCTGAAGGCTAGAAAAGGAGACAGGAGGAGAGAAAACGTCAGGCACATCGACCTGTTCAGTTTGGGTGACATTCATTACAATAGGCACCATATCATGCTAATGTAACATTTCAGATCTAAATTAAGAACTGAGATGTTTTCCAGAGAGCTTTGAGGAAAGGAACAGACTGTAACATGGCTCCTAACATTCAATATGGAGAAAACCCTATAGTACATTGCAGAATAACACAAATGTGTGCCTGTGTAGTATGTTTTCTAGAGAAAAAGTGGACAGGAATATTTTTTTTCTTATTAATTTTTGTACATCAGAATAATGATAGATTAGGGAGTGTTTCTCTGAATATACCAGAAGTGTTAGCCCCAGTTCCACAGATAAGTTTGTGTATGATTGTGATTTTAGGACCAAAGGGCCTGAAGAGGGGAACACACAGTTAGAATACTGACTCCATTACTTTCATCATGATGACAACTACTACCAATATACAGCCAGGTGTCTGTGCCTTTTGGGATGCGAGGCCCACGATAGATGCTTCTATACCTTCACAATATTAAAATCACACTCTCCTGCTGTAATGCTAGCACAGAAGTGTGGGTCCGACACGGTGCTCATTATCTCCGACATCTCTATGGAGTTCCCAAGTGGTTTCTTCACTTTGTTCCCAGTCTCTGCCCTGGATTTTCTCAGGTGTGACTGTTGATCTTTCCATTCTCCATATCACTTGCTCCCACTCTGTTTCTCACTTGCCCTGATTGTTTTCATTCAGCAAAATGCTAATGACCCAAGTTTAGTTGTGGGGTGGACTTAGATATTTGAGGGTGATTGCTATAGATGTAATTCTTATGTCTGCTTCACTTTAACACGTTGGAACCCTATGCCCTTATATGCTAGTCTGGAGAGATGGGGCTTTGAGAAGAGGATTGTGTCAGAGGCCGGAGCTTTTAAGATAGAATTCTGTCTTTAAAAGTAGAGACATAGGACAGCTTGCTTCTCTTGGAAGAGGCCGTCTGTTGACAAAATCAGGAAAAGAAGAGGGCCCTCATCAAACCCTCTAAACATGTGGAACTCTGATCTATGTCTTCCAGACTCCAGAGTGACGTTAAAGAGATTTTTGTTGTTTAAACCATCTACTCTCTGCTTAAACTAAGGTTTTGATAACCTAGCACCACTGAAGAGTCAAACCAATAAAGAGAACACCAATCATAGATGCTTTGACATCCGTGAACAATTGCCCGTCTGCTCTCATTGTTTGTCAGCTCTATGTCTTCCTTACGTTTGACCAGGTCTTTGCTTCATGCCTGGTTCCACCCTATATACTCACTTCAAGAATGGGTTAGCTTCCAATCCCATCACTGTTTATTATGGTATAATTTATCACTTTGCCTCCTGCTAGTCATGTCATAGAGCATATTTTAATACAGAATGCTTTTTTTCTTTGGGTCAATGCTGATTCACAGCACAAATGTTTTACAGAACTGTCTCTGCTTGTCTAAAAGGCAGAATAGCATTGGTGTAAGACTAACCAATGCAAAAGCAACATGTCAAAACAAAAACAGGCAAACATGCAAAAATAGTAGAAGCTTAGAATTAAAAAGAATTAAATGAAAATTCACACATAGAGGTTGACATAATCAGCCATTTAGGTAAGAAGTCTTCTTGGTTAGCATATAGGACAAGGAATATTTTGTATTCTTTCTTCTAGTGGGGTAAATCAAACATGATCTTTTAATCTTAATGATACAATTGAGGCAATTGTGTGTCAATGAGATAAATATAAGAGTCTATAAATATAAAACTTTGAATTGAATTATATACATGTATTTCAATTATATATAAAATCAAGAATGCTGACATTTTAATTTATCATAGGATACATCCTTATTCCCAAAGGCCATAACATCTGTGTACTTGGTAATTGTAAATTATGTTCATCATCTTGCAATCTAGAAAATTGAGGGTCAAATTGGTCATTAAAAAGTTTGAAAGCCAAATGATTGTTTAGAAATATGTAATGGCAAACTGTAGAGTGCATTTTTTGGAGATATTTTACCTCTGTTAAAAAAATTATGACAAACTTTCATTCTCCCAACATCACTTACCGAAAGATAGTTTTTCAGTTCAGGCCACCCTCTTTCCTTTGATGAACATTTCAAAAAGACAAATGAATATCCATAATTGACGGATAATCATTAACTCATGTAAGTGAGAGTTTACTCCTCAGAGTTCTAAAGTTATCTCAAGTCATGATTTGTATATCGCATAGAGGAGAGACAGGGCTCTGGTTATGTGACTCAGTGTCCCACGGTCCTAGAGTTGAGCTTTGCTTGGATTTCTATCAGTCTTTAGTATTTGTTGCTTCCACAGCTGCTCTGATGCTATTCAGGAGGTGTTCTAGGAGATGAGTATAATCAATGTGCATTAGAAGTCCCTTGTTTAATAAGATGGGTGAAATTATTGATATGGTATTCAGATCTGCATCACCACTACGTAGGTATTAGAGTTTGTTCAGTGTGCCCACTGGGCTAGGGGAAGTGTAGATCCTTGCCCTTCTCATTAATTTATGGTCTCCTTTTGGGGCAGAAATTTTTATTAATAGGCAAATCATAGAAAAAGTGAAAGACTTTTAAGAGCCTGAGTTAGTTAATTTACACAGGAGCTGAGAGAGAATGTGTGTGAAGGAAGAGAGATAGTGACAGGTTTTGTATAAGGGAGAACTTGTTTTGCTACAATTTTGTAAGTCAGGAGCAATCAATGAAAGAGCTGAGAAAAGACTTGAGGAAACAGAATTTGAGTGATGACCAGGAGTTGAGTTGTAGTGAACAATAAATCAGACAAGTAAAGACCAACATTGTAATAATATCTGGTTATGTTACTGGATTGTTTCTTTGAGTGAAACATCTTGGCAAGACTAGGACCCTGGAGCTCTGTGGCTTATTTGGATCCAGGCTAGAGGAAAGATATATTGTTCCTTTAGACTGAAACATGTCAAGGAGTATGAGGGCTTGACTCATGGGTATATGACCAGCACAGTGGCAGAGAGAACCTTAAGATCAGAAATATTCCATGTGTTGTAGATCAAGGGAAAAATTCTTGAGAGTTATAATTATAAATTTATGTTTTTTTTAAATCCCATGGGTCCAGGAAACATGCTTGAAGATTTGGGTTGGGCAAAGAAGTATATTGGTTGGAGACAGATGGTAATTGGTTGTTTGATGGCAGGACCCAGTTAAGGGGCAAGAGGGAGCGGTGGTGCAGGGATAATTATCTTGCCAGCCCTCGATCCTGGCACAGAATTGTTACTGGTATGCAGGAACCTATCTAGTCTGAATTAGGCAAGTCACAAGAGAGATGTTTGAAGAATTTTCCCACAGCAACTAGTGAGAAGGGAACCCAGCAGAGCACACCTGCTGGAGTGCACAGCACCTTCTGTATTACAAGACAAGGTTTTCAGAGACAGAATGCTGGGAATAGAAGGCAGTTGATGTTTGTCCTTCTTGGAGAAGATCCCAATGGCTTGGGTTCCTTCCTTGTCCCTTCGTGTTTGTGGAAACACACTCTTACTTCTTCCAACCTTCCTGGTCTAAATTGTTTCCCTGTCTTCTGCTTAGCTCAGGGGATCTTCAAGGTTAAACCACTCAGTATTAACTAGCCAATTTCAATATTTTCCCTCACTACTAAGCATTCTAATTGCATTTAAAATTGCCACTACAGAATATGCAGATAGATGTTAAAAATCTGTGTTACTAACTTAAATTTTTAATTTTTTCTTTACTTTGGTCAACATTAAATAGCAAATTTCAACTTTAAAAACCTCCAGAAGAAAATATCTTTTAAAAAAAGAAATTCTAGGTTTTCATTTTGCACTGGGGCTCTCAAATTATGTAGTGTACCCCCAGGAAAGAGAGTTGTAAATTGTAGATGCTGTATGATGAGAGTGTCAGATGAAAATCGAGTCAACATGTTCTGCTGTTGGAAATGGTGGTGGGGGTAGGGGCTTTGGATAGAAAAACTGTTCCAGAACACAGAATCACTCTTAGAATATGACCAGGGCACCATATTGCTCAAATTATATTTATTCACAAACCCTCACTTCTCCTTGGTGTGAAGCACTTTTCAACTTAAGCACGTGCAGTTCCTCAGACTAGAAGTTGTTTGATAGGATGGTGTGTTATTCAATTGTCTTGAGGCTTTGTCTTCCTTTTGTAGAAACAGACTCTAAGTGAGATGGTGATGGCAGGGCCATCTCCCAATACATGTGCTGAACCTTGCATAAGGTCTCTACCTTAAGCAAGTAATCCAAAGGGACTGACCAGTAGGGAACTAGCTCTTCCAGTGCTACTCAAAGCAGCTGTGAGCAATAGAAACAGATGTGAAACTGATGTGATGGAAACTAAGGTGAGATTTTCTCAGCAGAGCTGTTTAAGAAGGGGCTTTTACTCATGTGTGGGTTAAGTTTAAAGAAACCTAGAGAGGAAGGAGGGATTCCTGCATCCCTCTGCAGACACCTGGAAGAGCTTCCCATAATATGTTAACAAGACTTGAACATAGAATGATCATGAGAGATAATTTCCTACATTAACTTCTAATATTTCTAATATTAGAGAATATATGGTTATTAGAAATGGATAATGGCTTTCATAAAGATCAGTTAATAGGCTGGTTAAAGTCTTTTAAATATTCTTTAAAAAATTGCCTACGAATCTAATTTTGTAGCTGAAGAGATCAAAGTCTTATAAGTTAGATTACTTTCATGCACACATGTAAATAGATGCTGTGACTTCTGTCTTCTGGCATAGCTGTCTTCTGTTAATGATTGATTTTAAAGATCATTCTTTCTGTAAATATCTGTCATGCTTTCAAAATACTACTATATAGAAAATGGCAATAATAATCTTTACTTAAAATTTCTAGTAGTATTAAGCTAATCAATATAAAGTTTTTGTATCAACCATAAAGTTAATTTCTTTTCTCCTTCCTTCCTTCCTTCCTTCCTTCCTTCCTTCCTTCCTTCCTTCCTTCCTTCCTTCTTTCCTTTCTCTCTCTCTCTCTCTCTCTCTCTCTCTCTCTCTCTTTCTCTCTCTCTCTCTTTCTTTCTTTCTCTCCTAGAGAGGGTTTCTCTGTGTAGTCCTGGATGTCCTAGAACCCAGAGTTCCTCCTGTCTCTACATCCCTAGTGCTGGGCTTAAAGGTGTGTGCTATCACTGCTGCCCAATTAATCTTTTTCTTTTAAATGGAATTTTAAAGGATTCATGAATTTTAATCTTTTGTTTATTAAATTCTTCCAAATGAAAACAAATGTCACTTATGAATGTTATAATTTAAAGATGGATAGTGCTTTTGGAAAAATCTGTGCAAACTCTATTATTGAAATCCTGGTGCCTTCAAACAAAGGAACCAAGAAAGACCACAAAAAGAAAGAATTGGAGGAATTTTTTCCCCTCTCCCACCAAGTACTGTAATAATTAAGTACAATGCTGGGTAGCTTATAAGTTCAGAACAGACATCAGTTGGTGTGGCCTTATATTAGAACTTTTTATTCTTGTCTTTGAAAATAGAAGGAAAAAGAGTAGAAAATAGTATCTTGCTTCTATTTTGGGGGGCGAGGTTACAATTTTTGATCAAAGATTTTTTTTTGTGGAAAAAGACTAATAATACACAGGTATGTGTGTACAAAAATTTTTGTAGGGGGCATGGTAACCTGTAGTGAATTCTGAGAGTTCTCTATCATGATAAAGATGCAGAAATTTTCATCTTCTCTGTTAAATTTTCTGTAAAAATAGAAATTTTCAAATGAATAATTTCTTGTATACACTAAAAGGAATTTAGATGCAGAGACCCACATCAGACCACACATCATGTCAGCTCTGAAGGAACTGATTAAAGGGATCTAAAGCCCTTCATTTCATCAATAGCCCTCTCCTTATAGCCAAGGAAACCACCAGGCAAAGTTAGGAGGCATAAGGTGTGTGCAAGACAAGTTCACGAACCAGTGGCACGTGGAGGCGTCTATAAATCAACATCTGTTGGCATTTTGTTTGTAATGTGGGCAAGAACATTTGCTGAAATATTCCGCTTATTTAAACTTTCTGCTGAGTATCTTCATAGTGAACACTGGTTTCCTTACATTCTTGGAATGGGCTTGGGAGGAGACAGAGGCAAGGAGGAGGACAAACCGGAGAGAAAGCATTCCTCAAGGCAGGCTGCGATCTGCAGAAACATCTCAGGAGTGTCTCTCAAAGGTACTCCTGTTCTTAATTTTGCTTGAAACCATGCACACCCTTTGATGTACTGGCTTTAGTAATACACACCTTCTTCCTTTCCAGACAGCCATATGAACTTATTTAGATCACAATCCCCTGCCAGAGGCCAGGAAGGAGATGTGTACAGTAATTCCAAACATGGCCAGAAAAAGGAAGTGGCTCGGTGGTTTTCATAAAAGTCAACGCCACCTATCAAATGGCATTAGAAATATGTAGGGAGGACTGTTCACAGTTGCTTCAAATTGACATGATAGTACCTGCCTCACACGAAACTGCATATTACTGGACGGTCTTTTAAACATTCATACAAAGTCATGCAGTCAGCAAGATAGTTTCAACTGCTCAGAAAAACAGATGTTAAGTAGTGATTGCTCTTTGATTTAGAAATGAAGTCAAGGGTCTTCTATTGCTTTTGAGTAAGTCAAGCTGTCTGAAAGCAAAACAACTCAAATGAGAAACATTCTTTTTGTATTGTGGGTTTTCTCCTTGCAACTCACATCATGTTGTCTTTGTGTGCAATGAGATCTATCATATAGAGTTAGGAAAATGTCTGCGAGCAAAGATTGAACTTAAAATTGCTAGTAATTGTATAAAACACTGGGGTCCACCTCCTCTGTTATACTGCACGAAAACTATTTGTGATCAAAGCATATGTCTGGTGTAGACAGGCCGAAAGCTATTTGTTACCTGTTCATTTTACACATTAAACAAAAATAATTATGCCATTTTAATTATACATTGTTGGGTCTCTCTTTTAACACACCTTTTTTTTCTAAATATATAAATGGAAAAATTTATATTATCAAAGCAATACTGCCTTTAAATTTTCCTCATTAATACTTATGTACTGGTTTCAGACAGATGTGATAGTACCTGGAATTATCTTGCTAGTAAAGCATTTAATTTGGGGTTAGATTCTCTCAGTAAGTTTTGGGGTGCAAACCTTCAAAAGCAGCTTATTCTGTTTCCTACAGTCCAAGTACTTGAGGCATCTTCCATACATTCTCTGTGTATACAGAAATCAGCACCCACATCTCTTAAGAGTAGAGGGCTCGCTCAACGTTCCTTTGTATTCCCAAAACAATGATCTTTCCTCAGGTGTGATGGCAGCCCAACCTCATGATTAACAGGAGAAATAATTATCAAGAATGTAAGATTAATGTATTATTCCATCTTTAACTACCCAAGGGAGTTTGGTTAGCTCAAATATACATATGCATGTATGTATCCAGGCAATACGGTATGTGTGTGTTTATATCCTTAAGGAGCAATTGAGATTTACATAACATGCTGATTGTAAAGGAAATGTTAATTTTAAGTATTAATATTTTCTCCATGAGCACACAAATCCCTGAGGTACAATTTAGTCCAATACTGCTTGGACAAAATTGCTAAGTAGTGACAGCCAAAATCCTGTTTACCAAGTCTTAGGCAGTTGCTCACGTGTTTCAGACAATATTCCATATTTTAGAAAACAAATTAGGGCACTCCCTTAGAGACTGAATTAATAAGACTTTCTAGAATTTGAAAACCAAAAATTTAAAATAATCAGCAGAATATTTCCAAATACCCAGCTGTTTGGCATTATATAGATGAAATGCCTGGGTGTTT
This sequence comes from Tokudaia tokunoshimensis, assembly GCA_036184795.1. NCBI lineage: Eukaryota > Metazoa > Chordata > Mammalia > Rodentia > Muridae > Tokudaia > Tokudaia tokunoshimensis. The sequence goes on from BTHU01000009.1 coordinate 42,627,193, forward strand.
TTGTAGGAAGCCCTTCATCCCATTGTTTGAAGTCAGGTGGCAATGGTCTATGTCAACTCTGAAAGTAAGCATGGGGCCAGGATTTGCCCAGGGTTTATATGTGGTCGTTGTGTGCTCAAAGGAAACAGGCAGTATGCTTAATGGAAATCAGGTGTCGTGCCCTAGAGAGGTGAAGTAGACACTCATTTTTAAAACAGTGGGATTTTACATGTGGTTGAAGCTCAACTTGCCATTGTTACCTATAATAGTAGTGTTTTCTCGAATTAGGCTCCATTAAATGGTAAATGCATGACAACTTGTCAACCTCTAAACCTCGCAAATCTCATTTACAGCAGCCTCTTTGTTTCTGTGTTCATCTTTCATCAAATTTTACCAGACAACTTCTGCTCCCGTCTCCAAACTCACAGAACTTCTACATTCTTCTAGAAATTTGGAATGGAGAGCAAATAATTGTCATTGAGTTGGGCTAGTTGTTTAGTCAGAGGAGAGATATATTGGGGGACTTTGATGGCCAAGTTGTGTGCAAAGGAAGATACTCAGAAAACAAAAAGCAAAGTGAGAGATGGAAAGTGTTATTCTGAACTCCATGGGTCTCCAGGACACGGCTGTGGGAGGCTGGCTTTGATGGAATGGTACTGATGATGATCAGATGATGAGGTTAAAACATCTTTTCTCTCAGACTTCGACACCAACTTCTGTTATTTGTAACTAAGACACTTAACTAAGGCACTATAGATATGCTGTGAGGATCAAATTATATATTGCTTGAGAAACTTTGAAACTCACAGAACAATGTAAATACTACCTGTGATTACTATCACAAAGTGGTCTAGTCTAAGAAGCAGAATACCAGCTATTATAGGATGATAGGTCCTGGGGGCAGGAGGCACTAGCATTCTCGGTTAGAATAGCGTCAGTGAATACTCTGCCTACAATAGTCCATTTTGATGTAGTCTGGTGACCAGATGAGAAATAAGAATAAATTCATCCTTACATGGAAAAAAGTAATGAAACTTTGAGGAATGTTAAGATGTTAAAACCTAACTCAACATTTTAAGACAAGTATTTCATGTTATTTAAATATCTTTCAAAAATTTGTAAAAATTCCTAAGCAGAAGCTGAAAAACTTAGCAAAGCACCCAATTCTTCACATATTAAAGCCAACTGACTAATAGAACTGAAGCCAGTGATTAACATATAGGAACAGCATTGTAACTGACAAATAGGCTTTAAATTGTTTTATCTCCAACATCTGTGTTTTATGTCAGTGGCCTCATGTTAAGAATGCTTTGCCTAAAGTCCTGGAAGAGTAGAGTGGATTTAAAGGAAAAAAAAGTCCTTAAATATATACTTACATCAGACATTATCCATTGATTCAATAAATATTTTATGTAAAACAAAAGATATCTTACTTATTTTTGTATGATCTACAATTTGAATTTCACAGCTAGGCTATGATGAATGCATGCTATAAATAATTATCTGAATTAGTGACATGTGCAATGTCACATGACTGACTAATTGCATGTCTGACTTGTACTCATTGAATGTGAATGGCAAACATTATTGCTGTGAAGAGACATGATGACCATGGTGACTCTTAGAAACATTTAATTGGGGTTGGCTTACAGTTCAGAGGCTTAGTCCATTGTTATCATGGTGAGAAGCATGGCAGCATGCAAGAAGGCAACACATGAAGACTGTGTGCCATGCTGGGAATAGCTTGAGCATAAGAGATTTCAAAGCCTGCCCATACAGTGACACACTTCCTCCTACAAGGTCACACCTTCTCCTACAAGGCCACACTTCCTAATAGTGCCACTCCCTATAGACCAAACATTCAAACATCAGAGTGTATGAGGACCATACCTATTTAAAACCCAAAATTTATTATTTCCACTACAGATATTATTTCGTGTGATACTGGCATGTTTTGTTTTGTTTTTTGACAATACTCAAAGATTACTGATATTGTGATTCGTTTTCATATTTGTAAGGATTCGCTTTTTATAAAGAATAATAAAATTCATTTATTTGAGCAACATGTAATTTTGTTATGAAGAGTAAATGTAAAAGATAGTTACTATCTCATGGAGGCCTGTCCTAATTTAGGTTTCCTAAGCGCTAGAGCTTGTCACAAAGATTAAAGAGTTTAGGCTTTGTTTTAAGATAGAGATCCAAGATAGCAAGAGCAGGGTAAAGGAGAAACACAGCAGGTTTGGGAAGTCGGCCCTGTGTCTGGTCAGGAAATTCATCTATTGCTCTATTGCACTATGGAGCCAATGGAAAACATTTAGAAAACAACCGCCTGAGCTAAATATGAAAAAATATTTTTCTTCCCATTATTTCCTAAACAGTACAGCACATCATTCATGCAGTATTTACAATACATTAGTTATTATACATAATCTAAGGATAATTTAAGGTAATGAGAGGATTGTGTAGGTTGTGTATATATACAATATCACTTTATGTAAGGAACTTGAGTGCATCTTTAGACTTTCACATCTGCTAGGTTTGGAGTCAATCCTCTGAGATAGGATACTGGATTAAAAACTTCTGAGCTGGTCATAGCTTAAAATACACACAGATACGCACACACGCACACACACACATACATTTCTGTAGTAGCTTGTTTTTTATTTTTTATTAGATATTTGCTTTATTTACATTTCAAATGGTATCCCCTTTTCACATTACCCCTCCAAAAATCCCCTATCCCATCCCTGTTCCCGCTGCTCACCCCTCCTCCAATTTCCTGACTTGCAGTCCCCTATTCTGGGGAATGGAGCCTGAAGTAGCTTCTTATACAAACCGTTCTGAAATGCTTATGTCAGCACAGCCTGCTTCATTTCCATTTCCTCATTCTCATTGGTTTTGTCCCTTCTCTGGGAAGATGCAGTTCTCATCATCTGAATCTGGAAGTCATATGGATAACCAGATTCTCAGTAGGTCAGGTTTGACCAGTTCACATCTGATGTGTTCAAAATAGCAAGTATGGGAGAGACACAATCATCCTCGTTCACCCACCCCTTTGTATCAATCATCACCTATACCCAGAGTCATTCTTTATGGTTTTTTTTCTACATTTTTTTATTTACATTCCAAATGATTTCCCCTTTCCCGTTTCCTCCCTCCCCAAAAGTCCCATAAGCCCCCTTCCCTCCCTCTGTTCCCCATTCAACCCCCTCTACCCAGAGTCATTCTTGACCTGGAAACCTGCTAGCCATGCTGGCCTGAGAATCAAGTAGGTGATTTACTTCCTGTCCTCCATTTAAAATCCAATCTCATCCTCAGCCCCATGGCAGACCACTTTCAGGGACTCATTTTTCCTATCTGCCTTTACTCTCTAGGTACTTGGTCAAACCTTGTGGTAGGCCCAGCTTTTCTCCTTCTTATGGAACCTTATAGAACCCCTCTTCTAGCCCATTCCCATTCCTTTGTATCAGATCACAATACCTAAAAACAAGTTTATTTTGTACTCCAGTGGGTGCACGTGGCAGGAACTTAGATACACACCCTACCAGGCAATATACAGCCAATACACGTTTCTAAAATTCAGCAACACAAACCAAAGAACAGAATAATTATACAACAAAGACAAGACCAGATATCAGCACTAGAATCACAATCATCTCAAACCCAGAAACAAAAATATACAATCCTTAACATCCAAAACAATATGCTGTCACCAGTCCCCAGCAACCTACTATAGTAACCCCTGAGAAGTACAATATAGCTGAAGTACAAGACAAGGACTTCAAAATACTGATTATGAATATGCTCAGGGAACTAAAAGAAGACATTAGTAAATCCATTAATTGAGTCTGTGAAAATGCAAACAAATAGAAGAATGCAGTAATGAAAACTGTTTAAGAAAGTAGATTATAGAATCACTAAATAAAACCCAAACAGGACAGTGAAAATTTAGGAATTCAATCAAAAATCTCTGACATAAGCCTCATGGAAGACACAATAAAGGAAATAGATACCACAGTCAAAGAAAATGTTAAATCTAAATAAAATAAAATAAAATAAAAATATCCTGGCACAAAACATTCAGGAGGAAATCTGGGACACTGTAAAAAGACCAAATCTATAAATAGTAGGGATAGAGGGAGAAGAAACCCAGATCAAAGACACAGAAAATATTTTCAACAAAATCATAGAAGTAAATTACCCTAGTCTAAAGAAGGAGATGCTTATCAAAATTCAAGAAGCACACAGAATTCCAAATAGACTAGAACAGAAAAGAAAGTCCCCTCAGCGTATAATAATCAAAATACTGAATGTAAAGAAGGAAAGAAAGCATATTAAAAGTTGCAAGGGAACAAAGTCAAGTAACATATAAAGACAAATCTATTAGAATAACACGACTTCTCAATGGAGACTCTAAAAGCAATCAAGGCAAGGACAGATGTTCTATTAACTCCAAGGGACCAGATACAAACCTAGACGACTAGACACAGCAAAACTTTCAATCCCAGTAGTTGGAAAAGGAAGACATCTCAAGATAAAATTAAATTAAAGTAGTATTTTTCTGTAAATCCAGCCCTACAGAAGGCACTAGAAGGAAAACTTCAACTTGAAGTGATTAACCACACCTAAGAAAACACAAGAACAGTACATCATCAAATCAAAATAAGGCAGAAAAAAAGACCCACACCAAAACAAAGTAACAGGAATCAGCAAGCACTGCCCATTGATTAACTATCAACAATGTAACTTTCAATATCTTAATTCCCCAATAAAAAGACACAGACTAACAGAATGAATGGGAAAAGAGGATTCACCTTTCTGGTGTATCTAAGAAACACATCTCACCAACAAGGATAGATACTACCTCAAGGTAAGAGATTGGGAGAGTATATTTCAAGAAAATGGACACAAGAAGCAAGCCTGTATAGCCATTTTAATATCTGACAGAATTGACTTTAAATTAAAACTAACCAGAAGAGACAGAGAAGGGCACTGCATACTAGTCAAGAGGAAAATCCACCAAGAGGACATTGCAATTATTAACATCTATGAACCCTATGTGAGGGCCCCCGAGTTCATAAAAGAAGCACTGCTACAGCTAAAATCACATATTGACCCTCACACAGTAATAGTGGATGACTTCCGTGCATAGACAGGTCACCCAGACAGAAATTTAACAGAGAAATACTGGATCTAAGTGATGTCATAAATCAAATAGCCCTAACAGATATGTACAGAATGTTTCATCCAAACACAAAAGCATATACCTTCTTAGCAGCTCATGTACTTTCTCCACAATTGACCATAGGTCTAAGTCAGATAGAATCCTAGCAATAAGAGTGGAAGTAGACATAACCCCCATCCCTAACCCAAGCTATGTCCAATTGGCAACTGCTCACAAAGGAAAAGTTAATTTTCTTCAAAAAAGTCTTACTGGACATACATCCACTCCTAAGGGCAGACCCTATGCCCAGCAGTCGACGGTCAACATAAACTCAATAGTATTTTGGGAGATGTTCTTTGTTTTCTGTTTGGGTTTTTTTTTTTTTTTTTTTTGGTATTTTTTTTCTCACAATGCTTTGTCTGGGTACTTTCCCCCTAGCTTACAGGTCTTTTTTTCTTGTTTTGTGATTTTTTTTAAAATGGGATTTCTGAGTTTTTAAATGTGTGTTTCTTGTAAATATGTGTTCCTTGTATTTTTTTCCTTTAGATCTTTTTTCTGGTTTTTGTTTTTCTAATATGATTTTTCTGTTTTCATATCATATTAAATGTATTAGTATTATTTAGATGCCTGTTTATTTTCTAATGAGAGAAAGAAAGGGTGTGTGGGTAGAGAGGGAGGAGGAGCTGGGAGGACTTGGGGAGGGAATTATAACCAAAATTTATTGTATGAAAAATGGTCTATTTTCATAAATAAATAAATAAATAAATCAAGCTGGTTGACTACATATGGTACTAGAATCTAGTCATCACCCCTCTGGTATTATGAGACAAGCCACAGCATTAATATGTGAGACCCAAGTAGCAGCTTCTAGGGTGCTCCATTGAGCAATTAGTAGAAGCCTAATGGCAAAGTAAACTGAAGAACTTAGGTCCAACCATCAGCTTACTATGAGATGGAGAATCTCAGTTTTGTTTGGAGCTGTGAAGAATAGTCTCTAATGAAAGAATCAGAACATCAAAGAAACAGCTGCATCATTAACTGGTAAATAACTAATAGCTGCTGTTTGTGCAGGTAAGATGGCTCAGCAAATGAAGGCTCCTGCCATCAAGGCAAATGACTTGAGTTCTATTTCTGGGCCCTACATGGTTGAAGGAGAATACTGACTCCCATAAGTTTCCTTCTGACCACCTCATGCATGCTGTGGATGCATGTGTGCATTTGCATGTGCTCTCATGCACACATGTGTATATACAACAAGTATAGTAACTCTTTTAAAATGCCCTTTATAAAAATATTTTTATTACTTTAACTTTTTTAATAGTCTAGTAGTTGCCCCCCGTGTCCTCCCTCCCACAGTTCCTCATCCCATTCCTCCTTTATGTCTCCAAGACGATGTTCCCCTCCTGCCAGGCCTCCCCAATCCCTGGTGCCTCAAATCTCTTGAGGGTTAGGTGTATCTTCTGAGGCCAGACCAGACAGTCTTCTGCTATCAAGGGCCTCCAACCTGCTGGTGTATGCTGCCTGGTTGGTGGCTCAGTGTCTGAGAGATCTCAGGGGTCCAGGTTAGTTGAGAATGCTGGTCTTCCTATGGGGTCTCCCTCCTCGGCTTCTTCCAACCTTTCCCTAACTCAATTACAGGGGTCCCCGACTTCAGTCCAATGGTTGGGTGTAAGTATCTGTGTCTGTCTCAGTCAGCTGATTGTTGGGCATCTCGGAGGACAGCCATGCTAGACTTCTGTTTGCAAGCACGCCATAGCATCAGTAATAGTGTCAGGCCTTGGAGCCTCCCCTTGAGATGAATCCCAAGTTGGGCCAGTCACTGGACTGCCTTCCCCTCAGTCTCTTCTCCATTTTTGTCTCTGAAGTTCTTTCAGACAGGAGCAATTCTGAGTCAGAGTTTGTGACTGTGGGATGGCAACTCCATCCCTCCACTTGATGCCCTGTTTTCTCCTGGAGGTGGGCTCTATGTGTTCCCTCTCCCCACTGTTGGGCATTTCATCTGAGGTTCCTCCCTTTGAGTCCTGAGAGTCTTTCATCTCCCAGGTCTCTGGTACTTTCTAGAGAACCCCCCCCCCATATCCTACCCCCTGAAGTTGCATATTTCCAATCATTAAAATGCCTTTTGTATGGGATTAAATATTTCATTTTATTTTAAATGAGACCTCCAAGCACCAATCTTAAACTTTTACACATAGTATGAGTCAGAACCCCTTAAAATAATAGAAATAAACCCCATCTGCTATTTAAGAAAGATGGATTAGAAATATTATGTGGTGCAAAAGTGAACTTGCATCATGCATCATTCATAAATGTCTAGGGCTTGTCTCCATTTAGGAATAATGTTTGCTATTTTTAAATCCTTCCAGAGACTGACTTTGCCTTTCTCTCTCTCTCTGGAGGCAGTGCCTTTCATGACACAGTGCCCCAAACACTGCTGGATGAAATAAACACAGAGAAGCACTCAGTTCCCCGGACTTCATCTGACCATTCTTCAGTTGTTGTTGGATGAATCCTGTTTCTGGATTGACCTTTCAAGTTGATTCGTTCTTAACAGCCCATGGCTCGAGGTGTTGGGATGTCAGCCAACTTGAAAGAAACATAATCCTAGAACACAGTGTATTGTTAATTTTTTTCTCTCTTTCAATAGATTTTTAAAAAGAGATTGGGAATGAGAAAGTGGACTGGGGAAGGAGCCAAGAGGAAGAGAAAAGAGAGTAAAAGACATTGTTCACAATCTCATGTTGTGGGATTGCTACTGCAGTCATGAGCAGGGACTACAGTTGCCAATAGTCTTTTGCTTAATGCCCAGCTCCAAATTTGCCTAGCACAGTATCCTCAGGTAGAGAACCAATGACAATTCAATGCGTTTTATCTGCCCAAGGGGACAAATGTAACAGAGATGCCTCACATTTAGAAGAATCTAGCTTGCTCTTTTTTTCCCTGAACAGAGTTCTTGCTCCTACTTGAAACTTCCTACAGAACACAGTCTTGATGCAAATGTTTTTCACACTAAGTGTCCTTCAAAACTTCACCAAAGTTTGTAATTTGAAGACTATCTGTTAACTGTAATTGCAATTTGCCATGAAGTTGGCTACAACTCACTAGCTAAAAGGATGAAACTTTAAAACTAAAGGTCAAAATAGAATTATATAAGGGTGGGCAAGTAGGCTTGGATTTGGCTCAGACTTTTGTATTAGTCTTTTATGGTCCCAGATTTGAGAAATTTTTGGAAGTGAGTAGAATAGTTTTTGAAAATCTGCAAGGAGAAAAATAAACTTAATTCCCAAGATTCTGTGTGATATGCCAAATCACAGTAAAAATTTTCTCTATTACTAAGCTACTTCCCCAGCCTTTTCTGTTTGAGTTTTGAAACCAGATATCACTAAGTTGCCTAGACTTGCCACTACCTTACAATCTCCTTCATTACCCTCCTAACAACTGAGATTTCAGGATTGCATCTCCATACCTGGCCACAGCTTTATTTCAGAGAAAGCCTCTAACAGAAACTGGGTTTTGCATTATATCCTCCTAAAGTTTTCCATTCTAAATTATACTCTTTTTTTTTTAAAAAAAAAAGTTTTTTACTTCCTATGTATTCATTAGTAATTAAAATTTCAAGGAACACAGAAATGGTTGGAATGAATGTGGGTAGAGAAAATGACTAAAATCCAAATATCCAAGTGTGGCTTACTGATCTGACAAAAACTGAGGTGCAGAAATAGCACAGGCTAAACTTTTAGAATTTTATGTAAATTTCTAAACTCTTCCTTTCACCCATTTAACCTCCTGTTTATCTTCTCCCTTCCCTCCTTTCCCCTCACCTTTTCTCTTCTCCTCTTGCCTCCTCTCCTTACCCCTTCCTTTCCCCTCCTTTCTCCTCTCTTCCCCTTCCTTCTTTCCTTCCATTCTTTGTTTTTTTAATTTAATTTACTTTTCTTACTTTACATCCTGCTCACTGCTCCCTCCCACAATCCTTCCCCCTTCCCTTCCCCTTTTCCTAGAGTGGGTGGTGGCACCCCTATGTATCCTCCCCCCACCCCACCTCACCCCTGACCCTGGCATTTCAAGTCTCTGTGAAGAAGGTTCTTCCTCTCCCACTGAGGCCAGACAAGGCAGCCCAGCTAGAAGAACATATTCCACAAACAGGCAACAGCTTTTGGAATAGCGCACCCCCACCCCCCGTTCCAGTTGTTTGGGACCATGGTACACTCGAAGACCAAGCTGCACATCTGCTACATATGTCCTGGTAGTTCTAGGTCCAGCCATGTATATTTCTTATTGGTGGTTCAGATTCTGAGAGCACCAAGGATCCAGGTTAGTTGACTCTGTTGGTCTTCCTGTGGAGTTCCTATCCCCTTCGGGGGTTCACAATCCTTCCTCCTGTACCCTTCCCCCAGCCTTGAGTGGGCTAATCAGACCTTGTTTGCCACAGTTGCCTAGCCTACCTGGGGTGGAGTCTTCTGACCAGGCGGATGTCTCCTGTTTACCACATCCACAGTAGTCCTGCAAAATCAAGACAGCCTGCTGAAGCTTGCTTTGAAGCAAGAACACAGCTGAAACTAAGGATGGGTCTTTACCTATATAAACACAGAAACTGAAAATTAAACTTTGAGCCTTGATCAGAACTTTTGTCTTGGCTCCATTCCTCTCTCACCCCCACCCCTCTACCTTAATTCCAGCCTCCTTTTCAGGTAAACCCAGTTTGCCTGTAGGTGCTGGATGGTTACATCCTCCTATTCTTCCATAAGAGTATCCAAGCTCCATATACTGTTTGACTGTGGATGCTTGTATCTGTCTGACTCAGCTGCTGGTTGGAACCTCTCAGAGAACAAATTGCTCCTGTCTGTATAGTTCAGGAGTCTGATGGAGGTGGAGAGGTGGCAGAAGAATGAAGGTCTCCCTGGGATAGCACACTGCTCAGGGCTGCATTCATTTTAAAGTTGGTGCCTAGTCAGTGATAGGAAAAGAGACAGTCAGCTATACTATCGTCCTCAAGTCAAGCAACACACACACACACACACACACACACACACACACACACACACACATCCCTATGGAGACTCATCAGATTTATTGATTTGTTGGAGACAGGGTTTCACTATATAGCACTGACTCACTTGGTATTCACTATGTAGCCCAGGCTGGCCTATAACTAGCAGCAATCCTACTGTCTCAATCCTTTATGTGCTGATATCACAGGAATGTACCCAATACCTGGTTCTAATTTTATTATAATGGAAATTAAAGCAGGAATCTTTTAAGTGAGTCTGGGATATAAAAGTCACAGCACACTGAAGACACTACCTGGAAATGTTGACTTTCTAAGTACTACTGTTTTCAACTCTAGATGGTGATGAGAAGTCCTCATCTCTTTTATTGCATCCAGGTAATAGGCACATATGCAAATCAACAGAAGCCTTAAGGAGAGGTTCCATCTCTCTAGGTCAAAGAGATGATCTATCACTTTGAGAGTAAAACACCACAAAAATGAGATGTTCATAATTCCTCTACAGGCATGGGCCTCAAAGTCTTAAGAATTCTGTGTTTTGCCCTCAAAACCATCTTACCATAGTGGGCAAAGAACCAACTGTCTTCCTTGTAAGAAGAATGTTCAAATCTGAAAAGAAAAGAAAAAAAAAATAACCCAAACCTTGCTCATAGAGTGCAAATGTGTAACTCACTGAGACCACATGAACAGCTCACAATGTTGGCATCAACACATACAAACTGAACCTGACTTTGTGGTCTGTGTTACAACGTTGGCACCAATGCACACACTGCACGGTATTTTATGGTCCGTGTTACAACATTGGCACCAGCACACATATTGCATGATATTTAATGGTCCCTGTACAACATTTAATGTTGGCACCAACAAACACCCTGAACAGTATTTTTTTTTCACGTTACTTTAGAGTTTAGATGTGAAAAACAAACCTCAGGGGGACTAAGTACACTGACTATCAAACCATAGTTTGTAGACTTACACATCACATCAGCCAAGAATACAAGGTTAGACAAACCGATTTTTGTCTTTGTGTGTGTGTGTGTGTGTGTGTGTGTGTGTACATGCCTAAACATGTATGTGTTCACATTGGGTGTACACAGTCACATGCATGCCACATATGTGGAGATCAGAAGACAACTTCTGGCATCACTCCTTGCCTCTTACCTTGAGATAGGGTCTTTCATTGTTCACCACTGTATGTGCCGGGCTAGCTCATCCACAGTATTCAGGGTTTTCTGGCCTCTAATGCCTGTCTTGCAGTGGGAGAGCTGCAGTTACCATCTCGTACTATGTCTAGCTTTATACGGGTTCTAGAAGTCAATTATAACTTGGGTCCTTACACTTACATGGGAAGTGCTTTACCTCACTGCTCTATGTCCCCAGCCCCAATAAAGACATTTCTCATTATCTACCTTCCTCTTCTCCTACCCCTAAGAGACAGAAGAGGGGCTATATATCATAAGATTTAGAGAAGAGCTGGTTGAAGCTAGGTGCCATCTCCTAAGCCTAAATGCCCATGAGACCAAATCCTAAAATATGGAGATAGATCAGATAGCTAGAAGTATAGGCAGAACACACTCTCTGCTTCCAACAAAGGGTGATTCCCTACAGATGTCAAAATCAAAATTATACAAACATGCTCTTCCTACAAACGCCTGTTTGTCTCACAGGTAACCTTCTGACTGGAAGAGCTCAGCAGTATTTCCAGTGTAGATGAAGAGCTCGCTGAACCCTAAGGAGAACAGTGCTCACTGGAGAACCCTTACTGAGTCTAACTGACAGCCTTGGGTTTGCCTGCATTGAGGACACCTCCAGAAACACAATTCTTCAACAGATAGTTAAGGATAAACTGCAAGGCTTGACTGGATTTTCTGGAATACCAAATATAAAAAATATGGCAAAACTATATATATTACTCAGCTTTCTGTTTCTGTGACAAGTAGCTGAGATAAATCGAGTTGAAATATGAAAAGTTTTGGAGCTTTTGAACTGTGACCCTTTGGTCCTTTTGTTTGTGTAGCTTAGAGCATCAAGGAGAGAGAGCATGGTTGAGGAAGCTTCTTGGTTACCTGTGAGGGGACGGGGCAAGAGGTCCCATAATCCCTTTCAAGAATACACTCTGACTACTAAACCCTTCGATTAGGTCCTTCACCATCCATTTAGCACACAGACTAGAAACAAGCATTTGAGACAGAGTCTTTGTCCAAGCAGCAGCACCAGGAAATGCTGACACACAGGCTGCTGGTATTTTTGAAGAATAAACCTGTTTAATCAAAGCTTTGGAAAAAAACAATTACTATTAAGAAAGTATTGAACCCTTAGTTCACCAAATCATCATGAATCCCTTCCTTAGCTTGGAGTGTTAGACATGTCTAGGCCCATCTTCTTGCACCATGCAACCTAGAACCCATTGGTGTTGGACTCAAACAGGTCTTCAAACCAGGAAGGATGCTGTAAAGGAACTGGAGCCTCAGTTACGGAAGAGTAGGCAGCTATAAAGGACTTCTGAATATAATTATCCCAAAGCTGATAGGAATATCTTAATATCTTTAGAGAGTACCTTGCTAGGAAAGTATCGATTAGCATGGGCCATTGTGCTGGCAATAATTTATCTTGTTTTCTATTTCCTTTACTTATTTACCAGTGAAAGATAAAAGGGTGTAGAGAAAGCCCATCATTGTTAACATGCTAAAGGGAGGATTGTGATCGATTCGCCATACTTGGTAAAACTGTAACAACTGGTGATAGACTATGTTAAAACTTAACCCATAATTGAGATTAAAGTTACGAAGTAGAAGAATATAGGCAGTGATGAGCACAACCGTTCTTTCTCTGAGTGGAGGGCTAATGAATACACACAGTCATTAACTTGCATGCTATTACTAAAATAGGAAATCAGAACAGTAGAAGTAAATCTCACTAGATAAATTCTGTTGCATGAGTGAAATTAGGTTAGATTAATGGTAGCAATCCCCAAAATTAGGAATGTTGAATTATATGTTTAAATTTCTCAAATCCTATATACTATGTGATCTAGAATCTTGAATTTTAGAGCTAAAAATGAAAGGTTTCACCTAAGTGTTGTGATTTGAGACAGAAAATATATCCTTTGAGATTATCAATCAGTAATAAGTACTATCTTTGTCCCCAGGAGTAAATGCAAACATTTTGTAGATACTATATTGCATAAAATGGGTATAAATTCTACATCTACAAGCTTTTGTTAAAATATACATTTTTCACCTATGTACTTGTAAAGGGCAAGAAAGAACTGATCTAATAGTTGACGTGCAAATAGTTGGACAAAGGCATTTTTTCTTTGAGTAGTCATCCCAGTTTCTCCTGCTTCCAAATGCCAGGATAACGACTAACTCTTTGGTCACTCTTGGCCCTCCCGTCCACATTCTTTCTTTCTTAAAATACAATTTTTTTTCTGACTCCAGGAAGCTTGAACTCTTGTGGTAATGTAACATGGAGAATCCATACTTCTGGATGTGGTCCATGCTAGCAAAAGGGCAAGTTTTTGCTTTTTCTTTATCCTGTCCAGGTGAATTATGTATGTCAGCATATTCCTGTTTAAAGGCAACATAATCTGGGGACAGAAACTGTCCAGTCACCTTAGTTTTAGAGCATGGACTGTTAATTTACACCTGAGGAGTTTTCTTCCAAATTATTCTCACTTCAGCCGAGTTCCTATTTCCAGAGGCCCCGCTGCACCAGCTGCACTCAAGCCTGATCACATTTTCCAGTCAGCCTACAGAGGCTCATATGTTTCAACCCTGGGTCCCCAGTTGGTAGACTTGTCTGGGGAGAATTAGGCATAGCCTTGTTGGGAGGTGTGTTATTGGGGGTGGGCTTTGAGATTTCAAAGGAAGCACACCGTTCCCATGCACTCTCTGATTCCTGCGTTGCCCCTCAAGATGTGTGCTCTCAGTCGCGGCTCCAGACACCTGCTACCACCAAGCAGACATCAAGTATTCCATCTAAAACCATTAATAAACTCTGTCTTCTATAAGTTGCCTTGGTCATGATGTCTAATCACAGGAATAGAGAAATAACTAAGACACACTGTTTGGCTAGAATCATAGTCATAATAGTCATACACTCTTCCTTCCATCATTATGATACTATTCCATGGTATTATTACATTGAGAATAAAAATATGAGAGACATGTCGCACAGTAAACTATGGTTGGTTTGGATGTTTGACTGTTTCCACAAACTACTCATACATAATATTATTCTCTCTCTCTCTCTCTCTCTCTCTCTCTCTCTCTCTCTCTCTCTCTCTCTCTCTCTCTCTCACCTCCTTCTCCTCCTCCTCCTCCTCCTTCTTCCCCTACTGCTTTTCCAAGATAGGATTTCTCTGGGCAACAGAGTCCTGGCTGTCCTGGATTCCTTTTTTCCCCCATTCATTTATTTATTCACTTTACATCCCGTATCACAGACTCCTCCCTCATCTCTTTGCAATCCCATCCTTACAGATCCATTCCCCATTATTCCTCCCCTTCTCCTGAGAAAAGAGGAATCCGCCCCCCATACCACCCCACCCTAGGACATCAAGTTGCTTTTAAGACCAGGCTGGCCTGAAACTCACAGAGATCCACCTGTCTCTGCCACCATGCCCGGTCTCATTACTACTTTAAATTTTGCTACTGCTTGTAATTGAGACCAACCTTCATGGTACCTCAGAAACCAGGTGTGGAGGCTTTAATCCTAGACTTCTGAACTCAGAGTGGAATGGACTCACTTTCTTCTAGATAATTAATTCCTTACATTTTTTACAGTATCTGTCTCACAGGATGTAATTGTCCTAATGGAGTCCCATGGGACTTCTCAGAGTACACTCCTTTAAAAACAATATATTGCTTAACAATTAAAAGACAACTCAATTAAAAAATTGGCAATGCATTTGGATAAACATTTCTCCAAAGATGATGTGTAAATTACTAGTAGGCACATGAGAAAATTCTTTGCATTAGTAGTCATTAGGAAATTCAAATCAAAACCACAATATGGCAACACTCACACCCATCAGGACACTACATTAAAATAGACAGGAACAGGTGCCAGGAAGAATGTGAAGAAATTGGAACTCTCCTATACTGCTGATGCCACAAAATGCTGTATATGTTGCAATCCTTGTAGAAACGAGCTTGGCAGTTTCTCAAAAAGCTGAACATAATGTCATCATGTCACCTAGCAATTCTATATAACTAGTTATAGATGAGAGGGAAGCAGGTACCATGTCTACTCAAAAGCGAGTACACAACCAGTCACAGGCTCAAAGTGAAAGCAATCCAATGCCTAGCAATGAATGAGTCCATGAACACAGTGTGGCATGTCCATACAGCAGCATGTCAATCAGACAAAAAGAGAAACAATGTACAGTACACTTCTAACATGTAGGTCAATCTTGAAAATAGCCTAACCACAAGCTCTGAAAAGACAAATGGCACAATTTCATTTATATAAAATACACACATATCCAGAACAAACAAGTTTATAGACAGAAAGCAGATTACTTGTTCTCAGGACCTAAGAAAGGGGGGAATGAGAGTAACTGCTTAAAGGCATGGGTTAGTACAGGGTAATAAAAGCATTGTGGAATGAGATAGGGGTAGCTGAACTACTCCAGATATACTAAAAAGTACGATTTAAAAAGTGGATTCCATAGTTATATGAACTGTCACAATTTTAAATGACTTTATGTTACTGAAAAGACATTGGGCAATTAAATTTAGCTTATCATTGATAAATTGATGTTAATGAAGTCTTGGGGATAATATTACATCCAGGATAAGGTAAGAGACATGCTGTACATAAGGGAAACTTTGCTTAGTTGAGTGCTTGCCTTTGCTACTAGTAACCGCACATACACAACATATTACATCCCATATTACATGCCACTCCATCCCACCACACACACACAAACACACACACACACACACATACATCCCATATTACATACCATACCACATACCACCCCCCCTTTCTCTCTCTCTCTCTCACACACACACACACACACACACACACACACACACACACACACATCATACACACACACACATCATACACACTCATATATACCAATACCTGCACATACATGCACATACTATGTATCATCACCCCGGTACAGACACACCACAATACCAACACACACACACACACACACACACACACACACACACACACACACACGCACGCACACATGCATGTGCACATACAGACATGACTATACACACATCAAACATATCTTGTGTTACATTTTACCACATTTCAATGTGACCACTTCAGATTAGTATCCAAATTTCCTTTTTTTAATTTTTAATCTTATAAAACAGGTCATTGTTTAAGGGTTTCCATTATATTTTTAGTAAGTTCTTGGTAGTTAAAATACTATGATAACCAAAAAAAAAAAAAACAGATTTGGGAGATAACTTAAAAAACATTTGACAAAAAGTTTATTATTATATTAGAGCTCTGGAAGGCTTTACAAGCTGTAAGGCATTTGGCCTATTTATCAGAATATTTTGTAAATTAAAGAAGGAAAGAAGGAAAGAAAGAAAGAAGACAAAAATTCTGAATTTATAGCTTCTCTTGAAAATTGCAGCATACCACAAGGATAGGTGTTCCACCAAGTTCATAGCAGCCTTATTCATAATAGCCAGAAGCTGGAAACAACCCAGATGTCCTTCAACCAAAAGCTAGATACAGAAAATGTGGTTCATTTATACAATGGAATACTATTCAGCTTTTAAAAATGAGGACATTATGAATTTTTCAGGCAATTAGATGGAACTAGAAAATATCATCCTGAGTGAGGTAACCCAGACCCAAAAGAACATGCATGATATGTACTTGTTGATAAGTGGATATTAGCCATAAAGTACAGGATACCCATGCTACATTCCACAGACTCAAAGAAGTTAAACAAGAAGGAAGGCCCAACCCAGGATGCTTGAATCTCACTTAGAAGGGCGAATAAAATAGTCATGGGAGGCAGATGGAGGGAGGGACCTGAATGGAAGAAGGGAGGAAAAAGAGAAAAGAGGGTAGGATCAGGTGTAGGGGAGACAGGAGAGAAACCCAGAGGGTCAAGAGAATGAATGGAAACGTGCAGCTGTGGAGGCTGGAGAATGGGGGAAAGCTCTAGAAAGTACCAGACAGCATGGATGCGAGAGGTTCCCAGGATTCAACGAGGATGACCTTAGCTCAAAAGTCCAACAGTGGATAGATGGAACCTGAAGAGACCACCTCTAGTAGATAGACAGGACCCCCAGTGGAGGGATTGGGTCACCAACCTGCCTTCAAAATTTTTGACCCAGAATTGTTCCTGGAACAAAATGGAGCAGAGACTGAATGCGAGACCCAACTTGGGATCCATCCCATGGGGGGGGGGGCACCAAACCCTTGCATTATTACTGATGCTATGATGTGCTTGCAGACAGGAGCCTATCATGGCTGCCCTCAGAAAAGCTCTCCCAGCAGCTGACTGAGACAGATGCAGATACTCACAGCCAAGCACTGGACTGAGGTTGGGGACCCCTATGGAAGAGTGAGGGGAAGGACTGAAGGAGCTGAAGGAGATGGTAACCCCATAGGAAGACCAACAATGTCAACTAACCTGGATCCCTCAGAGCTCCTAGAGACTAAGCCACCAACCAAAGAGCAAATATGGGTTGATCTGCCCCCTCCAGCCCCCCCCTCCGCACTTATATAGCAGAGGACTGCCTTGTCTGGCCTCAGTGGGAGAGGATGCACCTAATCCTGTAGAGACTTTGATGCCCCCGGGAAGGGGGATATGGTGTAGGTGGGTGGGTGGGTGAGGGTGGTGGGGAGGAGAGCGCCATTTCAGACACAAAGGGAAAGAGGGATGAGGTGAAGAACTCTTGGAGGGGGAGAGGCACCAGAAAAAGGGGGGGGCAACATTTGGAGTGCAAATAAATAGAACAATTTTTAAAAAAAGAATTGACTTTGTAGGAAGCTTTACAAAAAAAAGTTGCAAGCAGAACCTGATGAAACAAATTTTATTTCATACCCAGAAAACAGCTGGCTATGGTAAGATGTGTCTGTTATACTTGGCTGGTCGAAGCCAGTCTTTGCTTTGCCTACTTTCACCTTCTCCCCTCTGCCCACACCCAGTATACAAAGTTTTGCTATCTAATTAGCTTAATCCGAGAACAGTTGATTTACGCATATTGATGCCTTTATTTTCCTGTCAGTGTAGTCTATTTGGACAAGCTATGTATGTAGAAAGTGTCCAGCACAGTTCTCCACGTTGATTAGGAAGATCCTCCCTTTTCTTTGTAGCATAATGTAAACTATCTATAAGTTGCATTATAATGGTACTATAAAAGCACATCCATTTCCTAGCCCACTTGAACTGTATCAATCATTGTAATGGCCCTTTGTCACATTATCCCAGCGGAAGCTCAGGGTAGAGGTACTAAGAGCTTAGAGTGACCAATGACTTTAAGCACTCTAGATAGTTTTCCTAATTAGGTGGTTGGTCTTGTACTTATGACGTATGGGTTTCACATTGTATACTTTATTAATAGGGTCATGTATTCAGTTTTTATGGAAGGAGACTGGGACTGAATTCACTGTGTGGGACGCTAGCTGAGGAAAGGGTTGAGACCAACTCCCCCATTTATGGGTGGCACACAGGCAGTTTTGGCTGGCCCCACTAAGGCTCTAGAGCCCCAGATGTCTTTTCAGAGTTGTTTGTAAGATGGTCAAGATGGTCAGAGTACTTCATATTCCTGAAGCAATAAGTCATTAGCTCGAAGCTGCCTCAGTTAAAGGTGTGACTCTGCGTGAGACTTTCTGCAGGTGATGTAGAGCCTGAAGGAAATGGCAGCTGTTGTTACCCACTGATCCTTCCTTAAAGAGGCAAGTGTGTGCTCCAGAAGAGTCACTGCCACAAGCCTGCAGTGACAGCTACCATTCCCAAACAACTGACAGGGAATTTACACAGAAAGGAGGGGCTTGGGAGAAGACTTTGTGTTAAATCTCTCTCTCTCTCTCTCTCTCTCTCTCTCTCTCTCTCTCTCTCTCTCTCTCTCTCTCTGGCCTCCCTCTGTCTCTCTGTCTCTGTCTCTGTGTGTCTGTGTGTCTCTGTGTGTGAATCTGTGTGTGTGTATGTGTCTCTGTGTCTGTCTGTGTCTGTGTGTCGGTTTCTGTCTCAGTCAGTCAACTTCCGACATCCTCACGATGCCGCCTCTCTTTGGCTTTGTCTCTTTTAAACTGGGGATGGAAAGTAAAACCAAGGCAGTTTGGAATGCCAACCAACAACATATACGTCAACTTTTAGGAAATCGTAATTAGCCAGTCCAGGAATCCTCTCACCCAAATACCAACACCATTATTAAGGCTGGGCAGGAAAACAAAAGGAAGCCAATAAAAGCCGCACTGGGACTATCCCTGATCTGGAGAAGCACATGCTTTTCAGTATGTGTCTTAGTCCTGAGACATCTGCTTTAGGCCTCCAGGAACTGGGCGCATGCGAGTCTGGGTGATGTTGAGCAAGGCAATAGCTTTCCTCAGCCCGGCCTGGGCTCCTGAAGCACACACAGTACATCCTCCATGTCTTGGCTGAGTGAAGACCAATGATTTCTTTGTTCCTTTTAACATTGTTTCTCTCTGTTTTCCACTCACCAGGGTTTTTCTCCATTAATATATTCTACTTTTTATTCTTGTTGAACTTGAAAAGTTCAATAACTCAAAATTTTTTTTATTTGTGTAATCTTGTGTGTATATACTTTTATTTCCTTAGAAAATAATGGGACTTTCGGGGAGAGAGGAAACGGGAAAGGGGAAATCATTTGGAATGTAAATAGCAAAACTTAGAAAATAAAAAAAAAGAAAATAACAAATTAAATAATTCTTCCTCCTTTTTTCCCTTCATTTAAAATGTATGATACAGAGTTTTCTTAAGTAATAAATATGTTACTTTATTTCAAAATTGTTTATCAGTGCATGGACTGTCTCTGCAAATGTTTTTTACATAAAGCTACTTCCTGAGGTATGTAGTACTCATGAATCAAAATTATGTTATAACGTGAAATATTATGCGTTCTAAAAGTTTATTTTAAACATTCTGGATATTAATAAGTTCAAAATGTATATAGACATTTAAAATAGCCCCCGACATAGATTTAAAATCCAATTTAAAACTCAAAACACAGTAAAACCTTAGACTATGAATTTAAGCCAGGTAATATACTTTAATTTATGTCCTGATCCTGAGTCCTTACGTCCTTGTACATCACTAAATATTCATTTCATGATTTTCCTTTTCTAATTCAAGTGCCTCTGATAGGTTTGAAAAGAATCTCTTTAACAATACAAGTTCTATTACTCTCCAATAGAAGTTGGAGTATAATATTCCATCCTTTCCCACAGATTCCTTTAAATATGTTACCTTGACAGTCCACAATGCTTATGGATTTTCAGTACTCCGCAGTCTGTTCTTTGTTAAAATATCTCAAAATTTTAAAAATAGTGAGTCAGTTTAGACTGTGACTTCACCTTTGTTCTTGAAACATTTTAAATATTGACAGAGCATAATGGGAAACACTTTTGTTCTCTATAAACATCCTTTCATTCATGTGGCTACAGTTCATAGTGTGTGTCATTTATGAATGAGCAGGCGAAAAGAAAAGACAGTATTAATTAAGTACAGATAAAAATGCCAATGGAAGTTAGCGTGCTATAGGGTATTTGGAGACAGATTTTATTTAAATTTTGCCTGAGGTTCATGAGTGGGCTGTTACGCGGACATGCTGTGCAAGGGGAGTAGAAAGGCTCTTAGAAAATAGTTTAGGAGTAGGGGAACCAAATGACAAATAGAAGTTGTTCATCTTTTAAGCTTTGTCATGCTTAAAAGACAACATCTTAAAACACGTTTGTTTTATTACATCTGCTAACCTAGAATAACTTACTTCCCTGCTCCACACTCAAGTGCCGTATTTGAGTCTTTCCTCATCTTCTGTTCAGGGAAATTCCAGTCAAATCAAGAGACCTGAGATCCTATCTTTTATAATCACTGTTCTTGGAAGGAATAGAAAGAGAAGATTTATTGATGACCGTAAATTTCCTCTACCTAATCACTGAGAAAATATTTCATTTCCAGGAACACTGACACAAAGAGCGAGCTCGCGTATTGGTGATGAGTCAGGGTTGGGCGAGGAAGCCTGCAAAGGCCTTTGCCTGTCGTGAGTCATGTGGCTACGGCAGGTTGGGTGACAGATTTTTGAATTGCTCCTCGTAATCAGCAGTTTCAGTGGTCAGCTCATACTTTGCAGATGTGAGACACACAAAACAATCTTTATGCTATTACATAACTCTTAGAATTTGTTTTTCCTCTCCCCAAACCTCAGTGCCTTTCTGTCTTCTGTGTATTAGAGATGAACTTTTAAAGCAACCACTACTTCTACTGCATTTTGTTCTCTGCTTCTGATTATAAACCAATGTGATTGTCTCATTGTAGTTTACCTCAAACAATGAGTTCAGACTGCTTTTAAGTTTTTAAGTATTTTATAAATATGACCCACCTATTTCCATGTATTAGGAATAGTTCTCTAGATGGACACAATCAATAGCATGTACATACACTATAAAAGGACCCTTATTGGACTGGCCTGCACAGTAGGGCTAGGGATTTCAACAATGACATTTGCATCTTGGAGAGGCAGACAATTTCATAGCTGCTCAGTTCCTGAGGCTGGATATTCTTTGAGTCTCCCCTCCCTCAAACTGGAAAGTCCAAGTATCTTCCTTGTCTGCATAACCCTTACCTAATTTCTCAGCAGTTTTGATTTTTCATCTTATTGAATATGAATCTTAAAAAGGGAAAGGATCAATCCTAGGCAGTGTTTAGAAAGTGAGCGTTCAACTGCCCATAGATAAAAATTTCTAATGGAGCAGTGAGCTAGATCGCTGGTTGTGGAAGGAGGAGGTGCTTAAGGGCTTCCCCTGTGACCCTGGAGCCTCCTGGAAAGGACACCCTGAATTTAGGTCACTTTGGGGTGAGGTAGCTAAGCAGGGAGGCAAGGCATGTACCACATGACATCAACAATCCCTTTCAGCAACATTCTATTGTATCCTGGAGTGCTTTAGCACCTCCTGTGACGTTACCAGTGTTGTGGGTGACACCAACTGCTAGTGGGGCATTCATTCAGTGCCACTGCTGTTGACCTATAGACATGTTTGCAAGACAGCACAGGGTACTTTGGAGAGATAATGCAGAGCATAGAAAGGCCAGAGAGGCAGAAGAAAGCTAGCCTTCAGTCTTAGTGTAAATCAATGGGAAATGAATGGTCATGAGAAAGGCACTGTAAGTTCTGGGCAGGGATGAGAACTCCCAGGAAGTGGTGGGCTCAGGCTGGGTCTTCCAGGAGTAGGGCTCAGGAGCTAGAAGTGAAGCTGGATGCCTTAACAATCCCAGTTTGGGGCTGAAGACCTGGAGTTTCCTGGACAGGTGCTGTTAGGTGATAATATCGAAAGGCTGCAGGAGATGGAGTGTGATGTTAACAGAGAAAGTCAGTGGCAGCAAATGATGTGTGCATCCTAGAAAAGAAGACATGTCCTCAGGTAGATGCACACTGGTTAACCCTTGATTTCTTTATCTGGAGGGGTGACCTACACCTTGGTTTCTGAAGGGTCTGCCAACATCCAGCCTAGATTGGTTTGTTACAGTCTTCTATTAACCTTAAGCCTGGTGCAGTCAAACTAAGAAATATCTTCAGGGATCGATCTATCAGGCACTCTCTTACTTGTTGAATCATAGGCATAAGGAGACCAAAGTGACCAAGAAAAGCCAAGAGCTGTATCTCACAAGGAGAACAGTCATCTGTAGGTGAGAATGGGACTTTAGTGCCAAATTTCAAGCTTTCCACTGAAGTTCGCCTATCAGAGCCTCCAAAACACTGAAAATAATAACTCTATTTACCATGGATTCTTTGAGTCTGCTGACTCACAAGGTCTAAGTGGCGGAGCAGCCTATACCCATTTCAAAACCTTTTTTTTTTTTGCACAACCTCAATGAGAACTGGTAGCTTTCTGGGGCAACTGGTTTATGGGACAGAGACATACTCACATGAGAAGTGTGCTGCTTCTAAAATCCAAGTAGTCCCATTGAGTGTGGCGGTGCTTGGTGGTTCTTCATTGGCGGTACAAAGGGCCAAGTTCAATGAGTTATTTTGCATGCTCCACACCAGTGGAACTCTTGCACATTTTATTATGATTTATCATTCTCCACTCAAGGAATTTTTACTGATGTGTAGAGCTGTTGGATTTTTTTTGGTTAGATTTATTTCCCATGTTCTGATGCACAAATGCTTAATCAACAAGACCAGAGTGGAAACTTCCTATTGTAGAGTGGGTCCATTCATTGGAATGTCATCTTGGTAATGGATGCCTTGTAGAAGAGATAGGCAATCATGATCCCCCAAAATGAAGTTATTGCACAGGGGTATATAATTCATCACCCCTGAGGTAGAACCATAAAGGTATAGTGCTGGCCTTGATTGCATAAAGAAATTACTTCTGGTAGGCCTTGTGGACAGGTATGAAGAAAAGGTTGTTTGCTGAAATGAAAGCTGAATATCAAAAGTACCAGGTGGGTTAATCTGCCAAGGTAGGAAACTACATCTGGTTCAATAGCTGCAATTCGGGTTATCGCTTGATTAAGTTTATGGTAATCATCTCTATGTACCTTCTGCAAAGGCCAAATAAGAAAGTTCAGTAGCTATGCACTGGGAACCACCACAATTGGTTTCTTCTAGTCTTTAAAGGTGCATTATTTATGCAGTCCCTCCATGGGTGCAATGTTGGTTAGGTTCACTGTTTTTACAGGTAGATGTTTTTTCAGGTAGCTAATGGCCTTTAAACCATACTAGCCCTACTGAAAAGATCTGTCAATCAAGTTCTTGCTGGGCATCTTCTTTGGGGAAGGTAACTGTTGTTGCCATTGATATTAACTACTTCAGTCAAGGGTGGAAGGGCCAATACTTCGAGGATTGAAGGTGAAGGTGGGGACCCATCTACTACTAAAGATGGAGATGCTACTTCCTAAGGCAAAAAAAAAAACTCATCAAAATTTGGAAGTTCAATGCTGTAAACTTCACCAGGGTCCTCCTACGTATCTCCATCTCTGATTACACTATCCAGCTCTTTTCCAGTTAATGCCCCCCAATTTAATGACAACACACTTCAGCCAAACAAACAAAGGCGCTTGCACTGCAATCCAACTGACCATATTAGGAGTCCCTTGAGTTTGGTCACATAAAGAGAGATTGAGTTTGGTTTTTGGCAGCTTTA
Source organism: Tokudaia tokunoshimensis (assembly GCA_036184795.1). Classification (NCBI taxonomy): domain Eukaryota; kingdom Metazoa; phylum Chordata; class Mammalia; order Rodentia; family Muridae; genus Tokudaia; species Tokudaia tokunoshimensis. Next base: position 42,651,669 of record BTHU01000009.1, read on the forward strand.
GGTCTTTGGTCACTGGAGAAAAGATACTCTATGAAGACTCTTGGAGTATAGCCAGTGGGCCCACTCTAGAAATCACCAAACTAATTATATAAACTTATCTTTAGAGTCCTAGAGCCACTCTTGGTACCAAAGTCTGCATTAGTTAGGTTACTCTAGAGAAACATAATGAATAGCACATATATGAATCACACACACACACACACACACACACACACACACACACACACACACATCCTTATGAAATGGAAGGGGGAAGTCCAAAAGTATCTGTCTGCATATTGGAGTGACAGAGAATCACATAGCTCAGTCTATGATGCTGAGACCCTTTCTAAAGTGTGATAGCTCCTGTGGCTTGTATTGTGTCTAAGCAATGAGAGGAATTTTCAAATGCCCATTAATGGATTGTCTACCACGTTGTGCAAGTGTAGTAGGTTCAGTATTGGTCTAATTAAATCAAAAAAATTAAGAACTGTTTTGGACATAGTGCTAAATATTTGAGATCATCTACTCATGATCTCTAGGAAACTACTTTTCACATCATCTTCATTTTACATATAGGAAAACTGGAGTTTAGAACAGTTCAATAATTTCCTAAAGATCACTAGTTAGTAATGGCTGAGTCTACATTCAAAGTGAGGCAGGAACCACAGCCATTGTTCCCTTCCTTCTAGATCTGTTCCTTCAAATCTTACCCTTCCCAGGGTGCCAGTTAGATCGTAAGCTAAACAGTTCCAGAAGAAAAATGGAAAAATCATGTTAGGATTTAGGTTAAAATATTACTATTAGATATAAGGCAAAAATATAAACATTAACCAGCCATGCATTTACTTCTACCATAAAAACTAAGCTGATAGGTCTTCCCTTCCGGCCGCCATCTGCAGCAGGAAATCAGGCGGCTCCACAGCCTTCTGTGCTTGACCCACCAGGAGAGAATGATTTCCCAGCAGCAATTTCACTTCTGAGTGCTGAGGTGAGATCTCCACCTTTTCTCTGGAGGGGTACAGCTGGGAGCGCACAGGGCATACGATCAGTGGAGCAGCTGGGATAGGAGTCTTCCCTTCCAGCCGCCATTTGCAGCAGGGAACAAGACAGCTCCATAGCCTTCTGTGCACAGACCCTGCCAGAAAAGAGTTGGTCTCCCAGGAGTACAGACACAGGTTTACAGACCCATAGGAGGGGCAAGCTCCAGCTAGAGACAACAAAACCAACTAACAACACCAGAGATAACCAGATGGTAAAAGGCAAGTGCAAGAACCCTACCAACAGAAACCAAGGCTACTTGGCAACATCAGAGCCCAGTTCTCCCACCACAGCAAGTCCTGGATGCCCCACCACACCAGAAAAGCAAGAGTTGGATTTAAAGTCTCTTCTCATGATGCTGTTAGAGGACATCAAGAAGGACATAAATAACTCCCTTAAAGAAATACAGGAGAACATGGGTCAAATGGTAAAGACCCTTAAAGAGGAAACACGAAAAATCCCTGAAAGAAATATAGGGGAGCATGGGTGAACAGGTAGAGGCCCTTAAAGGGGAAATATAAAAATCCCTGAAAGAATTACAGGAGAACACAAACAAGCAAGTGAAGGAACTGAACAAAACCGTCCAGGATCTAAAAATGGAAGTAGAAACAATAAAGAAATCACAAAGTGAGACATCTCTGGAGATAGAAAATCTTGGAAAGAAATCAGGAATCATAGATGCAAGCATCAACAACAGAATACAAGAGATAGAAGAAAGAATCTCAGGGGCTGAAGATACCATAGAAAACATTGACTCATCAGTTAAAGAAAATGCAAAATGCAAAAAGCTCCTGAGCCAAAACATCCAGGAAATCCAGGACACAATGAGAAGACCAAACCTAAGGATTATAGGTATAGAAGAGAGTGAAGATTTCCAACTCAAAGGGCCAGTAAATATCTTCAACAAAATTAGAGAAGAAAACTTCTCTAACCTAAAGAGGTGTCCATGAACATACAAGAAGCCTACAGAACTCCAAGCAGACTGGACCAGACCAGAAAGTCCTCCCGGCACATAATAATCAAAACAACAAGTGCACTAAACAAAGAAAGAATATTAAAAGCAGTAAGAGAAAAAGTAACCTATGAAGGCAGGCCTATCAGAATTACACCAGACTTCTCACCTGAGATGATGAAAGCCAGAAGATCCTGGGCAGATCTTATACAGACCCTAAAAGAACACAAATGCCAGCCCAAACTACTATACCCAGCAAAACTCTCAATTACCATAGATGGAGAAAACAAGATATTCCATGATAAAACCAAATTTACACAATATCTTTCCACAAATCCAGCCCTACAAAGGATAATAGATGGAAAACGCCAACATGAGAAGGAAAACTACACCCTAGAAAAAGCAAGAAAGTAATCTTTTTCCAACAAACCCAAAAGAAAGCAACCTCACAAATATAAAAAGAACATCAAAAATAACAGGAAGCAACAATCACTATTCCTTAATATCTTATTACGTCAATAGACTCAATTCCCCAACAAAAAACGTAGTCTAACAGAGATCTTTTTCATGTAGATCTTTGGTTTCGTCGGGGGGGGGGGGTGGTGGTGTTTGTAGTTCTACTTTCTATCAATTTAGGAATGTTTTTGTGCCTACCATTTTGTCAGTATAATTGTCCATGATAATCTTCAATTTTAATGTTTCTCTGTATTTTTCTTCAATTTTGTCAGAAGTATTTTCCATGTGGATCTTCAGTTTTATCAGACAATGTCTATAAGTTTACTTTCAATCAACTTAGGAACATTTTTATACCTTCCATTTTATCTGTATAATTTTCCATGTAATAGTCAGTTTTAACATGTTTCTCTACATATTTCTTGAATTTTTTCAGGAATATTTTCCTTGTAGATCTTCAATTTTATCAGAAAGTGTTTATAATTCCACTTTCAAAAAAACATAGGAATATTTTTATGCCTACCATTTTATCTGTATAATTTTCCATGTAATAGTCAGTTTTAACATGTTTCTCTATATATTTCTTAAATTTTTTCAGGAATATTTTCCTTGTAGATCTTCAATTTTATCAGAAAGTGTTTATAATTCCACTTTCAAAAAACATAGGAATATTTTTATACCTACCATTTTATCTGTATAATTTTTCCATGAAATACTCAATAGTAACACGTTTTTTTTATATATTTCTTCAATTTTTCAGAGATATTTTCCAGGTAAATCTTCAGTTTTATCAGAAAATGTTTATAATTTCACTTTCAATCAACTTAGAAATATTTTTATGCCTACCATTTTATCTGTATAATTTTCCATGATAATCTTCAATTTTAATGTTTTTCCATATATTTTTTCAATTTTATCAGAAATATTTTCCATGTAAATCTTCAATTTTATCAGAAAATGTTTTTACTTCTACTTTCAATCAATTTAGGAATATTTTTATGCCTAGTATCTTATCTGTATAATTTTTCATGAAATAGTTTTAACGTGTTTTTCTTTATATTTCTTGAGTTTTATCAGAAATATTTTCCTTGTAGATTTTCAATTTTATTAAAAATGTTTATAATTCCACTTTCAATCAATTTAGGATTATTTTTATGCCTACCATTTTATCTGTATAATTATTCCATGAAATAGTCAATCTTAACGTGTTTTTCTATGTATTTCTTCAATTTTATCAGAGATATTTTCCATGTATATTTACACAATGGAATACTACTCAGCAATTAAAAACAATGAATTCATGAAATTCTTAGGCAAATGGGGAACAGGGGGAGGGAAGAGGGCTTATGGGACTTTCAGGGAGGGGGGAACTGGGAAAGGGGAAATCATTTGGAATGTAAATAAAGAATATAGAAAATAAAATAATAATAATAAAAAAATCTAAAATTAAAAAAACTAAGCTGATGATGTTGTGCCTTGCTATACACATACATACAGTGCTTTTTGGAAGTGATATTTTCAAAACAAGCAAAAAGTGATATTCATAAGAGCAACTCATGCTTTTGAAAGCTCTTTGAACCTTCGTGATTCTCTTTGAGCATTGATTACTTTTTATGTTAGTATCTAGCTTATGTCTTTTTTATACCTATTAACCATCAGTGCCCCTTTGCTAGGGCATAGATCGTAGGTTAGGTAGAAATTAAGTATCAATCATACAAGACAGAGTGAGATGTGATACTGGGCTAGATGGAAGGAGTTTCTTCCACCTGAAATTGAGGCTTTCAGAGAATTAAGCCTATAGTCTCTTGGCCTTGCTGCACTGGGGCTATGGTGGTATAGTATGTAACCATGGGAACGCATGGTCGAGGTGACTCATTCACTTTTTCATGTAAGAGACAGGGAGAGACAGAGACAAACACAGAGAAGGGGAAGAAAGGCGGGGAGAAGAGTGCAGAAAGGGAGGTCCAGAGTTTCAGTATTTATTTCAAATGTTTTCTCCAGTAACCTAATTTCCTTCTACTAGGCTTCAACTCTCAGGGTTCTACTATCCCTAGGAACCTAACTGATACACTGATATGGGTTGGATTGTTGGGGCATGGAACCATTTAGAAATCCTTCTTTATTGTTAAGTATTTGGAGAGGGGTAAGGAGGTCAAGGAACCCATTCTAGACTTTCAGTACCCTGCCACAGTTCTTGGCAGGATGAGCCACATGGTCTTGCCTAGCTCTAGAGTGGAAGGAAAGATCCAGAAGAACAGATAGAGTATTTGGAGGGGCCCTGTCATCTTTGTCTAGGCAAAACATTTCTGAGATAATTTTATGCATTTATATCAGGAAAAGGAATATTGCTTGATTCATGGAAAATTCCCAGTTAACGCACGTCCATCCCATTGACTTTGTTCAGCAGTTGGATGAAATCATTTTGCTTGTGTTGTGCATGCTGACAGACGGCTTCAAGAGGCAACCTGTATTTTCTGGTGCCTGGCTTTGAACAGCTCAGCTTTTATGTTCTAGGAACAAATGTTTTTAAACTGAAAGCAAAGTTGAGGGAAGGGTGGTAACTGACTCTCAACATGAAATTCCACCACTCATCAACATATGGAGGCTCTCCGTCTTGCCAGAACATCTGTTTGCTGTTGTGTTGACATGACATCTCCAATGTGATCTCCACTTAAAAGGGTGTCATTACATATTGATCCCTACTGAAGGTTGCATGTGGAATCTTGTGAGACTTACTGATGACTCACTCTATCACTGGGAGGTCATGCATCTGAGAAATCCTCATTTCTGCAAGAAGGCTTTCGAGTGGAAACACAGATTTACTCTAGGCGCAAAGACAGGTTTCTCACCAGACAGGTACAGGAGGATCCTAGTTCTTCAGATTGCTAGGAACTCATCTCTGATGGCCTCTGAGCCTCTGAGCGGTACTGGAAAGGAATTGGGGAAGAAAGGATTTTCGATATTGTTCACAGCCCCTTTGCTTAGAATTTCAGTACTGTTCTCTCACTTCCTTCTGTGATCCTGTTTCTATTCTGACTTCTCTAATCATTTAAATTACGTTTTATTCCCTGGATCCCAGTCCTCAAGCTGTGAACTTAATGAAGAGAGTCTCCAAATCTGACCTATCTCAATGACTTCATGTGCTACCTTTCCATACATACTGTCTATTCTGCAAACAACAAATGAAATATTCCCCTTGTGCATTATCTAGAAAGCACTCGCATAAATCTCAAAGGGTGCAAGTCTGGTTCTGGTTTAGGTATTATCTCCTGATGTGGTCATGGGATAATTTAACCTCTCTGATCTTCGTTTTCCTTTTATTTCAGTGGAAATAATGGAATTTGTCCTGGTTGATCTTACAGAGCTGTTGTGAGGTTAAATAGTGATAACAGTAAGAAAACAATTTACTGTACAACACCATAAAAATTACTCTAAATAGCAGCACAAGAAACAAGTATAGAGTCATCACTTTGGCTGTGCTCCTCAGTTATCAGTTCTAAATGTCCACATTTGCAGGGCATCTAGCCTTCATGTACATACAATTCAATTCAATATTCTCAATAGGAAAGTCTATGTCTCTTTCCCCATGGTGTTAGGCTCTCTGTCCTCTGCCTTCTGCACATCCTCTGTTAATGTATGACATTATTATCCATGTGCTTTCCTTACTGGGGACCTCAGAGTCATCTGAAGCTTATCCCTCTACTACATTATCCATATGCAGTTTTCACATCTTAATTTTTCTGCATATTGCTTCTTTGTTATACTAATCATTGTGTTCTGACTGGTGTTGTTCTGTCCCCTTCAGATTCATGTCTGTTTTCTTCTTTGGGTCCATCATGAGTGCCTTAGCTCTAAAGCAATTATGGCTCATTGTGAGAGAATATTAGTGGGTATCCTGGGGCCTGTGTCTTCGGGAGCATCTCAGGAGAGAGTCCATGTAAATGAGACAGACCAGGTAGTTCATTCCTTTCTGACAAGACTGTGTGCTTCATTATTTTGAAAAACAATAACCCTTTCTGGATAAAATACAGACCTATTTTTAGGATCTTGGTACAGGGGTTTGGAGCATGTTAGACAGGAAGAACAGGCTGATATATTCCTGTCACTGCCGTCAACATTTTATCTGTAACTAAGAGAGCAACTGTTATGAAGCTTCAAAACCTCACCAGCAAACTTACTTCCAAGTCACTAAGGACCACGACTTGCAAATGGCAATTTTGTCCACATAAGATCAAGCAATAGGCACTAGGTCTCAAAGCTGTCCATCTGTTTACCCCAAAGCATGAGGCATTGAAAAACAATCTTACATTTGCTCTGTGAGAACGAAAACAGAGGATGATGAAACACTCGAGGTAGCTGCAGAACTCGAGTATGCTATTCTTTCAACTGAGCATCTTCTACAAAGCCTTTGTTTTCACTTATTATGTAAAAACTTGTGAACCAATTAAAAACATTAGGTCTCGGGCAGGCCAGCGAAGGAGGACTTTCTTTTCCACGTGTTTTAAATTAATCCAATTTGCTCATCAGTGGAAAACAAAGCAGTAGACTGAATTCCTGGCAGGGTGTAATCTAGAAAATATCAAAGTATTGAAAGATTAATACAGTGTTAAGACAGAGAGGTCATAAGCTCCCCTTTACTTGCCAAATGTTAAAATATACCATCATGGAAAGACTCAAATATAATTCCAACTAGTGCCTGTCAGTGTTTCTGACATGGTAAGATTTCCTGCTTGGGGTCTGAACATATTAATGAGCAGGCACTGGCTTTTCCAGTTTTGAAATGGCTGTGGTTACGTAACCATGGCTCAGGTTAAATCTGCCTGAGAATGGTTCTGTTTTCTACGGAATGACAAGATGATAACAATTCGTTATAGCTTTAGAAGCTCTTTCATCCTTTACCTGTGTACTTTCAAATCTCCCCCTTACAAGTTAAAGTTACAGGAACTCCATAAGTGAACACTGTTGTACTTGTGTATGAAGCAAATGCAATGAGACAATGGAGAGACCTTTCTGTGCACACACTGTGCTCAAACATAAAACTTCAAAGGTGCTTGTTTTTTTAAAAAACTTACCTCTTCATTCTTAGATCTTTCTATGTATTCATATAGCATAATGTATTCATTCAACAAATATTTGGGGGGGGGTTGATTAGGGAGATGTCTCGGTACCTGAGTTTGGGTTCCCAGCACACACACAAAGGTTGAATATGGCAGTGCTTTTCTAACCTCATTGCTGTGTGGATGGTAATGGATGAAGATGGAGACAGAACTCGATAGTCAGCTAGACAACTAGGGTAAGATCCTCTCAGAAGGTAAGAGTGGAAGATACCTAAAATCTTCCCTGACTGCATATGCACGCAGTGCATGCCCACCCACAGTCACACAAGTACACACATACCCCCCCACATACATGCCCACTCATACAGACACTCCCCCACATGCATGCCCACCCACAGTCACACATGTACACAGACACTCTCCCACATGCATGCTCACCCATAAGTCACACAAGACACCACACACATACACACATCCATGCCCACCCACAGTCACACATGTATGTGCACCCATAGTCACACAAGCCCACACAGACACTCCCCCAGATGCACGCCCACCCAGTCACACAAGTACACACAGACACTCCTCAACATGCATGCCCACCTATAGTTACACACGCACACACAGACACTCCCCCAATGCATGCCCACCCATAGCCACACAAGCACACACAGACACTCCCCCACATGCATGCCCACCCACAGTCACACGTGTACACACAGACACTCCCCCACATGCATGCTCACCCACAGCCACACAAGCACACACAGATACCCCATACACAGAGAGATTACTTAACAAACCAGGTTGGTCTAGAAAGCAAAGAAGAAGGCCCATCTTGGTTGCATAAGATCTCATGCTCCAGCAAGGAGAGAGATGGACCAGAGCAAAATGAGAGGAGTGATGGGGTCCAGGAAGAAGGTAGATCAGGGAATGTGACAGAATAGGGGAGGGGAGAGACAGGGGAAGGAACAGAAACAGGTCTGTCTGGCAGTAGCATAGTAGCATAAAGCTCTGGGCATTGGGAAGTCAGCAGAGAAAAGGGCTTTTGTATCAATCCCTTATTTGCCAGACACTTTGTGTGAGCCTTAATTTCTTTACTTATTAAATAGAGGTGATAGCTACATCAGAAGGTTCTCACAAGAACTGAGGGATACAAAGTAGGTGTACTGGGTTCCTGTGGCTGTTGTACAAGCAGGTCATAATCTTGTCTTGCCATAGCAAAAATTAAGTTTTAAAAAAACAGTTCTGTAATAAAAGTCTGTAATTAGTATTGCTGACCTAAAAGCAAGGTGTCTTCAAGAACTGCCATTCCTTTCAGGAGGCTTTGGGAGAGAAGTTATTCTGCTCCTGGTATCTTCCAACTCTTGGAGATTGCCAACATGCTTTAGTTTGGGAACTCAGTGCTTGAATCGCTGTCTGCACAGTCCCCCTACCCCCCCCCCCACCTTTCTTTGGCTGCTCTCATGCAAACTTACCTGTGACTGCTGACACAAGCCACCTGAACAATAAAGGATCATTTCCCTTTCTCAAGACTCATCAGCAAGGATCCCTTCCCGTATATGGTAATGCCGAGTTCAGGGAATAGGATCTAATACTTTGGGTGCTTTAATAATAATGGCAGAGGTGGTATTCTTCAGCCTACTGTAATGCATAAAGTATCCTGTTACATCAGAGGTCTTTAGCACATGCTAATTGTCACCATTTCTGTATTGTGCTTTTGTTGGGCCATCAAAAGGGCTTTTATCTCAATAGTCAGGATGTTTTATCCATTCCCTTTTCTTTCCGTTTCTAAGCAAGAGTTAGACGTCTTTAGTTTTCCAGACAAGTCTGTCCCTATAAAAACTTTTTTACAAAAAGGATCCACAAAGATAAATAGTGCTGTGTTAATGCAGGAAATAATTTTTGTTTTGCTAAGGCAGCCTAACCCATTAAAGTGATTGTGTTGAGGACCCTGTGGAACATTTCAAGGAGGACTTCTTTCTCACGAGTCATCTGACAGACAGAGCAATGGGTTTTGTGCACAGTTTAGAGTAGTTATGTATTGATCTTTTCCTCTAAGTGTTACTGGTTCTCCTTTGCCTGTCAGCATATGGGAAGAGTCATAACTGCAGAGGTCAAGTAGCACTTAGGAGCAATTTGAGAGTCAAAGCACCAGACTGCAAGTCATTATTGCTTAACCCTACACAGACTCACCAACTCTCACATTTGTTTGGAAAGAGAGAAATACTTTCGTAACTCACAGATCCTAAGTCAATAGGGCAAGTCCTGGGATGTGACACAAAGTGTTTATTGCTCACAATAAGTAAAGACTGGTATTCACCTAGAAATTTGTTAATTGAACTAAAGAGCAATTATATTTCCAAAGTAAGTAGTGGGTAAAGGATTATAAAAAGCTAAGAGTATAACAAACTGGAGATTCCGATGTTTGGTTGACTAGAACATCTCTGGTCATTGGACTGAACTTCACACATTCATAATTACTTGTCTCCTCCAAGAACTGTTTCTAGTGTACATGTCTATCAAATATAAGATATTTGTTTTGGCATCTTTACTGCTCCTATTTCTTTTTAATCAAATTATATCCACAATTATATCGTTGGTCCTCTCGCTGTTCAAGCATTGGTAAGCTTACTAACAATGATCTCTTAACCCATCTGACCTGAATAGCTCCCAGAGTGGAGAAGCTGAGGCAAAAGGCTTGAGATCAGTAGTGTGTTTGGCCAATTGATTTCAAAGAGCCAGAGTGGGAAGTTGAGAAATTAAAACAGGAACAGAAGAACAGCCAATCCAAGGGTGGGGGACGAAGCTATCGGCAACTTGAATACCATTTCTGTGAAGACTCACTGAGAACTTGTAGAGAACAGAAGAGACTGGGACTCCCCAGCTCAGGGATAGTGCAGGGGACTGTTTGTCCATTGGTTTTTGTTCTCCACTGGCCAGGGATCTCTCACGCTTTCAGGATTACCCATGCTTCTGAACGCCTAACACTGCAAGTAATGTTGACAGAGAGGCTCCAGAGCAGAAAGAAAGTATGCACAGGGTAGGCCAGTTGCTCCCATGCTTGACTGATTGCTCCACTAGAGACTGAACTGAGGAGATGGTCCATGAGGTGAGGCTGTATGAAAACTTTTGTGGTTCATTTTTGTTACTGTGATAAAATAGCGAACCAGAAGTGACTTATGGATCAAAGTGTGTATTTTGCATTGTGATTGCAGTGGTTAAAGCTGCAAATGGTGGGGTTCCATTGCACAGGGGCCTGGAGCAGGAAGTGAAGAGATCATGTCTTCAACAGCAAACACCAGGACCAGAGATGGGGCAAAACTATTAACTCCAAAGAACAGACATGTGATACATGTCTTTCTTTTCTCCTCTTCATCTTGCTTCTCCCTCCCTTTAGAATCCTTCCTTCTCTTGATCTCTTTCCCATTTTCATATCTTACATATAAAAATAGCCATACACCATATGTAAGAGAAAACACGAACTAGTTCTCTTTTCATTATCTGGATTTATTTTGTTTAACATGCTCTCTAGTTTCATCAATTTTCCTCAAGACGATAAGGTTTCATTCCTATTTATGGCTGAGCAAAGTTTCATTGTGTGTATGTGGCACATTTTCTTCATTTCTTGGTGGGTGCTTAGGATGTGAATAATGCAGCAATAAACATGGATGTGCATATATCTCTGTGGTACGCTGACGTAGACTGTTAACATGGTCAACTTGACACAGCCTAGAATCACCTGGAAAGAGAGACTTAGTGAGGGATTGTCTAGATCAGGTTGGCCTGTGGACATTTCAGTGTGAACTATCTATCCTGAGTCAATTGACATGGGAAGATGGAGCTCACTGTGGGTAGGACCATTCCTTAGGCAAGCATCATTTATCCATTCACCCTCTCTGCTCCTGACTGTGGATGTGGTGTGGCATCAATCAAGCTCCAGCTGTTGACTTCCTTGCAGTGATGAACTAATACCCGGAAGTGTGAACTAAAGTGAGCCCTTTCCTAAGTTGCTTTCTGTCAGACATTTTAACATAGCCACAGAAATTAGACTAGTATATAGATTTAATCAATTATATGCTGAGGAATAGTGTAACTGGCTCATACCATGTCACCTAGGTCTTGGTTTCAAGGAGTCTCCATACTCGTTTCTATGGTGACTGCACAAGTTTACACACTCACCATCAGTAAATAAGGATTTATCTTTCTCTATGTTGTCACCAGTACTTGTCATTTGTTTTCTTGATGATAATCATTCAGCTGGGGGAGGTATTAAATCCTAATGTAATCTTGATTTGTATTTCCTGGGTGGCTAAGGATGTTGAACATTTTTCATATCTTTATAGGAATTCATATTTCTTTCGGTGTGGGAGTGAATATCTAAACAGTAACTAGTTCCACAGGATGCATCTACATTGAACTGTTGAATTTGTTGCCAAAAAACTCAAAGAAACAGTGAAGATATTTGAGGATTCTGTGTGGAGTACATCGGAAGTAGATGTGCAGAAAAAAAAGTGAGCTGGAAAAGATAGATTCGATCTAGACTTGGGGCAGAAGCAATGTAGTAGATACAAATTGTGTTTGTTACTTGATATCTTTCAGCATTTCGGGTAAGGTCAGAATTCACTTTAAGCAATGGCTCTTGTCCTCTTGGCCTATGTGCTATTGCTTTCAAAAGCCTCTGCCATTCACCTAGAAAAGCTGAAACGTGGTGCTCCTGGCCACTAGCACTGGCCGCTAGCACTGGTCTCAAGCACTGACGCACAACTTATAAAGAATTGCTGTAATAAAGTGAAGCTTTGCCTGAAACGCCTGGAAAAGAATGTCTCCCTTATGTCTGAATTTATGGCAAAGTGGTTGGAAAACAGAACACTGTAGAAGTCACACTGATCCTTCTGAATCTGATGTCACTCAAGGAGAGAAGGTGAACATGGAAACAAAGGAACTACAACTTAAAGAATTCTGAATCTCTACATCGGTCAGCTTTAGGAGCCAGCATTCACTGGTCTCCTCAAATATACAAGCCAGTAATTTCTTTTCTATGTTTATGCCAGCTTGGGTGAGTTCTCAGTGGCCTCCATGACCAAAACAGCAACACATCTTGTAACTTAGCTAACTTTCGGGTAGTTTCTCCCCCTTTTGGTTCTCTCTCTAATTTATTCTGTTTTCCTTAGTCTATTTTTAATGATCTCAGCATTTGATTATTTAGTTCTTTTTCCACTGAAGAATAAATAGAGAAGAATGACTATTAGATAACACAAAGACTCAAAACAGCACAGGGCAATAACTTACACCCATGTGCTACACTAAGTGGGATGTAAAGGAAAAAAGAGAGGATATGAAGTTGGGAGAGAGATTTGGAGGCAAATATGGTCAAAATTAAATAGTAGATAAACAAAATAAAAATTTTAAAGCTAGGACAATAAAGTTCACCCTGGCACTTGCCTGTAGAATTGTAGCAGATAGATTTGTGTGGTTGTCATACTTCTATTTTCTACCAGCATGGTTTGCAGACTGCGTACTTCTTCCTTGTCTTTGTTACAGTTATTCTTATAGGTAATCAATCTTATATGCCAACTATGAAGGTTAAAACACTGACCTAATGCAGGCCATCTTTGACAGATCTACCATTCCAATAAGGACACAAACAAGTGAATCTGAGTTTGCAGAAAGAACATTTAGCCTGCATTCCAGAAAACCACCAACTCAATCATAGGTCAAGGGTGTATCTATCAGTTACACCTTCTAGACATCAGTGTGTATAAAGATCTGGCTGTGTCTTACATTATTATATAATAGGGCATGGTCTATATTAGTTACTTTCTTCATTGCTGTGACAAAATACTGTGCCAAGGCAATTTTTTTTATTTTCTATATTTTTTTAATTTACATTCCAAATGATTTCCCCTTTCCTAGTTCCTCCCACCCCAAAAGTCCCATAAGCCCTCTTCCCTCCCCCTGTTCCACATTCAAACCCCTCTCATTTCTCTGTCCTAGTATTCCCCTATATCCAGTCTTTCCAGGACAAGAGGTCTCTCCTTCCATCTTCTTGGAAATTTATTGATATGTGAATTGTGTCTTGGGTATTCCGAGATTCTGGGTTAATATCCCCTTGTCAATGACTGCATACCATGTGTGTTCTTTTGTGATTGGGTTACCTCACTAAGGATGATATTTTCCAGTTCTGACCATTTGCCTAAGAATTTCGTGAATTCATTGTTTTTAATTGCAGAGTAGTATTCTATTGTGTACATATACCACATCTTCTGTATCCATTCCTCCGTTGAGGGACATCTGGGTTCTTTCCAGCTTCTGGCTATTATAAATAAGGCTGCTATGAACATAGTGGAGCATGTGTCCTTATTGCATGCAGGGGAAGCCTCTGGGTATATGCCCAGGAGTGGTATAACAGGATCCTCTGGGAGTGTCATGCCCAGTTTTCTGGGAAGAACCTTGAGCATATGGGCACAGGGGAGAATTTCCTGAACAGAACTCCAATAGCTTATGCGCTAAGATCAAGAATTGACAAATGGGACCTCATAAAATTGCAAGGTTTCTGTAAGGCAAAGGACACTGTCAAAAGGACAAAGCGGCAACCAACAAACCGGGAAAAGATCTTTACCAACCCTACATCCGACAGAGGGCTAATATCCAATATATACAAAGAACTCAAGACGTTAGACTCCAGAGAGCCAAATAACCCTATTAAAAAATGGGGTACAGAGCTAAACAAAGAGTTCTCACCTGAAGAATATCTAATGGCTGAGAAGCACCTAAAGAAATGTTCAACATCCTTAGTCATTAGGGAAATGCAAATCAAAACAACCCTGAGATTCCACCTCACACCAGTCAGAATGGCTAAGATTAAAAACACAGGAGACAGCAGTTGTTGGCGAGGATGTGGAGAAAGAGGAACACTCCTCCACTGCTGGCGGGATTGCAAGCTGGTACAACCACTCTGGAAAGCAGTCTGGCGGTTCCTCAGAAAACTGGGCATGCGCCAAGGCAATTTAATCAAGGAAGGATTTATTTTCTCTCACCATTTGAGGGGAAGTCATATGGAAACGATATCTCTCATGATGAGGAAGGCTTGGCCTGGCAAAAAAGAGCGTGACTCCTGGTCAGGCACACTCAAAAGATTTGTCTCCCTAGTGATTCTAGAGCCTGTTAAATTGACAATCCTGTCAAGTTAGCCACCACATGATCAATGATAAAGATAACAAGAACACCAGGGAAGCAAATAGCTTTTCAAATAAAGCCAAGCAGAGTCAAAGGCCCCAACGAGAAAACTGGCGAGAGCAAGGTTGACTGAGGGTGCTGAGGGGAAGAGGCCACCTCATTAACCTCATCTCACTCTCAGTTCCGATGCTGGGGATGAGCTCAGCTCTGTGCTGCTTTGCATTCTGCCAATGTTTTTATCCTCAGAGTTGTCAAAACTCTACAGAAGTTATGGGATGGTCTATACAGTCTTGGCTTTTCCCTGCAGTAGTGGGTTTCACTCTTGACATACTATGGGTGTTTGAGACCATATAAATGGTCACTTGTGCTGATCACATCTTATCAAAATATACTTACAGGATGGGCACTACCTTGGCCTTGAATGGCATAAAAATGCAAATATTACATTAATTTAAATATAGAGTTTGAGTTAAACTGGAAGGATGGGCTAGAATCTTTGGTTTACAACCTTGGGACACCTGGTCTAGAAATAATTGTCTAAATCACATCCTGTCCACCATCTTCTTTCCTGCCTGAGGTCTTTGCCAATATGCAGAGATCACTACATGCTTTTCAGGTAGATAAATGGAGTGCTGTGAACTTGCTTTCTGTAGTAGAAATTGACATTGTGTCCTAACATTTTCAATATTTTATTCCTAGTTTATTTTAAAATTAGATGGAAAAGATATTTGAGAGAAATTATATGTATGTTTTACTCTTTGTCCCAATGTACGGATACTTAATATAACTCAGTTATTCCAAAATAAGAAATCATTTTGAAAATAACTTTCAAAATCTTAAAAAAAAGATTGTGGTGCAACATTTAGGCTGAAAATACAAGGTCAGGACATCAAATAGCAAATCTCCCTCAAGCTGTTGCTCTAAACTATCCAGGAGGTGGGCCTGGTTAAACATAATGAATTAGATTTATTTAGGTCCTCAAATATACTATGTTGACATAGGGAATCATTTTGAAAATTATTTGGGCATTCAAAATTGCTCAGTGAATTACTTTAATCCCTTCTGATGGGAGATTTCACTACATCTGAGAGAAGCTTGATTTTTGTTGAACTCGTAAGGTCTGTGCTTGGCCACATCAACCTGAATGCGTGATTAGAGTGGAGAGAGCGCCTCTGTAGACAATGTCACTTTCCTACTGAACCATAGCTGCAGTTCCTCATTTGTTTCTGGTTCACATCTGTTTACTGACAGCGGTCCACCCAATGTCCTCATTCACTCACATGCAACCCCAATGTGGGCTCTGCGTATGTTCTCACAGTACATCTTGGTCCCAGAAACAAGTGGAAGTACTATCATACTGCTAGGCAATTGGACTGGATTTTATCCTCTCTGTCATCAAAGCAACTCTCATCTCAGTTATGCCTAGGGCTTTACCTCCTGTGGGACAGAAGAAACAAATAAATGGTCACAATTTGATCTCAAGATCTCAAGTAGGTCTATTTTAAATTAGCCGAGATGACAAAGTTTATCTTTCTAGTGAAGTAAGCTAATTTTGTGGGGAAGTTGTGATCTACAGGGTAAAATGAAAAAATTTCCCCAAAATGTATGAAGATACAGATCTATGTTTCACTCTCAGCACCCATGAAGGTTTGTTTTTTAAATAGAGTACAGTTTCCAGAAACAAAAGTGTGATATGCTGAAGAATTTTATTTACTTTTTTATATACCAATTTCTCAAAAAGTTATGAAGTTAAGGCTGAGTACCAATATTGGCTTGTCATTATAGTGGGAGGCCATTCAGCGATAATTACTTAGCACTTATTTTGTCCTATGCATTGTGTTAAGAGATGTGCCTAGAGTAGTTGCATTGGTTACTTTTATACTTGCTGTGACTGAATACTTGACAGGAAATGGCTTAAGAGGGTAATGGTTTATTGCTTACAGTTCAAGAGTACAATCCATTATTGGAAGAAGTCATGGTGATAAGTGCTTGGTGCTCTTGGTTACATTACATCCACAGTGGGGAAGCAGAGAATGCTGGGTGCTGATGCTCATCTGCCTTTCTCTTTTTAATTCCTTAGGCACATCAGCCTAAGGAATGGTGGTCTTCCTACCTCAATTGACCTAGTCATGATAATCTCACTGGTGTCCTGGAGATTGCCTCCTGCATGATTCTAGATCCTTTTAATTTGACCATCAATACTAACCACTAGAGGAATGAATAAAGGGATTTAGGAAGATGGGGTTCCTACCACAGGCAATAAGGATGGAATCTAATTCAGGAATTTGAAAGGAATAAAGTATGGTCAACTAATTCTCTTCTATTTGGAATCTGACTATTGAGAACAGATGTTTTTGGTTTGTCTTTATCAATGAGATCTTAGGGACTGTCTCAGTTATTTCCCTGTTGCTGTGTTTAAATACCTTGACCAAAGGAACTTAAGAGGAAATGGTTTACTTGGGCTCACAGTTCAAGGTACAGTCTATCCTGGTAGAGAAGTTGCAGCAGCAGGAGCTCGAAGGAGCCAGTGATGTTGTATCTACTGTCAGGGAGCAACAAATGAGTATATGCTACTGTTCACCTCCCGTTCCACAATTACACAGTTCAGGAACAGCATGCCCATAATTAATATGGGTCTTCCAACATTGATTAGAACAATCAAAATAATCCCACGTAGAATGACTAGAGGTCTGTCTCACAGGTGATTCTAGATTCTGTCAAGTTGATAATCAAGATTAAGATCTCAGGGGCTCTCATCTGAAGAGCTTGCCTAATATTTGGATCAAGAAGATTACTAATTCAAGAACAGAGCATTAGTATCCCCTCACCAAAGCTTTTTTTCTTTTCTTTCATTGCTAACAGTAAAAGTAATACTTTGAACTTCTGGACTTCTAAACCCATTCCATACTTGTTTCTACTTTTTTTTTTTTTTTTTTTTTTTTTTTTTTTAATTTAATTTTATTTTATTTTTTTAATTTACATTCCAAATCACTTCCCCTTTCCCGTTTCCTCCCTCCCCGAAAGTCCCATAAGCCCCCTTCCCTCCCTCTTTTCTCCGTTCAACCCCCTCTCATTACTCTGTCCTGGCGTTCCCCTACATCCAGTCTTTCCAGGACCAGGGGTCTCTCCTTCCATCTTTTTAGAAATCTATTGATATGCTGATTGTGTCTAGGGTATTCTGAGATTCTGGGTCAATATCCCCTTATCAGTGACTTCATACCATGTGTGATCTTTTGTGATTGGGTTACCTCACTAAGGATGATATTTTCAAGTTCTGACCATTTGCCTAGGAATTTCGTGAATTCATTGTTTTTAATTGCAGAGTAGTATTCCATTGTGTAAATATACCACATCTTCTGAATCCATTCCTCCGTTGAGGGACATCTGGGTTCTTTCCAGCTTCTGGCTATTATAAATAAGGCTGCTATGAATATAGTGGAGCATGTGTCCTTATTGCATGCAGGTAAAGTCTCTGGGTATATGCCCAGGAGTGGTATAGCCGGATCCTCCGGAAGTGTCATGCCCAGTTTTCTGAGGAGCCGCCAGACTGCTTTCCAGAGTGGTTGTACCAGCCTGCAATTCCACCAGCAGTGGAGGAGTGTTCCTCTTTCTCCACATCCTCGCCAACAACTGCTGTCTCCTGTGTTTTTGATCTTAGCCATCCTGACTGGTGTGAGATGGAATCTCAGGGTTGTTTTGATTTGCATTTCCCTAATGACTAAGGATGATGAACATCTCTTTAGGTGCTTCTCAGCCATTAGATATTCTTCAGGTGAGAACTCTTTGTGGAGCTCTGTACCCCATTTTTTAATAGGGTTACTTGCCTCTCTGGAGTTTAACTTCTTGAGTTCTTTGTATATCTTGGATATTAGCCCTCTGTCGGATGTAAGGTTGGTAAAGATCATTTCCCAGTTAGTTGGTTGCCGCTTTGTCTTTTTGACGGTGTCTTTTGCCTTGCAAAAACTTTGTAATTTAATGAGGTCCCATTTGTCTATTCTTGATCTTAGAGTATAAGCTATTGGAGTTCTGTTCAGGAAATTCTCCCCTGTGCCCATATGTTCAAGGTTCTTCCCTAGTTTCCCTTCTATTAGTTTCAGTGTGTCTGGTTTTATGTGGAGATCTTTGATCCACTTAGAATTGAGCTTAGTGCAAGGAGATAAGGATGGGTCAATTTGCATTCTTCTGCATGTTGACCTCCAGCTGAGCCAGCACCATTTGTTGAAAAGGCTATCTTTTTTCCACTGGATGGTTTTAGCTCCTTTGTCAAAGATCAAGTGACCATAGGAGTGTGGATTCATTTCTGGGTCTTCAATTCTGTTCCATTGATCTACATGTCTGTTACTGTACCAATACCATGCAGTTTTTAACACTATTGCTCTGTAGTACAGCTTGAGGTCCGGGATACTGATTCCCCCAGAGGTTCTTTTACTCTTGAGAATAGTTTTAGCTATTCTGGGTTTTCTGTTATTCCAGATGAATTTTTGAATTGCTCTTTCTAACTCTATGAAGAATTGAGTTGGGATTTTGATGGGGATTGCATTGAATCTGTGTATTACTTTTGGTAAGATGCTCATTTTTACTATATTAATCCTGCCAATCCATGAGCATGGCAGATTTTTCCATCTTCCGAGGTCTTCTTCAATTTCTTTCTTCAGAGACTTGAAGTTCTTGTCATACAGATCTTTCACTTGTTTGGTTAGCGTCACGCCAAGATACTTAATATGGTTTGTGGCTATCGTAAAGGGTATTATTTCTCTTACTTCTTTCTCAGCCTGCTTATCCTTTGAGTATAGGAAGGCTTCTGACTTGCTTGAGTTGATTTTATATCCGGCCACTTTGCTGAAGTCGTTTATCAGCTGTAGGAGTTCTCTGGTGGAGTTCTTTGGGTCGCTTATGTATACTATCATATCGTCTGCAAATAGTGATAGTTTGACTTCTTCCTTTCCAATTTGTATCCCTTTGACCTCTTTTTCTTGTCTAATTGCTCTAGCTAGAACTTCAAGTACTATATTGAAAAGATATGGAGAGAGAGGGCAGCCTTGTCTAGTCCCTGATTTTAGTGGGATTGCTTCAAGTTTCTCTCCGTTTAGATTGATGCTGGCTACTGGTTTGCTGTAAATTGCTTTTACTATGTTTAGATATGGGCCTTGAATTCCTGATCTTTCCAAGACCTTTAGCATGAAAGGATGCTGAATTTTGTCAAATGCTTTCTCAGCATCTAATGAGATGACCATGTGGTTTTTTTCTTTGAGATTGTTTATGTAGTGGATTACATTGATGGATTTCCTTATATTGAACCATCCCTGCATCCCTGGGATGAAGCCTACTTGATCGTGGTGAATGATCGTTTTGATGTGTTCTTGGATTCGGTTGGCAAGAATTTTATTGAGTATTTTTGCATCGATATTCATAAGAGAGATTGGCCTGAGATTCTCTTTCTTTGTCGGATCTTTGTGTGCTTTTGGTATTAGTGTAATTGTGGCTTCATAGAACGAGTTGGGTAGTGTTCCTTCTGTTTCTATTTTGTGGAACAGTTTGAAGAGTATTGGTGTTAGGTCTTCTTTGAAGGTCTGATAGAATTCTGCACTAAAACCATCTGGACCTGTGCTTTTTTTGGTTGGAAGACTTCCAATGACAACTTCTATTTCTTCAGGGGTTATAGGACGGTTTAGATGGTCTATTTGATCCTGATTTAATTTTGGTACTTGGTATCTGTCAAGGAAATTGTCCATTTCCTCAAGATTTTCTAGTTGTGTTGAATACAGGTTTTTGTAGTAGGATCTGATGATTTTTTGAATTTCCTCAGTTTCTGTTGTTATCTCTCCCTTTTCGTTTCTGATTTTATTAATTTGGATACTATCTCTGTGCCCTCTGGTTAGTCTGGCTAAGGGCTTATCTATCTTGTTGATTTTCTCAAAGAACCAACTCCTCGTTTTGTTGATTCTTTGTATGGTTTTATTTGTTTCTACTTGATTGATTTCAGCCCTGAGTTTGATGATTTCCTGCCTTCTACTCCTCTTTGGTGTATTTGCTTCTTTTTGTTCCAGGGCTTTCAGGTGTGCCATTAAGCTGTTAGTGTATGCTGTCTCCCGTTTCTTTTTGGCGGCACTCAGGGCTATGAATTTTCCTCTTAGCACTGCTTTCATTGTGTCCCATAAGTTAGGGTATGTTGTGCCTTCATTTTCATTAACTTTCAAAAAGTCTTTGATTTCTTTCTTTATTTCCACCTTGACCAAGTTATCATTGAGTAGAGCATTGTTCAGCCTCCATGTGTACGTGGGTTTTCTTTTGTTTTTGTTGCCATTGAAGACCACCCTTATTCCATAGTGATCTGATAGGAGGCATGGGATTATTTCTATCTTCTTGTATCTGTTGAGGTCTGATTTGTGACCAATTATATGGTCAATTTTGGAGAAGGTACCATGAGGAGCTGAGAAGAAGGTGTATTCTTTAGCTCTAGGATGAAATGTTCTATATATATCAGTTAGTTCCATTTGGTCCAAGGCTTCAATTAGATTCACTGTGTCCCTGTTTAGTTTCTGCTTTCCTGAACGATCCATTTCAGAGAGCGGGGTGTTGAAGTCACCCACTATTATTGTGTGCGGTGCGATGTGTGCTTTGAGTTTTAGTAAAGTTTCTTTTACGAATGAGGGTGCCCTTGCATTTGGAGCATAGATATTCAGGATTGAGAGTTCTTGATGGTGGATTTTTCCCTTGATCAGTATGTAGTGTCCTTCTGTGTCTTTTTTGATGACTTTGGGTTGAAAATCAATTTTATCCGATATTAGGATGGCTACTCCACCTCGTTTCTTGGGGCCATTTGCTTGTAAAATTGTTTTCCAGCCTTTTACTCTGAGGTAGTGTTTGTCTTTGACACTGAGGTGCGTTTCCTGCATGCAGCAAAAAGCTGGGTCCTGTTTACGTATCCAGTCTGCTAGTCTATGTCTTTTAATTGGGGAATTGAGACCATTGATATTAAGAGAGATTAAGGCATAGTGATTATTGCCATCTGCCATTCTTGACGCTATCTTTATGTTTGAGTGGTTATCTACTTTTGGGTTTGATTCAAGAAGGTTATTATCTCATTTTTTCCAGGGTGTTGTTTCTCTCCCTGTATTGGAGGTTTCCACCTATTATCCGTTGCAGGGCTGGATTTGTGGAAAGATATTGTGAAAATTTGGTTTTATCATGGAATATCTTGGTCTCTCCATCTATGGTGATTGAGAGTTTTGCTGGGTATAGTAGTCTAGGCTGGCATTTGTGCTGTCTTAGTGTCTGCATGAGATCTGCCCAGGATCTTCTGGCTTTCATAGTCTCTGGTGAGAAGTCTGATGTGATTCGGATAGGTCTTCCTTTGTATGTTACTTGGCCCTTTTCTCTTACTGCATTTAGTATTCTTTCTTTGTTTAGAACATTCGGTGTTTTGATTATTATGTGACGGGAGGTATTTCTGTTCTGGTCCAGTCTGTTTGGAGTTCTGTAGGCTTCTTGTATGTTCATCGGCATCTCTCTCTTTAAGTTAGGGAAGTTTTCCTCCATAATTTTGTTGAAGATGTTTACTGGCCCTTTAAGTTGCAAATCTTCACTCTCATCTATACCTATAATCCTTAGGTTTGGTCTTCTCATTGTGTCCTGGATTTCCTGGATGTTTTGGGTTACGCGTTTTTTGCATTTTGCATTTTCTTTGACTGTTGAGTCGATGCTTTCTATGGAATCTTCAGCACCTGAGATTCTTTCTTCCATCTCTTGTATTCTATTGTTGATGTTTGCATCTATGACTCCTGATTTCTTCCCAAGGTTTTCTATCTCCAAAGTTGTCTCCCTTTGTGATTTCTTAGTTGTTTCTACTTCCTTTTTTAGTTCCTGGATGGATTTGCTGAGATCCTTCACTTGTTTGTTTGTATTTTCCTGTATTTCTTTAAGGTAATTTTGCATTACCTCTTTCAGGATTTCTTCCTGATGACCCACGTTCTCCTGCATTTCTCTGAGCGATTTTTGTGTTTCCTCCTCATGGGATTCCATCTGTTGATCCATCGTCTCCTGCATTTCTTTAAGCAGTTCTCGTGTTTCCTTTGTAAGGGCATCTAACCGTTGATTCATTTCTTTAAGCAATTTTTGTGTTGCCTCCTTATGGGCATCCGTCTGTTGACCCATATTCTTCTGCATTTCTTTATGCAAATTTTGTGATTCCTTTGTGAGTGCATCTACCCGTTGATTCATCTCGTTAAGCGATTTTTGTGTTGTCTCCTTGTGCGCCTCCATCTTTTGATCCATGTTCTCCCGCATTTCTCTAAGCGATTTTTGTGTTTCCTTTGTAAGGGCTTCTAACCGTTGATTCATGGTCTCCTGTAACTCTTTATGAGATTTATTTGTGTCCTTCTTGTGATCCTCTAATAGCATCATGAGAAGTGATTTTAAATCCAGATCTTGTCTTTCGGGTGTGGTGGGGTATCCAGGACTTGCTGCTGTTGGAGAGTTGGGTTCGGATGGTCCTACATTACTTTGATTACTGTTAGTAACATTCCTACGTTTGCCTTTTGCCATCTGGATACCTCTGGTGTTAGTTGGTCCTGCTGCCACTGGCTGTTGGTTGGACCTCCTGTGAGCCTGCAAAGCTATTTCTGCCCCCCCCTGGATTACCAGGATTCCCCTGGCACCGATTTCTGGGGCCTGCCTGCTCCTGAGTGACTTTGGAGCCCTAATGTGCTTTGCCCCAAGTGATCTTATATTGGGGAGGCCTTGCACATCTAAAGGCTCAGCCTAGTGGATTCCTGGAGCAGAGGTCGCCAAAGGGAGGCTGGCAGGCTCCTGCCCTGTGCAGGGGTGTGTGATCTCTCCTGGGGGGGGAGGGGGCGTCCCTCTGCCAGGCAGAAGTCCCACAGCAGATCTGGCGCGCTGGTCACTGCAGATCAGCCCAGCACCTGGGAGCAGGTTACACACAAGCTGCCTGAACCCGAAGCGATATTATGCCTGTCTGTCTCTGAGCCTGGTGGTCCCAACTACCTGGTCACTGGAGCAAAGATGGCGGAGGGCACTCTCCGTGGCGCTGCTCACCCTGTGGTCACGATGGCCCGCCGATCTGGCACCCAGACGACCACAGCGCCAACCCGCCCTCGGGCACAGAAGGAAGCCCCAACAGGCCGTGTCCCAAGTGATGTTATATTGGGGGGGAGAGCCTGGGTACCGGTCTCTCCAGCGCAGTCCGCGGGAACAGAGGTCGCGGAAGGGAAGCTGGCGGGCTCCCTCCCTGCGCAGGGTCCCTCCACCAGGCAGAAGGTCCCACCGCGGAACTGGCGCGCTGGTTACTGCAGATCAGCCCAGCACCTGGGAGCAGGTTACACCCAAGCTGCCTGAAACCGAAGCGATATTATGCCTGTCTGTCTCTGAGCCTGGCGGTCCCAACTACCTGGTCACTGGAGCAAAGATGGCGGAGGGCAGTCTCCGTGGCGCCGCTCACCCTGTGGTCACGATGGCCCGCCGATCTGGCGCCCAGACGACTACAGCGCCAACCCGCCCTCGGGCACAGACGGAAGCCCCAACAGGCCGTGTCCCAAGTGATGTTATATCGGGGGGAGAGCCTGGGTACCGGTCTCTCCAGCGCAGTCCGCGGGAACAGAGGTCGCGGAAGGGAAGCTGGCGGGCTCCCTCCCTGCGCGGGGTCCCTCCAGCAGGCAGAAGGTCCCACCGAGGAACTGGCGCGCTGGTTACTGCAGATCAGCCCAGCACCTGGGAGCAGGTTACACCCAAGCTGCCTGAAACCGAAGCGATATTATGCCTGTCTGTCTCTGAGCCTGGCGGTCCCAACTACCTGGTCACTGGAGCAAAGATGGCGGAGGGCCACTTGTTTCTACTTTTAAGAGACTCTATGATTAGTGGATATTTGATGAAGTCAAATATTTTCTGCACCTATGGAGATAAATGAATAGTTTTTTATTAGAATATGAATAAAGGGGCTGGAGAAATGTTTCAGCAGTTAAGGAGCTTGGTTCTCTTTTAGAATATCAGAGTTCAGGATTCATATAGGGTGACTCATAACTTCCTGTAACTCTAGTGCCAAGGGATCCAGTACTCGCTTCTGGCTTCCACAGGAACTCACATACGCGCGTATACACAAACACACACACACACACACACACACACACACACACACACATAAAAACAAATATTTTTAAAAGAACATAGATATTGTGAATCACATTGATTTTATAAAACTGAAACAATCATATGTTCCTGAAATAAACTATTTTAATTATACTATATATAATAAGACTTGGTTTGCTAATATTTTGCTGAATTTTTGGTTATATGTACATGGAGGATGTTAAGCTTTTGTCATCAGAGTAGCACTGGTCTCACAAAACATGGGAAAGTTTCCCTTTTTATGTTACAGAATAATTTTTCTAAAATAAGTATTATTTCCTTCTTAAATGTTTAGTAAAATTTACCAATAAGGGAGGACATTTCTATATTGACTTCTATATTTTGCATTAAAATTATTTAGATTATATTTTTGTTGAGAGAATTTGAAGATTCTTGCCTTTCTGTGAGCTGATCCACTTCCCCTCCCCCCATGCCAGACCTATAGTAAATTATACAGTAATATAGTAAACATACAGATTTAGTGGAAATGTAGAAGTGGAAGGTAGTTGTTTATTATTCTTGAGATGTGTGCAAAATCTACAGTGATAAATTCTTCATCCCTTATAGTTATAACGCAGCATTCCTGCCTTCTTTCCTGCAGTGTTTCAAGGATAACACTCTCTTATCCTCTGGCTTGTATGGTTGTTGAAAAGCAGTCCGCTGTGGCTCTTGTTTCATTTCTTTGACATAGTGAATATGTTTTTTTTTATTCTGAATGCTTTTAAGACGGTCTCTTTATATGTGGTTTGCAGCAGTTTGTCTAAGCTGTGCCATTTGTATTGGACTTCCCTTTGTATCCTTCCTTTAAAGGTTTTTCTCAAATACTTGGGG
This sequence comes from Tokudaia tokunoshimensis, assembly GCA_036184795.1. NCBI lineage: Eukaryota > Metazoa > Chordata > Mammalia > Rodentia > Muridae > Tokudaia > Tokudaia tokunoshimensis. The sequence continues at coordinate 42,677,301 of BTHU01000009.1, forward strand.
CCTGGAACTTGATGACTTCCACTAATTTTGGGAAATGTTGCCTGTTACTATTAAGTCAACTTAATATGGTCAGGGCACAATTTTGAAAGAGAAGGCCAAAAATTGAAGAAATCATGCTGTGTGTATTTTTTCTTTTTTTTTTAATTGAAAAAGTAAGTAGAAACATTTTATGACAAAATTGAAGATTTACGTGGAAAAAATTTCTGATAAAATTGTAGAAAAATATAAAATAACATGCTTTGAAGATTATCATGGAAAACTACAGATAAAATGGCAGGCATAAAATATTTCTAAGTTGATTCGAAGTGGAATTATAAATTTTCTGATAAAATTGAAGATCTACAAGAAAAATATTTCTGATAAAATTCAAGAAATATATAGAAAAACACATAAAAATTGACAATTTCATGGAAATTATAGATAAAATGGTAGACATAAAAATATTTCTAAGTTGATTGAAAGTGGAATTATAAACATTTTCTGATAAAATTGAAGATTTACATGGAAAATATCTCTGATAAAATTGAAGAAATATATAGACAAACATGATTTTTTTAATTTTATTTTCTAAGTTTTGCTTTTTATTTACATTCCAAATCATTTCCCCTTTCCCTTTTCCTCCCTCCCCGAAAGTCCCATAAGCCCCCTTCCCTCCCTCTTTTCCCCATTCAACCCCCTCTCGTTTCTCTGTCCTGGCATTCCCCTAAATCCAGTCTTTCCAGGACCAGGGGTCTCTCCTTCCATCTTCTTAGAAATCTATCGATATGCGAAATGTGTCTAGGGTATTCCGAGATTCTGGGTTAATATCCCCTTATCAGTGACTGCATACCATGTGTGTTCTTTTGTGATTGGGTTACCTTACTAAGGATGATATTTTCAAGTTCTGACCATTTGCCTAGGAATTTCATGAATTCATTGTTTTTAAATGCAGTGTAGTATTCCATTGTGTAAATATACCACATCTTCTGAATCCATTCCTCCGTTGAGGGACATCTGGGTTCTTTCCAGCTTCTGGCTATTATAAATAAGGCTGCTATGAACATAGTGGAGCATGTGTCCTTATTGCATGCAGGTAAAGGCTCTGGGTATATGCCCAGGAGAGGTACAGCCGGATCCTCCGGAAGTGTCATGCCCAGTTTTCTGAGGAACCGCCAGACTGCTTTCCAGAGTGGTTGTACCAGCTTGCAATCCCACCAGCAGTGGAAGAGTGTTCCTCTTTCTCCACAACCTTGCCAACAACTGCTGTCTCCTGTGTTTTTGATCTTTGCCATTCTGACTGGTGTGAGATGGAATCTCAGGGTTGTTTTGATTTGCATTTCCCTAATGACTAAGGATGATGAACATCTCTTTAGGTGCTTCTCAGCCATTAGATATTCTTCAAGTGAGAACTCTTTGTTTAGCTCTGTACCCCATTTTTTAATAGGGTTACTTGCCTCTCTGGAGTTTAACTTCTTGAGTTCTTTGAACATATTGGATATTAGCCCTCTGTCGGATGTAGGGTTGGTAAAGATCATTTCCCAGTTAGTTGGTTGCCGCTTTGTCTTTTTGACAGTGTCTTTTGCCTTGCAAAAACTTTGTAATTTAATGAGGTCCCATTTGTCTATTCTTGATCTTAGAGCATAAGCTATTGGAGTTCTGTTCAGGAAATTCTCCCCTGTGCCCATATGTTCAAGGTTCTTCCCTAGCTCCCTTTCTATTAGTTTCAGTGTGTCTGGTTTTATGTGGAGGTCCTTGATCCACTTGGAATTGAGCTTAGTGCAAGGAGATAAGAATGGGTCAATTTGCATTCTTCTGCATGTTGACCTCCAGCTGAGCCAGCACCATTTGTTGAAAAGGCTATCTTTTTTCCACTGGATGGTTTTAGCTCCTTTGTCAAAGATCAAGTGACCATAGGAGTGTGGATTCATTTCTGAGTCTTCAATTCTGTTCCATTGATCTACATGCCCGTCACTGTACCAATACCATGCGGTTTTTAACACTATTGCTCTGTAGTACAGCTTGAGGTCCGGGATACTGATTCCCCCAGATGTTCTTTTATCTTGAGAATAGTTTTAGCTATTCTGGGTTTTCTGTTATTCCAGATGAATTTTTGAATTGCTCTTTCTAACTCTATGAAGAATTGAGTTGGGATTTTGATGGGGATTGCATTGAATCTGTATATTACTTTTGGTAAGATGCTCATTTTTGCTATATTAATCCTGCCAATCCATGAGCATGGCAGATTTTTCCATCTTCTGAGGTCTTCTTCAATTTCTTTCTTCAGAGACTTGAAGTTCTTGTCCTACAGATCTTTCACTTATTTGGTTAGAGTCACGCCAAGATACTTTATATGGTTTGTGACTATTGTGAAGGGTATCATTTCTCTTATTTCTTTCTTAGCCTGCTTATTCTTTGAGTATAGGAAGGCTACTGACTTGCTTGAGTTGGTTTTATATCCGGCCACTTTGCTGAAGTCGTTTATCAGCTGTAGGAGTTCTCTGGTGGAGTTCTTTGGGTCGCTTAAGTATACTATCATATCGTCTGCAAATAGTGATAGTTTGACTTCTTCCTTTCCAATTTGTATCCCTTTGACCTCTTTTTGTTGTCTAATTGCTCTAGCTAGAACTTCAAGTACTATATTGAAAAGATATGGAGAGAGAGGGCAGCCTTGTCTAGTCCCTGATTTTAGTGGGATTGCTTCAAGTTTCTCTCCATTTAGATTGATGCTGGCTATCGGTTTGCTGTAAATTGCTTTTACTATGTTAAGATATGGGCCTTGAATTCCTGATCTTTCCAAGACCTTTAGCATGAAAGGATGCTGAATTTTGTCAAATGCTTTCTCAGCATCTAATGAGATGACCATGTGGTTTTTTTCTTTGAGATTGTTTATATAGTGGATTACATTGATGGATTTCCTTATATTGAACCATCCCTGCATCCGTGGGATGAAGCCTACTTGATCGTAGTGAATGATCATTTTGATGTGTTCTTGGATTCGGTTGGCAAGAATTTTATTGAGTATTTTTGCAGCGATATTCATAAGAGAGATTGACCTGAGATTCTCTTTCTTTATCGGATCTTTGTGTGCTTTTGGTATTAGTGTAATTGTGGCTTCATAGAACGAGTTGGGTAGTGTTCCTTCTGTTTCTATTTTGTGGAACAGTTTGAAGAGTATTGGTGTTAGGTCTTCTTTGAAGGTCTGATAGAATTCTGCACTAAAACCATCTGGACCTGTGCTTTTTTTAGTTGGAAGACTTCCAATGACAACTTCTATTTCTTCAGGGGTTATAGGAAGGTTTAGACGGTCTATTTGATCCTGATTTAATTTTGGTATTTGATATCTGTCAAGGAAATTGTCCATTTCCTCGAGATTTTCTAGTTGTGTTGAATACAGTTTTTTGTAGTAGGATCTGATGATTTTTTGAATTTCCTCAGTTTCTGTTGTTATCTCTCCCTTTTCGTTTCTGATTTTATTAATTTGGATACTATCTCTGTGCCCTCTGGTTAGTCTGGCTAAGGGCTTATCTATCTTGTTGATTTTCTCAAAGAACCAACTCCTGGTTTTGTTGATTCTTTGAATGGTTTTATTTGTTTCTACTTGATTGATTTCAGCCCTGAGTTTGATGATTTCCTGCCTCCTACTCCTCTTTGGTGTATTTGCTTCTTTTTGTTCCAGGACTTTCAGGTGTGCCATTAAGCTGTTAGTGTATGCTGTCTCCCGTCTTTTTTGGCGGCACTCAGGGCTATGAATTTTCCTCTTAGCACTGCTTTTATTGTGTCCCATAAATTAGGGTATGTTGTGCCTTCATTTTCATTAAATTTCAAAAAGTCTTTGATTTCTTTCTTTATTTCCACCTTGACCAAGTTATCATTGAGTAGAGCATTGTTCAGCCTCCATGTGTATGTGGGTTTTCTTTTGTTTTTGTTGCCATTGAAGACCACCCTTATTCCGTAGTGATCTGATAGGAGGCATGGGATTAGGTCTACTTATATCTGTTGAGGTCTGATTTGTGACCAATTATATGGTCAATTTTGGAGAAGGTACCATGAGGAGCTGAGAAGAAGGTGTATTCTTTAGCTCTAGGATGAAATGTTCTATATATATCTGTTAGTTCCATTTGGTCCAAGGCTTCAATTAGATTCACTGTGTCCTTGTTTAGTTTCTGCTTTCCTGAACGATCCATTTCAGAGAGCAGGGTGTTGAAGTCGCCCACTATTATTGTGTGAGGTGCGATGTGTGCTTTGAGCTTTAGTAAAGTTTCTTTTACGAATGAGGGTGCCCTTGCATTTGGAGCATAGATATTCAGAATTGAGAGTTCTTCTTGGTGGATTTTTCCCTTGATCAGTATGTAGTGTCCTTCTGTGTCTTTTTTGATGACTTTAGGTTGGAAGTCAATTTTATCTGATATTAGGATGGCTACTCCGGCTCGTTTCTTGGGGCCATTTGCTTGTAAAATTTTTTTCTAGCCTTTTACTCTGAGGTAGTGTTTGTCTTTGACACTGAGGTGCGTTTCCTGCATGCAGCAAAATGCTGGGTCCTGTTTATGTATCCAGTCTACTAGTCGATGTCTTTTTATTGGGGAATTGAGACCATTGATATTGAGAGATTAAGGCATAGTGATTATTGCCACCTGCCATTCTTGATGCTATCTTTATGTTTGAGTGGTTATCTACTTTTGGGTTTGAAGCAAGAAGGTTACTATCTCATTTTTTCCAGGGTGTTGTTTCTCTCCCTGTATTGGTGGTTTCCACCTATTATCCTTTGCAGGGCTGGGTTTGTGGAAAGATATTGTGGAAATTTGGTTTTATCATGGAATATCTTGGTCTCTCCATCTATGGTGATTGAGAGTTTTGCTGGGTATAGTAGTCTAGGCTGGCATTTGTGCTGTCTTAGTGTCTGCATGAGATCTGCCCAGGATCTTCTGGCTTTCATAGTCTCTGGTGAGAAGTCTGATGTGATTCGGATAGGTCTTCCTTTGTATGTTACTTGGCCCTTTTCTCTTACTGCTTTTAATATTCTTTCTTTGTTTAGTACATTTGGTGTTTTGATTATTATGTGACGGGAGGTATTTCTGTTCTGGTCCAGTCTGTTTGGAGTTCTGTAGGCTTCTTGTACGTTCATCAGCATCTCTCTCTCTTTAGGTTAGCGAAGTTTTCCTCCATAATTTTGTTGAAGATGTTTACTGGCCCTGTAAGTTGCAAATCTTCACTCTCATCTATACCTATAATCTTTAGGTTTGGTCTTCTCATTGTGTCCTGGATTTCCTGGATGTTTTGGGTTACACGTTTTTTGCATTTTGCATTTTCTTTGACTGTTGAGTTGATGCTTTCTATGGTATCTTCCGCACCTGAGATTCTTTCTTCCATCTCTTGTATTCTTTTTTTTTTTTTAATTTTATTTTATTTTTTTAATTTACATTCCAAATCACTTCCCCTTTCCCGTTTCCTCCCTCCCCGAAAGTCCCATAAGCCCCCTTCCCTCCCTCTTTTCTCCGTTCAACCCCCTCTCATTACTCTGTCCTGGCGTTCCCCTACATCCAGTCTTTCCAGAACCAGGGGTCTCTCCTTCCATCTTTTTAGAAATCTATTGATATGCTGATTGTGTCTAGGGTATTCTGAGATTCTGGGTCAATATCCCCTTATCAGTGACTTCATACCATGTGTGATCTTTTGTGATTGGGTTACCTCACTAAGGATGATATTTTCAAGTTCTGACCATTTGCCTAGGAATTTCGTGAATTCATTGTTTTTTTTTTTTTTTTTTTTTTGAATGTTTATATGAAGATTTTATTCCATAATTACATTAAGAAACAAAGAATTTTACATACTACTCAAGACTACTGTGAGAAATACAAGGAAATATTTCAAATGTTTAGAATTGTAACTGTCTCAGACTCTGATCCAAAATAACATTTCATTTCTTATCCATAGCCTCATGGTGCTAAAGGCAACCTAAGCCCTCATTTTTCTTAACCTATCAGCAGCAATTAACATAGCTGACCACTCTCCCTTTATTGAATTTTCACTTGGCTTCCAGAACATTCTTTTATTTATGTATTTTTCTAGTTCATTGTTTATCTCTAAATTACCTTTCTTAGTGTCTTGTCTTCACCAATATACTTAAAGTTTGGTGTATTTCATGGATACCATTAATAGTTTTAGACTTGTATGCTTACATTGGAATACTTGTGGAATCTAGGAAACTAGCAAAGACCAGAGAGAAGTGAAAGATTTCAAGAAAATGGAATAGTGGACCACAGATTATATGAAATGGGGAATAAGGGGAATGCAGGTTTAGGCAGAGAAAGCAATGAAAGGCAGAGGAGAGGGTAGGAGAAGGGATAACTAACAAGAATGTTTGAAGAGCCAGGTATGGTGGGACATGCCTTTTTTTTTTTTTTTTTTTTTTTTTTTTAATTTAATTTAATTTTATTTTTTTAATTTACATTCCAAATCACTTCCCCTTTCCCGTTTCCTCCCTCCCCGAAAGTCCCATAAGCCCCCTTCCCTCCCTCTTTTCTCCGTTCAACCCCCTCTCATTACTCTGTCCTGGCGTTCCCCTACATCCAGTCTTTCCAGGACCAGGGGTCTCTCCTTCCATCTTTTTAGAAATCTATTGATATGCTGATTGTGTCTAGGGTATTCTGAGATTCTGGGTCAATATCCCCTTATCAGTGACTTCATACCATGTGTGATCTTTTGTGATTGGGTTACCTCACTAAGGATGATATTTTCAAGTTCTGACCATTTGCCTAGGAATTTCGTGAATTCATTGTTTTTAATTGCAGAGTAGTATTCCATTGTGTAAATATACCACATCTTCTGAATCCATTCCTCCGTTGAGGGACATCTGGGTTCTTTCCAGCTTCTGGCTATTATAAATAAGGCTGCTATGAATATAGTGGAGCATGTGTCCTTATTGCATGCAGGTAAAGTATCTGGGTATATGCCCAGGAGTGGTATAGCCGGATCCTCCGGAAGTGTCATGCCCAGTTTTCTGAGGAGCCGCCAGACTGCTTTCCAGAGTGGTTGTACCAGCCTGCAATTCCACCAGCAGTGGAGGAGTGTTCCTCTTTCTCCACATCCTCGCCAACAACTGCTGTCTCCTGTGTTTTTGATCTTAGCCATCCTGACTGGTGTGAGATGGAATCTCAGGGTTGTTTTGATTTGCATTTCCCTAATGACTAAGGATGATGAACATCTCTTTAGGTGCTTCTCAGCCATTAGATATTCTTCAGGTGAGAACTCTTTGTGGAGCTCTGTACCCCATTTTTAATAGGGTTACTTGCCTCTCTGGAGTTTAACTTCTTGAGTTCTTTGTATATCTTGGATATTAGCCCTCTGTCGGATGTAAGGTTGGTAAAGATCATTTCCCAGTTAGTTGGTTGCCGCTTTGTCTTTTTGACGGTGTCTTTTGCCTTGCAAAAACTTTGTAATTTAATGAGGTCCCATTTGTCTATTCTTGATCTTGACGTTTGCATCTATGACTCCTGATTTCTTCCCAAGGTTTTCTATCTCCAAAGTTGTCTCCCTTTGTGATTTCTTAGTTGTTTCTACTTCCTTTTTTAGATCCTGGATGGATTTGCTGAGATCCTTCACTTGTTTGTTTGTATTTTCCTGTATTTCTTTAAAGTATTTTTATATTACCTCTTTCAGGATTTCTGCCTGTTGACCCAAGTTCTCCTGCATTTCTCTTAGCGATTTCTGTGTTTCCTTCTCATGGGATTCCATCTGTTGATCCATCGTCTCCTGCATTTCTTTAAGCAGTTCTCGTGTTTCCTTTGTAAGGGCATCTATCCGTTGATTCATTTCTTTAAGCAATTTTTGTGTTGCCTCCCTATGGGCATCCGTCTGTTGACCCATATTCTTCTGCATTTCTTCATGCAACTTTTGTGAATCCTTTGAAAGTGCATCTACCCGTTGATTCATTTCTTTAAGCGATTTTTGTGTTGTCTCCTTGTGGGCCTCCATTTTTTGATCCATGTTCTCCTGCATTTCTCTAAGCGATTTTTGTGTTTCCTTTTAAGGGCTTCTAACCGTTGATTCATGGTCTCCTTAATTCTTTATTAGATTTATTTGTGTCCTTCTTGTGATCCTCTAACAGCATCATGAGAAGTGATTTTAAATCCAGATCTTGTCTTTCGGGTGTGGTGGGTTATCCAGGTCTTGCTGCTGTTGGAGAGTTGGGTTCGGATGGTGCCATACTTTGATTTCTGTTAGTAACGTTCCTACGCTTGCCTTTTGCCATCTGGTTACCTCTGATGTTAGTTGGTCCTGCTGTCACTGGCTGTTGGTTGGACCTCCTGTGAGCCTGCAAAGCTATTTCTGGCCCCCTGGATTACCAGGATTCCCCTCGCACCGATTTCTGGGGCCTGCCCTGCTCCTGAGTGACTTTGGAGCCCTGATGTGCCTTGCACCAAGTGATGTTATATTGGGGAGTCCCTGCACATCCAAAGGCTCAGCATAATGGATTCCCGGAGCAGAGCTTGCCAAAGGGAGGCTGGTAGGCTCCTGCCCTGTGCAGGGGTGTGTGATCTCTCCCAGAGTGGGGGGGAGGGGGCGTCCCTCTGCAAGGCAGAAGTCCCACAGCAGAGCTGGTGCACTGGTTACTGCAGATCTGCCCAGCTCTTGGGCACACAAGCCGCCCGAGACCCAAGCGTTATTATGCCTGTCTGTCTCCGAGCCTGGCAGTCCCAACTACCTGGCCACTGGAGCAAAAATGGCGGAGTGCACTCTGCACTCTCTTGGTGGCGCTGGTCACCCTGCAGAGGGGATGGGCTACAGCAGATCTGGTGCCCAGACGACCACAGCGCTGTCCGGTTCTTGGGAGCAGACGGAAGCCCCAATAGGCCGTGTCCCAAGCGATGTTATATTGGGGTGAACCTGGGTACCTGTCTCTTCAGTGCAGTCTACCAGAACAGAGGTCGTGGAAGGGAAGCTGGTAGTCCAGTGCGGGTGTCCCTCTGCCAGGCAGAAGTACCACAGCAGAGCTAGCACGCTGGTTACTGCAGATCAGCCCAGCACTTGGGAGCCGCGTACACACAAGCCGCCCGAGACCCAAGTGATATTATGCCTGTCTGTCTCCGAGCCTGGCAGTCCCAACTACCTGGGCCACTGGAGCAAAGATCGACAAACATGTTAAAATTGAAGATTATCATGGAAAATAATAGAGATAAAATGGTGGACATAAAAAAAACATTACTAAATTAATTGAAAAAGGAATTACAAATATTTTCTGATAAAATTGAAGATTTACATGAAAAATATTTTTGTTAGTCTGTCTTTTTATTGGGGAATTGAGTCCATTGATATTAAGAGCTATTAAGGAATAGTGATTGTTGCTTCCTGTTATTTTTGATGTTATTTTTATGTTTGTGTGGTTACTTTCTTTTGGATTTGTTGGAAGAAGAGTACTTTCTTGCTTTTTCTAGAGTGTAGATTCCCTCCTTGTGTTGGCATTTTCCATCTATTATCCTTTGTAGAGCTGGATTTATGGGAAGATATTGTATAAATTTGGCTTTATCATGGAATATCTTGGTTATCCATCTATAGTGATTGAGAGTTTTGCTGGGTATAGTAGTCTGTCCTGGCATTTGTGTTCTCTTAAAGTCTGTATGGGATCTGCCCAGGATCTTCTAGCTCTTTGGTGAGAAGTCTGGTGTGATTCTGATAGGCCTGCTTTTATTTATTTATTTATTTATTTTTAGGCCTGCTTTTATAAGCTACTTGACCTTACTGCTTTTAATATTTTTTCTTTGTTTAGTGCATTTGGTGTTTTGATTATTATGTGATGGGAGGACTTTCTGGTCTGGTCCAGTCTGTTTGGAGTTCTGTAGGCTTCTTGTATGTCCATGGGCATCTCTTTCTTTAGGTGAGGGAAGTTTGCTTCTATAATTTTGTTGAAGATATTTACTGACCCTTTAAGTTGGAAATCTTCACTCTCTTCTATACCTATAGTCCTTAGGTTTGGTCTTTCATTGTGTCTTGGATTTCCTGGATGTTTTGGGTTACAAACTTTATGCATTTTGCCTTTTCTTTGACTGTTGAGTCAATATTTTCTATGGTATCTTCAGCCCCTGAGATTCTTTCTTCTATCTCTTGTATTCTGTTGTTGATGCTTGCATCTATGACTCCTGATTTCTTTCCAAGGTTTTCTATCACCAGAGATGTCTCACTTTGTGATTTCTTTATTGTTGCTACTTCCATTTTTAGATTCTGGATGGTTTTGTTCAGTTCCTTCACTTGTTTATGTTTTCCTATAATTCTTTAAGGGATTTTTGTGTTTCCTCTTTAAGGGCTTCTACTTGTTGACCCATGTTCTCCTGTATTTCTTTAAGGGAGTTATTTATATCTTTCTTGCAGTCCTCTATCAGCATCATAAGATGAGATTTTAAATACAACTCTTGCTTTTCTGGTGTGTTGGGGTATCTGGGACTTGTTGTGGTGGGAGAACTGGGTTCTGATGTTGCCAAGTAGCCTTGGTTTCTGTTGGTAGAGTTCTTGTGCTTGCCTTTCGCCATCTGGTTATCTCTGGTGTTGGTTGGTTTTGTTGTCTCTGGCTGGAGCTTGTCCCTCCTATGGGTCTGTAGTCCTGTGTCTGTACTCCTGGGAGACCAACTCTCTTCTGGCAGGGTCTGTGCACAGAAGGCTGTAGTGCTGTCTGGTTCCCTGAAGCAAATGGTGGCTGGAAGGGAAGACTCCTGTCCCAGCTGCTCCACTGATGGTATGCCCTGTGTGCTCCTAGCTGTACCCCTCCAGAGAGAAAGTGGAGATCTCACCACTGCACTCAGAAGTGAAAGTGCTGCTGGGAGATCACTTTCTCCTGGCAGGCTGTGCACAGAAGGCCGTGGAGCTGCTTGGCTCCCTGGTACAAAATGCTGTGTGATTTTAATATACATTACATATCTGGAGTAACCAAATAATGTAATATTGGGCAAAGAATATACTACAGGTCATAAACTGGAACCTGAATTTGTAAAAAATTCCCAGATAATTCCTGTGTATACATTTAAATTTTGAGAAGCAATGAGCTAGAATAAGAAGCATCCATACTAGATATTTTCTACCATAGAACTGGCTCCCTGTTATTTCACAGCTCTTAGAATGCCCTCAGTGTTTTCTGGTTCCTTTTTGTTATCCTTGGTTCTTCATTCTGTCTCCATCTCCTTCAAGATCACATCTACCAGCACATCTTTTTGGTTCATATCTCCCAGGAAGATATCAATCCACGATGGCACTTTTCTCATACCTAATCTACTCTAAGCTGCTAGCTTAGACTATTTTTGCTATGGAGACATGGTTCTTTGGCTTTTCTTTGTTCCCTACAGACAATTCATAAAACATCTATAGTGATCATAGAACTTTTTATCTTGATGGTGAGGACAAAGTGAATGTATTGAAATAATCATTACTAATTGTGATAAATGTGACAAAGGAAATCAACACAGTGATGTGATAAATGGGAAGGAGACCACACACATCCTGTCAGTGGGGAGTATCTGATGAGGGCACCCCAGCAAAGGCACAAAACTCATGGCTTAAGCAATATTCACTTTCTCATAGCCATGGGGGTTACCAGGCCAAAATCCAAGTCATGGGAGTTGGTTCCTGGTGAGGCCCCCTTTGGGGCTTCTAGATGGCTACCTTCTTGCTGTGTTTTCCCATGTATTTACTTACATATTTCATCGAAAGAAGAGAAGAGGGGAAAGGAGAGGAGAGGAGGGCAGGGGAGGGGAGAAAAGAGGAGAGCAGGAGAGGAGAGGGGAAGAGAAGAGAGAGAGTGGAGGTGTTTATAGACAATTTGAGTAACTTCCTCTTTGTAAGAATACCTTCTAAATTAGGGCCCTACCAATTATGTCTTCCCTTAATGGTAAATAACTCCTTAAAGACCTTGTCTCTTAATGCAGTTGCATTGGGGGTTAGGACCTTGGCATATGAATGTGAGATATGAGTATGAGTCCTCCTGTAATAGGGAGGTCAGGGAGACTTTTAGAATACATGCCACATGCTAGATCTGGGCCTGAGTAAAGTAACCTAGTGAAGAATGAGAAAATCTGAGACTCTTTCACATCATAGATATAGGGTTATCATTAGAAAAGCAAATAAATAAAACCAAGCTCTTTATTAATGGTAAGAGTCTGGTTTGTAATCATTTCTATCCTCTTCAGATATTTAGCCAAAGTAGCACAGAGATAACATTGGAAACTTTACAAGAATATTGATCAGAATTAAAGTTTTGCCTCCAACCCAAAGCTAACAGTCCTCACAGAAACTGGTTCATTTGCTCTGTGGAGGATACATTCTTGGGATGTATTAAGGAGTAGCCATATGCCCGCTCCAGTAGTGGTGATTTAAGAACATTTCCCAAAGCTTCTCTGAAAGAAAAAAAAATTCCCAGAATGTTCTAACAATCTCTTTCACTGATAGGCGTGGAGATTCTTAATCTCGGTCTAAGTCAACTGAAAAAAAAATGAGATCACGTGTAGGCAGAATCTCTGTACAGGCTGCCAGTAGAGGCTTTCCGCTGTAGCTTCCCACTGTTTACCCAAGGCACAACACCAGACAGATTTTGCCTGAGACATGCTCTGAGGCAGGAATGAGGAGTGTAAAGCACTGAAATTCTTCCATAAGCACCAACCACACCCCATTTTCATTATCTTCAAGCAAGGAGGTGAACAGGGAGGACTACTAAATACAATAGGCATGGTTTCTGCTTGGTTCACCTCAGTCATTATCACATGCAGCAGAGAACATTGTGCCCAACTCAGATCCAACAATCATTTCGCTTTCCCCACAGTCTTTAGGGATAGATAGCTGTCTCCTTTGCTCTGTGCCATCACACAGTGCCTATGGGAACATTCATTTTTGCCCTCACCAGATCAAGAAATCTATTTTGAAAATTTTATCAAAGTCCAGAGCTGTCTGTTAAAAAGATACAGAGGGAGGATAATGCACACTGTATATCCTGCTGCCAAGGCACATGTGTTCTTGTTGGATGGGTCCTCTCTGACACACATCCCTCGCATAGAACACTGCTGGGTGGTTTTCTCAAGTAATGGTCAAGGGAATCTGACATTTAACTTCATTTACATTGGATTCTGCTCTGACTGAAGTTCTGCAAACATAAGGTATATCTACTTTTCTGAGGTTTAACTTGTCTACATAGATTAATTTCCCTCAATGGATAAAATTGTAAAATCTTTTAAAATTTCTATGAAAATCCATGTGATTGTAAATATTGCAGTAATAGAAAAAAAGAATTAATTATACATTTCCCTTTGTATGCCATGTAAAAATGTCTGTAGATACCCAGAAGAATTTTTACAATTTAAGTATGTATGTTTAAGCACATATGCTGTTCTTCCCACCCAGTTGTGTGTGTGTGTGTGTGTGTGTGTGTGAGAGAGAGAGAGAGAGAGAGAGAGAGAGAGAGAGAGAGAGAGAGAGAGAACTGTAATTTCTGACTATTAAAATTATTAAGAATTGTTTAAGCAATATTTAGTAGGCTCTCAATGACAATTACTTAGATAAAATATCTGCTTCTTGTAAACATTTTCAACAAACCCTATGAACTCTCCATGATTTTCTCCAAGGACTCACTTTAGGATCATTTTGTTTTCAGTTTGTGCTAATAATCTTTTCCCCCTTACAAATAATTCCAAGTTTACTTTAGTACAGATGGTATTTGTCTATGGCCAAAAACACTTTCTAAGATGCACCCAAGCTCAATTAACTGGTTCTAAAAAGCATCTTCAGCATAAATACACAGTCACAAGAGAGATGCACCAAAACCTAATCCCCCCAAGAGCATCATCACTGGCTGTGTCCAATTTATAGGTCTGAGTAGGTTAATGTTTAAATATCAAATCTAGAAGACAAGTGTGTAAGAGATTGAAAACTGACCAAATGGTTCTATACGTGATTCACTGGGAATGGTAACTTAGCAGCTTCCCCGTGATTCCATGTTGAAAACAAGATCATGTGCATATCTCAAAACCCTGCTAGATAGAAATGATCACAGCTTTTAAATGAGCTTAGAGACCAAGTATGGTAATATGAGCCCCAGACACTTGATGGAAAAGACTGGTGAATTCATTTCTCATAATTTAAATATTCCCCTTAAATCCCTATTGGCATAAAATTAGTTTTTTAAAACTTGAATGCCAGAGACTAAAGGAGATATTGGTAATACAATAGTGATGATATCTATATCTGTAGCTATGAACTCTGCAGTAATTGACTAAAATACATAAACATCTGGAAGCTGGTTTAGTTCTTGTTCATCTCTCATCAATTACATGGCTAATGAATTGTTCTTCTAAAAGTGACTATTATTAGAATTTATGAAAAGAACTACAAGTTCCTTTTTGGAAATATTGTTAGCTGGTACTGGGAGGTTGCTCTGAACATGTACTGCCACCCAATGGAGAGGTGCCCAAATGACACCAGCAATAAGGTGCAAACAGTCTAAGAAGCTCTTGAGGAGTTCTTCTCTCAAAGTGCCAATCAGTGTGGTGACTACGGTCTCGTTTGGCTGGTGTACTCTGGGTCATGGTAGAGAGAAGGGATCTTTACCTAAAACATACTTCTATAAATCCTAACCAATCGGCTTCATCCAGAATGTGGTCAAAGTAAAATTTCAGGTAAGTGAAGTGACACCGAGTAGGGAAGAACCTCTTCAAGGCAAGCTAAAACTGACCTTCCCAGGTCATGGAGAAACTGTGTCCCAAGGAAATGAATCTGCGGAAAACAAACAACACTGGAGCAAAGCACAGACTCCCTTGTCAGCATTTCTGGCCATAATTTCATTCCCCAAGGTTGATATATCGAAGTCAAGGTTGCTTGAAAGGATAATTACCTAGAATGCTCCATAAGGTCCCTTTCCAGTCCTCACTATTACAGCATCCATAGCACTGTCTGAATCTACAATGACAACAGAAGTATTTTAAAAGGAAGAAAAATAATTAAACTTAAATTTTTTTAGAATTTCTCATAAGAGAGGTCTATTCTACAAGGTTTGGGAGGGCCCTGATACTTCTTGCATCTTCATTCAGAGCTTGAGAGCACTATAATTTTGTTCTATAATAAATTTGAGAGAGAGAGAGAGAGAGAGAGAGAGAGAGAGAGAGAGAGAGAGAGAGACCTGTTGCCAAGAGTTGCTCTATGTAGAAAAGTCATTATCCAGAAAAACAAAAAGTGAATAGAACGCTTCTTTTGTTCAAAGCATCACTTTATATTCATGAAGTAACAGAGGGAATCCAAGCACTGGGTGAGACCCACACCCACAGGAACCAGAGGTCCTATAAAACAAAAACAAAATAAAACAACAACAACAAAAAAACCCAGAGTTGTCAAGAAGACTTAAGTTTAGCAAGATTGGGAATGCTTTAAAAAAGAATCTTCCAAATAGCAACTATCTTTCTGAATTTAACATTTTTATCATCTTAACACACAATTCCAAAGGGAATAATTACCTAATAATAGGTCACATGACAAGTTCCAGTTATAAAGTATGACAACCAAGATTAAATTGATGTAATAAAAACGTGGTAATAATTTGTTTAACAAGCATCTCTGGTGTGCTGAGCTGATAACATGTTGTGGAGTGTGTATATTAAAAAGATGAATAAAAAGACAGAATGTCCACCAACTCAAGGAGAAATATTACTATGGCTCCACCAGCAAATGCTGTCTTATAGTCTAAGATAGAAGTTACTTCAAGTTACAAATTCCATCTTATTAGATGTAAGAGCAATGTGCTATTACATTATCAGATCACCATGTGACTGTCACATTGTCACTATAGAGAGACACCAGTCTCCTGCATTGAAAAAGAACTCTTAAAATGTTAACAAAAATGGTGACAAGGACAGCATCTTTTTTGACAGAAAGAAGTTCACTTGGCCAGACTAGACTAGCAGTAATAAAGCACTCTACTAAAAAGTCATAAAAATTGTACACATGTAAGCTACACGGTGAACTCTGCTAACACATTAAACACATGGGAACACAATTACTCTGCTGGAACCTCATTAATAAATTCGTCTCTAAGAAAGTTGCTAGAGCACTGCGGGAGTGGGGTGGGGGTGGAACTCGGGATGCTAATCGGGACATCTCTTCCAAGCCTCAGTTGGAATTCACAGGCACTGGAAGTAAGCTGAGAAGGGTGTGGACATTCCCGTGTTGCCCAAATCACAGAAGGGTCTCTCCTGTCCCCTTTTTGTCTTACACTTGACCAAATTCTCCAAGTGACTCCCTTTGAGTCATTCTCTTCTTAATTCTTACAAACTCCCCAGGGTATCAGTTATCAATTCTACTCTCACATTAAAAGCTTTAAAAGAGAGTTTCAAAGAGAATTGAAAACCCTCCAAAAAGGCCCAATCATCTTCCAGGGAGTAATTTGCAACTAGAAAGTCACTGATTTTAATCTGTGTGGGACTCACTTTATAGATCATAAGGTGAGGGGATTAATAAATATCTTCACAGATTATTCATATTTTGTATCTTTATCCACAGGGATAGGGTCATGTTCAATTTGCCTTATTTTATTCTGTTATCTATCACTTTGTTATCCATCATTAACAACCACAGTTACACATTATTTGTAGAGTCCTCTGTCATCTTTCTAGTTTTCTAAGCACTTTTAAGGGAGATATTTTGTTTTCTTTTGTCAAAATTTATTTCTGCTCTTCTCTTTTCCAGTGGAGTGAGAAAACAAAGTGTTCTGTGGGAGAGAGGTATTTACTGTGCAGAGTCTGTTCTGTGACCTCATCTGGACCCTTTAATTTGAATAATATACAATAAAAGTTTTGATTGTTTGGACTGATAAAAATAATGGTGCTTAGAATAATGATATTTTTTTTGATAAATCAGTGTTTTATGAGTGGGGAAAACAAATACCAGAAGTACTTAAGGAAGGGGGCAGCCATTCAAAAAGCATGTGGTACTTCACCCATACTTTAAAAACACAAAGAAAGCAAACATTTTAAGCATCTAAGGTTCCTCCAGACCTAGCATCCTCCACTCCTCCAAATCACTCTTAAAAATCCCCTTCCTTTTTTTTTATACTTTGATGCCTTTTCTGTATCTTTAAGTCCATGCAATATTTCTTGTTTGTCTGTTCTTTCCCATGGTCATTGCCCAATGACACCAGGGCCGGCCAACTTCCATCCACAAGGATCTGAGTTTGCCCACAGTTATGTCTCCAACTGTCCTTGATTTCTGTTCTCTTCTGTTCTGTGTCCTCAGCTGCAGCTTGTCCCTGGAACTATTCCCAGTTTTAGGAAATAGTTGGGATAAGTTGACCCACAATACAGGAGGACCAGGAGAAAAATTTCTCCAGCTTTTTCTGACTCTTGGGAACCATGTGGAGTGGCAGGAGGAATCAGGACCCAACCCTGACTTTCTGCTTGGTCCTTGAATCTTCTTTACTACAATCCCAAGAAGCAGATAATCCCTTCTACAGAGAAGGGAACGGAAGTTCCAGGTAGTTAAATCACATACCCACAAGGATACAGCCAGTGAGACTCAGAGCCAAGATTGGAATCCAGGAGTGCCCGGCCCCTAGAATCCTGCTCTTTGATCTTGGCAGGGCATTGCACTGTAGACATTCAGTGCTTACACAGTAGAAGACAAATGAAGTGAAAGCCAAATGACTAATCAGTTGTATTTTACCTAACATAAGTAAACAAATTGCCTTGTAAATCCATTGTAGCTAGTATTTTTTTAATAGTTGTATGCCAGGTATTTGTCTATGTGCTTGATCTCAAAAATATGATGTATAAAACGCTAGATATTATAATTATTAATATTAAAAACTAAAGACAGGAGTACAGAATTGTTAAGTAATTTACTCAGGTTCAGAGATCTGAGAGAAGGCATGGAAGTGAAGTGCCTCACACCCACTGTACTTTGGTTTTAGCTGACTATTTTAACTGTCAGTGCATTCTAAAGTTTGCATTATGGAAAGAATTGTTTGTGCACTATACACTAAGCTTTCCTATCAGCTTTGAGAGGAAGAATATTCCCCCCCCCTATTATTTACAGCTGAAGAATCTTTTTTAAATGTCCCTAAATAACTATTCAGGATGACTGGAGAGGGTATTAATAACCCCCGCCCAAAAAGACAAAAAACAAACAACAACAACAAAAACCCTTTTCTTCTTTCCGGCAAGCCCATTCATCTCAGGTTTCTCTTGAACCTCCACATCCCTTCTGCAATATTTAACCATTGGAAAAAAGATATTTATTGGACTGGAGTGTGACTATTGGTCACCGTTAAGTATTTGTGGTGTTCACATTTATTTCTACCTTCTCTTTGGAGGATTAAGAAAGCCATTTTAGTGCTTTGCCTTTTAATTACACACAAGTTGACTGTCATAGACAGACCATTAAAATGTCTGTCAGCAGCCACCTGCTCCATCATCCTGGCGTATGACAATGTTTCTAATGTGACTGGTTTCCAGTAACCTAAGGCTATCTGGTAGACCTGGCCTCCTGGATGTGCTATAGGCTTATTATGTGATAGACTGAGAGGCACTCCCATGACTCTCGACCTGCTGTACTCTGTTGTTGTTCAGTCCTCACTCCACACCTTGGCTTGCATGCTTTTTATCCACAGGTTTGTCTGATCTCTACTCTTAGCAATGCCACATCCTGTTTGGGAATGAACAGTCCTGTGACTTTTGTTCTTTGCTCTTTCCCCACCCCCTCTCCCTTCAGGCCAGATTTTTGGACAGTTTTCCTGGTTCATATTATAATTCCCAATTGTATCGGCATTCATATTTCCAAGTTGAACCTCGTTTTGTGTTTTTATGCCATATTTCTAGACTCTTTTCCATGGTGCATTACATTTTCTATTGTTGTAATTTTTAAACAGCTGCCAACTTGATACATTTATCATACTAGCAGGGGATACTGATACTATTTATCCCTCACCCTTTACCAGAACAGAAATGAAGATATTAAATTAACCTGGTTCTACTCCAATACTATTGAGACCTTACTGGACACCTTCCCTGCTCCAGGGGTAGCCATTTATCTCTGCTTTTGGTTGTCATGTCTTGGCTTGTTTTTGGCCTGTGCGACAGGGCTCCATAAGAATAAATCTACTTTACGGGAGATTCTTTTGTGTTGCAATGTATTAGCTGTGATATTAAAGGTTGGCCTTTTTAGGTCTACTGAATTCTTTCCTTCACACTAATTTTGGTAATTCACTCAAAAGAGGGATTAAGTGTGCCTGGCATTATGCACACACTGTATTTTGTTTAGAGTTCCATTATCCCAGATGTTCAGAATAAGCAGCTGTGGGCATTTTCATGAGGAAAATAAAATATTCCCAGGCACCCCATTAGGTTCATAAATTCTAGAACTGGCGGATGACTATAAAACACATATTTCTGCATGTGCACATACACATAGTGATATGTCACTTAAGTACAAGGATACATTCTAAGAAATGTTTCATTAGGAAATTTAGCCTCGGGGGGAACATCGTGGAGTATACCTATAGTAGCTAAGATGGCTCCAACATCTCTAGGCAATATCTTATTGGACCAGCATGTGTGTCATCCCTTATTGAGAAAACTGCCATATGCAAAGTGTGCTTATATTTGTGACTTGTCAGAAACATAGTGATGCATCAAGCTGAACTAACTATAGGCCAGGAAGCCCTAAATATCATGGTCAGAGATGAGCTTCTAATCAAGGGTGAGCCTCCCAATCAATGTAGCTGTTAACCCGATTTAAAACAATCTCATAGAGCCTTGTATATGAAGTGCCTAGATGAGTCATAATTATTTCGAAAACGTATCATCTAGCATCTGCTTCAAATAGTCTTGTTTTAATCTTTTTCTTTTTTTTTTAAATGTGTGAACAATGCTTTGAGATTAACTCAATAAATTCATGTGCTGTATCTGGTTCTGTGTCTTCTTTGAAGCCACAGAATAGGGGACTCGGGCTTCCTTTGACCAGAGGATGTTTTATTCCAGAATCAAACCACACATTGTTTGAGGAAGAAGAACTGTGTTACTAAGCCCGGACTGCAAAGTTCACCCACCCTTCAGCTTGCTACTAAGCCTTTAACTAAGGGTCCTTAGAGTAAAATGGAAGCTTCCTTGCCTCTGCAAGTTTTCTGCCTTATAGACTCAAAGAATTTTAGATGTAGGACAAGACATAAAGGTCTATTCCCTATGCCTCTTTATTTAAAAGACCCTCCCTCCTTTAACTCCCAGGGCAGAGCTGTCTAAGGAATGGAGGTGGGGGCAATAAGGCACAGCAAGAAGGTGGCTCTTACCTTCCAGTTTTGCACACAGTGGGAGCTGGGATCCTGCTTTACAGACTGGAGTAAGCACAAGGTACAAATGGATGTTTGGAGACCCTCCACCCTTGAGGGAGTAGGGAAAAATGGCAAGGCCCAGCCAAGTCTCTCTTTCCTGCTTCTCCCTCCAAACCACAGCAAGGGAATTTGTCCCTCATCTTGGTCTTTTGTCCTAGGGTTTTCACCAGGTCATAATTTATAATTTAGCAGCAAGACAAATGTCCATGGCCTCCCCTCTTGGTGCTTTTCTTTGAGCTTAGAGTTCAGTGAAAGCAAAGAACAAGGCAACATGGAGAACTAAGGGACCACGCCTGCCTCCAAAGCACAAAAGAGTTGCAAAGTAACTGTTTATTCACACAAGTACCAAAGAAAAGGATGCACACTCCCAACCAAGACATGCCATTTGAAAAGTGTTTCCCAGGGTAAATTACATCCATTGCTATTACCAATAAAAGTATCTGTCCTTTAATTACGATATCTGCAATTCACAAAGTAATAAGATATCAAATATTGTGAAAACTATATAAACTCCCTACAATCACTAGATTCTAAAAATGGTTCCAAAATAATCAAGTGCTTGTGTGCTTTATGTAATTTAATACATACTAATCTTCAGAGATGTTACAACTGTGTCAACTGAGGATAAAAAGAATTTAGTAAGAAAGCCCATTTGTTTAAAGGAATCAAATAAAGAATGCCTTATATAAAATGACTATGTAGTTCTTAATGTGCCTATATTTTAATTTTCAAAAACATTTTGTATAATATTGTGTGCATGGACACACACCTTGGCATGTATGTAGAAGTCAGAGAACAGAGAGGACAATTTGGGTCTCTCTCTTCACCATGTGGAAGATGAACCTTAGGTTGTCAGCTTTGGCAGCAGATACCTTTACCCATTCACCATCTCAATGGCCATGATTCCCTGTTTTTAATTGTGGCAAAATACACATAGTATATAAAAAAAATCTTAACCAGTTCGAAATTTAGTGGTAGTAAACTGTTGTTAGGTTGGAGCAGCCATCATACATAGTTATTCTGAAACTATTTTCATCTCGTAACAGTGAGATGCTATACCCACTAAAAACTACTGCTGTTAATGTTTATATTATGTTAATTGGGTCCCCAGTGCACGAGAATCCCACATATAAGATACTGAAGGTCCCTGCCCCCAATTGGTTTCTATTGTTAAATAAAGTTGCCATTGGCCAAATGCTGGGTAGGGAGACAGAGGCTGGACTTTAGGATTCACAAACAAGGGGACCGAAAAGAGGAAGGAGGATGTAGAACCACCATGGCCAGAAAGCAGAAAGATCAGGCCTGAGAAGTACAGGAAGAGAAAGCATACCAAACATGTAAGAGCCTAGAAAGAGCTCCCCAGCCTCCCCCCCCCAGCTGGGTCCAGGGTGGCCAGATGGAATATAAGTTTTAATAAGTAATAATGCAGAAATGTTGGAGAGGAGAGTGTGTTAGCCACATCGATGTTTGGGAGTGGCCCAGTCATTACACTGATTTAGACATATTACATATAAGGCTGCATGTTTGTATGTTTCATTCAGGAATCCAGAACATTGGGGTGGGTAGTGAGAAACTCACAGTCGTCTACTACCACAAACTACTACCCCCCTTGTCTCACTATTTTATCTGCTACTTTTTTGATTCTCACTATTTATTTCATATATATATACCACCACATAGTGTTTCTTTTTTCATTTAACACAATGTCCTCAGTGTTCACCCACGCTGTGGAAGATTCCAGAAATTCCTTCTTTTGTTATGATTGAATAATATATATGTGGATTCCATATTTGTTTTTCCATTTACCGTGAATGGACATTTGGGTTGCCTCCTTGTGGCCAGTAATGTTATGATCATAGCCGTATGTAATGGTAAGTGTTGTTAGCTTGGCAAGAATTTAGAATCACTTGGGATACAAACCATCAGAAAGAGTTGTGGGGGACATTTAAGTTCTGGGTAAGTCTGTGAGGGAGTGCGTTGATTGGAATAATTATTATATAATATGTATTAAATACTTGGAAACCCACACTGAAAGTTTGTTTGGTTTGGGTCCTGGATGTGTAATAGAGGAAGCTACCAGAACACGGGCATTCATTCCACACCCTGTTTAATGATGTGATATAATATGGTCAAATGCTTCAAGCTCCTGCTGTTTTGGCTTCCCCACCATGACGGACTCTACCCTTGTATCCTTGACCTGTGGGCCAGAATAAAGCCTCTCTCTTATGCTACTTTTGATAGGAAAAGAGACTGAGACAGTGTACAAGCACCTTTTTCAGACTCTGCTTTTTATTCTTTTGAGTTAAGGGAAAGAATTGCTGGATTACATAGTAATGCTACTTTGCTTTTGGTTTCATTGGCTAGTTTGGTTTTGTGTGTGTGTGTGTGTGCATGTGTGCGTGCGTGTGTCTGTGTTTTGAAGGACCACTATACTGTTTTCTATAGTGGCTATACCTTTTTACCATCTCATAAACAATGCAAGGGTTCCAATATATGCACATTCTTAATTTGTTTACTTTATTAATAGTACCCCTCCTAATGAATGTAACATGGTATTATGTGGTTTTGATTCATATTTCCACAGTGATGGTGTTGAGTTTCTCTTATATATTTGTTGATTTCTTGATTATTTGTATTTATTTGAAAAAACATCTAAGTCTGCCTATTTTAAATCAAGTGTTTATATAGTTGAATTACAGGATTTAATATATTAATGTAGTTAGTTATATCTTGTATGTTATTAAGTACATGTTTTGCAAATATTTGCTGCTGTTCTATTGAGTTGACTTTATGTCTGCTGATATTGACTGTCTTCTGGTATGTATAAAATTTTACTTTTCATGAAGTACAATTGATACTTTTTATTTTGTAACCTGTGTCTTTTGGTCATATCCTAATATCAATTTAAATCAAATTCTACGAAGTATCCCTTGTTTTCCTCAAGGACTTTTATACTTTTAAAGGTTTTGATCAAATTTAGTTTTGTTTATAATGTTAAGTGCCCAAATTTGGCAGTTTAATTCATTTTAGTTTTTGTTTGTTTGTTTGTTTTGTTTTGTTTTTGTTTGTTTGTTTGGGGTTTTTGGTATATAGCATTAGGAACACAACTTTGATCTTTTACATTTGGGTGTTCAGTTTTTTCAGCAGCATTGTTTAAAATGCCATTTTTCCTATTGAATGGCCTTAAACTTTTACCAAGAACTATTTGTACATGTGAGTTTATGTCTAATCTTTCTATTCTATTTATTGTTTGATATACTTGTCTTTATGCTAGTCACACATAATTTTTGATCTCTTTGTATTTGGTTTTGAAGTTAGATAGTATGAATTCTCCAGTTTTGCTCTTTTTCAAGACTGTTTGACTATTGGGAGTCCCCTGGAATTTTCCTATTACCGGCACACTATAAAAATTCACTGGGAGTTTGATAGGAGTTTCACTGACTCTATATACAGCTTTGAGTAGTACCAACACCTAAGCAAAATTAGGCTTTCTTATCCATGAACATGAGATATGTTGACTATTCTTCTTCCTCTTTATCTTTCTTAGTAGTGTTTTGTAGCTTTCATTATGCAAAGCTTTTGCCTCATTGCCTATGATAACTTCTGAGTATTTTATTCTTTTGATGCTAATTTAAACAGAGGTTTCATTTCTTTTTAAAGGTTGGTCACTGTTAACATATAGAAATGCAACTGGGTTTTTGTATGTTGATTGTGAATCCTGGTAACTTTTCTAATTCTAGGTATTGTTTTTTGTGGAATCTTGAGGCTTTTCAACATAGAAAATTATACCATCTGTGAAGAAAGTAATTTTTGACGTCTGAACATTATTCACAATTTCAGAAAATCATGCTGCCACAAAACAATTCTTGGTGTTTTTGTTCTCAGGATGTTTGTCTGTGTCAGTCAGCATATGTAACTGTCACATGTATGATCCAATATACAGCTATGAGCATCTGGTTACTTTATTATGCCTTCTATTGTTTCAAGCATTTACTAATGGTATCCGTAGTATTTTATTATAAACTCCTGTCTTTTCATTTTTCTTTCATCATATACTAGAAAAAAAATTCTCCTTTTGTCTTTTATTTATGTAAAGATCGTACATACCTATGAATTTTATTACTAAAAACATTGCAAAACATTTTTTAATTTTTGAAATTTAAGCACTTAATATTGTATTAAAAATAGAGAGTTGACAGCTACTACTAGCCAAACGATAATGCTAATGCAGTGATTTCATTATATTTTCTCAACACTTTTAATCCTTTTCATACTTTATTAAATACAATGTAGTAGAGGCTGAGATGTACATTCGAGATTCCATTTCAAGACATAGAACTTACTACACAGGCTCCTGAGCATGCTATTGAAAATAGCCTTCAGGTGTCAGTCTTCATACCTTCCTTATGTGGTGGTCAACACTCAATGGAGAGGAATATAAACACCCCACTCCTTGCCAATTTCAGATGTCTCGAAAATCCCATCTTCAGAATCATTCATACGGTTGGCTGAGGCTTCTGTTGAGGCTATAATGAAGCTTAACTTCTTCCTCTGACTGATTCTGCTTCTTCCCTTTCCTTACCAAAGACCTTGATCTCAGGAATCATAAATTTTAGTCTCAAAGTTTGCTCCCCAAAGAACAAAGCTTCAATAGTTGGTGTCAGGTGTGTACTGAGAAAGTGAATGTTGTGATATTATGCTGAGATATGTTTCTGGGACACTCACCACCATTGTGGTGACAATGAGACAATGGTACTCAAAGAACTGCAAGATTAGGAAGCTTCACAGTCATATGGTGTGGGGAAAGTATGTGCCAGACTGGATTCTGACACTATACTATATATAAGATAGGAGCATAATGTTGAAAGGAGAGGTCACCTATTTGGGCTCATGCTGCAGACACAGACTTTCACACCCTGAATGTGGTGCATATTAGTTACAAGAATGATGCCTAAGAACATAGGAAAAGTGATGGTCCACACTAAAGGAGACAGAAGTAACAAAGTTATCATGTTTGCTACTGAAAAAAAAAGATATTGAGAGATGTAATAGTTGTAGTTTTAGACTAAATTTTATATCATTATAGCTTGGCTCAAAAGTATATTTATTTAAAAAACATACAAACTCATTTTTCCAATGGAAAATAAGTTTGTTTATTCATTTTACACCGAAACCTACACTTTTGGATTCAGTGACTCTTCAAGTCCACCCTAATATTTTGCTCCACTTAATACTGTAAGTGACATCAAAGACTGATAGATTTGAGAGAGAACCAGAAAAGATGTCTTTGTATCAGTTCTAAGTCTCAGTGCTAGTAGATCTATTGATTTCATGGTAGGATCTTAAGATATTCTATCATTAGATGTATAGATAGTGGGAAAAGCCATTTGGAGTGTAAAGCTATATGCCTTTCAAATATAAATTTTAGAGGGTTTGGTGGAATCCAGTGGAACATCTGATCATGAGACATCAAATATCATCCTACCGTATCTACCATGAATACTGTCATATCAACCAAATTCTAAAGACAAGTAGGTCTAACATGAATCAATGCTAACATTATGATGCTATTTTAGTTAGGGGTTTACTGCTGTGAACAGACACCCTGACCAAGGCAACTCTTATAAGGACAACATTTCATTCGTGCTGGTTCATGGGTTTAGAGGTTCAGTTCATTATTATCAAGGTGGGAGAAGGTCATCGTCTAGGCAGGCATGGTACAGGAGGAGCTGAGAGTTCTACATCTTTATCTGAAGGCTGCTAGAAGACTATCTCTCACGTGGCTAGGAGGAAGGTCTTAAAGCCCACTCCCACAGTAACATACTTCCTCCAACAAGGCCACACTTCCTCTAACAAGGCCACACCTCCTAATAGTGCCACTCCTTGGACTAAGCACATACAAACCATTACAGATGCTTTCATGATATTAATGTACGTGGTACCTCCAGGACAAAGCACAGGTAGGATATTCAGGAGGAATGCAAGTGCCCAGATCTGGTAGCTCAGACCATTTACTACTTATTGTACTACTAGTATGAGGGTATCTTAATAATGAACAGAGATTTAGATTATAGACCTAGTTCTTCACCTTGTGTGAGAAGAGAAATTTCCTGAATATAAACATTCACAATATACTTGGACTTACTCTCAGTACTTACTCATTTGCTCTGGCCTTTGGAAACCCAGAGGTGAGATTGTTTTAAGTTGGAGATGAGTGTGGATCCACGGGGCAAGATGTAAAGTATGAGAATATTTTTAGCTCATGTCAATGCCTATCATAGAGCATCTCTCACAAAAGATGCCCTAAATGATTAGGTAACCAAAATGCCCTGACAAGAGATATCAGCCAGATTGTAACACTGACTTCTTCTTGGTGGTGACAGTGAACCCAGGATTAAAGATTCCAATTTGGAAAAACACTCTGTATAAATCTCAAGCATGGGTTCTCCTTGAAAGTAAATCTCCGCTAGAAAGAATGGATATATATGGAACCTGGGAAAAAAGGATAGCCTCATGATAAAGAATTGGTACTTATGGATATATAGCTAACACGGTATAGCAGGCGAATAAGGGAACAATCCAGTGAATAACGAAGAAAGGCAAGAGAGAGGATGCTGACAATGAAGAATAAGACATTTAGTCAACAGAGGTCTGTGAAAAAGCAGCAATTCAGGAATTAGACATTTTTTTATATCCAATACAAAGGACACTGTACTCTTATCTAGAGCAGTGTCAAAGGCCACTAAAACACAAGAGAGTTGAAATGTGAGTGAGAATTGAAGAAAGGGATACATTGAGCATAGACTGAGAGAGAATGCATCACACCTTGTAGGTGAAGAACAGATGGGTTGTAAGGCTGAAAGTAGCTATGGAGCTAGTTTAAGTGGAAAAGGCCGCTAGCCATGGGCATAAACACAGCTCATTAAACAGTGCTAAAGGAAGCCGAGGGTGAATTCCGCACATTTGCAATGGCTGTAATCAGTGAGAGTTATGTTTTTTTTGGCTTTCCGGAGGGCAGGGGTTCTTGGGTTGGTTAAGAGCTAACATGAAAACCAAGGTTTTCTAGCAGCTGTGTGTGCATTTCATGTTAACTAGCATGGCTCCTCCTCGCTTCTGCTTTCTTCTTCCAGGTTCCACAGCCGGTAAGAAGAAAACACGATCCCAAGAATGACTTCCAACTCCCCAGGTAGCTTTTGCTGCTCCAGTTTCCGCTAACTCTGAGTTCCCACTCCTTACCTTACCCTGCACTATTGTGACTCTGGAGTGAAATTTGGTTCTTTAATGTTTTCACTAATAAATCACCTGTAAAACAGAGCAAGTTAACCACTGTTTTTATAGAGTCAAAACATGCAGATGGTACGAGGAAAGTCACGACAGTGTGTAGAATGACTTTCCAGGAGAAGGAAGCCAAGCTCTCAGGACAGGTGTACTCGACCAACTCTAAGACGTCTACCAAGACAAAATGGGATCCAAGTTGGTTAATATTTCTCACAGGCACTTAACAATGCAAATACATTTATTCTCTGCCCTTAGGAACTCTCTGCTAATTCAACTTGTGAATTGAATTATAAGAATGTGGGTAAGGAACCAAGTGTAATAAGTAGGTTTTTGTTGACAAGCCAACAGATACAAAAATTCCCACTCACATTTACGTAAGATTTTTGTTTTATGGGGAGGATAGTTTTGTGGACAGTCATCCACTGTTCTCTTTTCTAGCCTGAAGAAACTTAAAGAGGCTAGATTGTCAGTACAGTGGTTGGCATTCTACAACTCTGTTATAGGAACAAAAGAACTTTAAAAAATGACAACTTTTATCCCATGAAGAACTGGGCGAAAGAAAAAGGAAAAGATGCTACATCTGATTCTTCTAGTTCTATTACAGGGGTGATTACAGGGACTACATTTTGTAGCCACGATTGAGAGTTTGCCTAGTGAAATAAAGTGTTCTGTCATTTATCGAGATGGAGAAGTGCACAAGGGAGTCTGTACTGAGAAAATCTATCTATTAAGCAAGTGCACATTACTTTCAACTTCTGCCCCAATAATCAGATTCCTCCTAAACTAATCAGTGGTGCCTTTATTAGTTTACGTAGATGAATACTACTTTGGCAAATTATGAAACAGTTTGTTATACTTTTCAAAAAGCTAATAATACAACATCTGATTCTTCTTAACAAAAAGTTTCTTCCTTTGAATCCTTTCATTATTTTTTTGTCTGTGGATTATAACCAGTTTGTTATTTCCACTGAATAACCCAACTTTCCCAGTTTCTGGCTCCACCTAACTGAGACCCAATATTCTTAATTACATTTAAATAAGACTGGAGTTAAGTGGCTGAGCACTGCCTTTGCTTGAGACTGAATGTAACTGTGCCTTGATATGCATTAGCTGCCCAGTCACTTCACTGCCTGCATACCTTACTGTAGGAGAACTCATCTGGGTGTTCTTGTGAAAAGTAACTGGATAGGACCCAGAAGAATACCTAGCAGATTCCCAAACCATTAATCTTTGGATTAGGCCTTTACTTTGGCAACATGTGTACAAATAAACAGACATGGCTGAAATTAATGGATTGCATTCAAGAGACATCTGTAATCCTGCAGTTACTCTAGGAGAAAGAATTAAACAATCTCATCGTTGACCATTTCCCTTATTTTTCAGCTAAACAAACCCGCCTTCCTAAATTACTCACATTGTCTCTTCCAGCTGATACTAAAACAAAGGACCTTAGAATGGGCGTTTGCTTTTAAAGACATATAAAAACAAGATGACAAAAAAAAATCATACAAGTCATACAAGCTCATTATAGAGAGGAGTTTAAGACTAGTGCTTTCCTCCTGAAGTGGATCTTTCTTGTCTATGCCAACAGTGACAGAACCGGCCAGGAGTCAGATCCACACACCAGGAGACAGAGGTTGGAGATCATCCATTCACATCTCTGGACTATGGAAACTGGTGGCATCTCATCCTTGCAGCAGTTCATGAACCTGGGCAGTTAAATTCAACATGGCTTCATTTCATATTTCCTTAATCTTTTAAATTTTAGAAAGAACGAACCCGTGATAGGGGAAATGTGAGTCAGTATGTCGGCACCCTTAGTCTTTGTGAGACTCGGCAAAGCTGCAGGTCTCAAAAGTCCACGAAGAATAAACAAAGGCCAAAGAAATGATGAGTCACATTCCTAATCTTCTAACTATCTACCAAGCCTAATGTTTAGGGGTATTATTGTGGACTCAGGAAGACTGAGACTTCCCTCAAGTCAGTCTGGTTGTTTGAATGAAAAAGGTCCCCACAGGCTTATATATTTGAATGTTTGATGTCTGAGAAGGATTAAGAAGTGTGGCCTTGTTAAAAGAGGTGTGGACTTCAAAGGAAAAAGAAAAACCACTTAGCTGTTTCACTCCTCCTGCTTGTGGATGAAGACATAAACTCTGAGCTACTCATGTGTCACCAATCCTGCCTGCATGCTGCTATGCTCCCCTCCTGGAAGTCTGGACTCATGCTCTGAAACTGTAAGTCCCCAATAAATTCTTTTCTCAGTCATGGTTTCTTCACAGCAATAGAAATACAAGTAAACAAGTCAGCAAAAATATTTAATCCCAAGTGACTCTGGGGAAAATGTCTATGGTTATCATTTATGGTTACTAGAAGGCTTTTAGGAAGAAGGGGAAAGAAGGGAAAGGAAGAATGTAGATACAGATGGTAGAAGAATGGAAGGAGAGGAAGCCATTCCATCCTGAGAACTGTATCGGCAAAGGGAACGAAGACCAGTAGCCTCAGAAGTTCATACTATTCAAGAGGTCCTCTTGGCCAAATATTATCATTCTTTTTCTTTTTTCTGGCTAGAATGGACATTCAAAGATGGAAAGATATTTTAAGGGATTTTTTTTTGTTTCTGTGCAAGAATCATTTCATCCTATTTGGTACTGTTTTCAGAATTTGGGAAGAATAAAATAAATGGGGCAGTGTTCAATCCTGAATACCTATGATATACTTGTTCTTATAACAACCAAAGGTCTCTTAATATCTGGATTTTATAGATAAGAAACTAAATATTCAATAAGTGAATATGTCAAGAAATTTCCTAAAGTCTGGTAAGAAAATAAGAGACCCACACTTGGTCTTGTGTTTGGCTCAAAATCCTGATTAGTGTGTTGTGCCCCTTCCTCTACTCAAAAAAATCATCCCCAGATATGAAGCAAATGTGTTTCATTGCTCAAAGTAATTAGCATTTTTTGAGGAAATATATTTAATTATATGAAACTGACATCTTCTTTGCCATATTCCGAAGATCAAAACATGTCTGACCCATAGAATTTCATTGTCTAGATTCATTGAGGACAACCCAGTGGTGTAGAGAATAGACAGAGCAGAAAACTAATACGAAAATGTGGAATCATTTGGATAATTGCATTTTAATTTCTTTTCTCTTCTATTAAGCTTATATTGCTGAAAAATGTGAGTTTATATTGACTTAAAGAGTTGAAAACAATTTGTAAACCATTCTAGAAAGGACATCAAAAATCAGAGTTAGCTAAGTGTTTCCATGCTCACGAATCTCTCTTTACCAGACTCTCCAATCCTTTGGACCAAAAGCTGTTCCCCATCATTACCCAGTGGTGCTTGGTATGGTAGGCAGCCAAGATCCATTGAATTCATTTCTGCTGACATTTTTTGGTGGAATATATAAATGAGAAAAGATTCTGCAAAAAAGAACCTGATGAAGTTCTCACAAATGAAATAGAATGTTTTAGCGTTGTTTTAAATGCAATGATTCAAGTGTAATTCTTTTAATGAATTAGAAGACATCCCTGTTGAATCTTCACATATTAATAAATCACTTCAGAGGGAAAACACTACACATTTTAAATGTCTTTTATCTTATTTTCCTGGATCAGCAACAGTTAGTGTTTTACTGTTCTAACAGTTATCATTCTGCATTTTTGGAAGATGCACTGAGAACAAACACAGAGGGCTATTTGTAAGGTGTGTGCTCTTCTTTGATCCATCAGAAATCATGTGGGTGTGGTCCTTGATCTCTATGTGTTTTTGGCTAGTTGTTTGTAGAAAGCTCTTATTAATTTGTTGAGAACATAATATTAAGTCACAGGTTGGTTTTATCCTTCTTGTAGATAATGTGGTGTGAGCACTAACATTCAAGGGACAATTAAAATTCAATACCAGCTACATTATCTGTGTCAATGCAAGGTAGATTATAGATTATCAGTGATACTTAAGGGATAATCTTTATAAACACCTCTTGAAGTTTCAGTTCTGTAAATCACTTGCTAGCTGTTCATTTTACTCTATATTAACCTCATATGCTTAAAGTGTGCAGTTGTACTGTGTTGTGGACTTCAAAAATAATTTAGAACTGATTTAATTCTAGAAAGGATTGCTAGTCAAGGATGTGGCTTGAATCACAGTTAGCTTTTTATCTACTATTTACATAGTTAAATTTTTGAAGTTATATTGTCCTATAGATAAATTGTTCTGCTTTTCTGTGCATCAGTTTTAGCATCTGAAAAGTGAAATGATTTCATGAAACTGTGTAGTATGAGTTAATTCATTCCTTCTGTTTATCTGTCAGAGTGACAAGTTACCTGCATTTGTGTAAGGTAGATGGACTTGGAATGCAGTTTCCTCTGTCCTGTTTTTCTTAACCAGAGGCTAAACTCGGGGTAAATTAGATTAAGAATTTGCATCCACTATTATAAATATTCTTCATTCTACAGCTGTCTAGGGTAAGTTGGAAAGGGTTGGAGAATGAGTTCTTTTTGGTACATCATCTCACTAAAGAGAGAAAGAGTTTCAGAAAAATCACTGCTCATCCAGAGTATTAAAATAATTCTTCAAAAACTCCATAAAGCTGTAAACAAGGGGAGGGAATGTCCAGCATCTAGTAAAGTTCATCTGAGTGCATATACTAGTCTGCGTATAAGCAAACCTTGGAGAAACTTGAATCATTGTTGGGTTCCCTTCCAAGTGACCTAGGCAAATTCTTCAACAAAACATAGCTGGTGTTTTTCAGAATGGTACAGGAGAGTAGGTTATAAGACTGCCAATTGTAATATAAGAGCTTGTGGGTCTGAAAATCATTTCTAAAAGATTGTTGATAACAACCTGCCATTATAAAGAGCAAACAATGAGACAATGATTGGAATGAATATCTAGTATCATGATTCTCTATGTCTGTGTGCGGGGTAGTTAGGAGGCATGGAAAAATTACCTTATAAGCATTCAATACAATACAATACTCATCACACACAACCTTCCTCTTCAGATGAACGATGTAAGATTTCTTTTTCTTTCTTCTAAGTCTTCACTCTCCTATAATAGTGATATTTGATCAGTGATGCATTTGTTCAAGGAATAAAAGCGTATTATAAAAGCCAGGCAGGACTTAACAGCTCACTCTACCCAAAGTACCAGAAAATGTCTTTCAGGTTTTCTGTGATTATAGAGCACACTGTGGTTGTCCTTTTGGTGACAGCTAGATAGCATTTTTCATATACCACACTAATATACACAGATACATTTACTGACTTATAGAAGAGTTTCTGGGTAGCCAATGAGCTAGCCAATTGCACAGAAATGTTTTCTGTTTCATCTGTCAGTTGACAATAAAATGTTTGTTGATTAGTGTGGTCCACAATGCTAACCAACTCTAGAAATTACATTCCAAATATATCTGTGTCTTTTATAGAAATCAGTATTGCAAAGAGAGTTGGTGTGTTTTAAGTTTGTTGTCCCTTCCATTTACAATATAAGAATTGAAATTTGGAATTAAAACATAAGTATTTAAGAGAAAAAATACAGATCGTTTTGATAAATGTCCCATGGATGACCGAATATGCGGTTGTTTCTATCATGTAAGTATAGTTCTGTTGTGGTCTTTCTAATAACCTGCTCCAGCACTTCTTGGTGTTACAGAAAGAGGACTAAGCATGTCTACAGCTGGGATTCCCTATACTGAAAGCTTGATTTTTTGGAGGATTATGTTCTCAAAGGTTATATACAATTCTGGCAGCCTATCTCACCAGAAGGGTAAGACCCTTGCAGGCTCTCAAAGACAAACAAACCAAAGAGAACTAACCAAAATTTGGTCACCAAGAGATTTGCAACCTCCAGGGGCTGAAGTGCAGTTAGGACTGATTATTGGTATTAAATCCAGCAAGAAGTCTGTTCTTGGCCCAGGAGTAGGAGGGCAGCATGCACGAATATCAGAAGGTGGATGAAAAACAGTGACATATGATAGAGCAAACAGGCAGGTGGAGAAATGTGGCTGCCTGTGCTTGCCGGAAATTGTTTATGATATCGATTAAGTGAATCATAATGAGAAAGGTTTTTTTATAAACATTCTTTCCTCTGAAGCTTTAGTTTCTCTATCTCTACAAGAAGAACAGGTATTCAGGACACTCTCGGGGCCTCATCACGGTCAGATGCTGGAAGGAGTTTATGGCTTAGTGAAATTGGCAGCAACTCTTACCCTGGAGACACTGCTTGTCACTTGTCTCCTAAGAAAACTACCCAGGCCTGGTTGGTACCTGCAGCCATCAGATTGAATCTGGCTTGTAAATGCTGGTTCAAGCCAAAGAACGACTCCTTCTGTTCATGGTGATCTTATTGTAGGTAGGGTAAAATTATGGTTGAAGGTTATGTGGCATGCATCTGCTTTGTATAAACGCTTCATTTCACTAGAAAAACATTCAAATGTTCAAGAGATGTTTTTCTTTGATTTTTTTTAAACTGTTATAGTCAGACAAATGATGCTTTGGGTCTTTGATAGATAATAAGGAAGTGTTTAGTTTTTTTCAGGGATAATTAAAAAAGTGTCCCTTTTATTTATAGAAGATGCGGTTATTGCAGAGGGCACATTTTGTTTGCTTTCTCCCTACTTGGAGCCAATATACACACCATTCTGATTTCCTGAAGTTTCTTCCTCCTCCTTTTGCCAAATTTCATCCTAGTATCCTTGCAGAACTCTATTTGAAGCCCACATGCTTCAGGGAGCTCTCAGGACTGACCCCATCATCCTCTACGTATTCACAATATTCCTATTGGGTTTTCTTTTTATTTGTACGACTTGTTGACTCATTTAAAATATGGGTCAATGATATTACAGAAAAAAATAAAGGCTTTTTTCCTCAAAGCATTTATACTTTGCTAAAGATAGTCTGATAGATTTTAAATGTTACCATGTCAAGGCCATGATATACAGCAATTGTTCAAATGCCAGTTTAAACGCTGCTCTGAATGTGTTGTTTTGGACAACAAACTACTATTTTAATTAGTAGCTTTAGAGTTGGGCAAAGTACTTATCATGATGAAGCTACACCCATCCAATTAATTTAAAAAGTGTGAGGAAAAGGCTGAGGTTATGCCAGGAGGTGATGCACATCTTTAATCCCAGCAACTGGGAAGTAGTGACAGGTAGATCTCTATAAGTTCAAGGCCAGCCTAGCTTTCATAATGAGTTCTAGGCCAGCCACAATAACAAAATGAGGTCATTTTAAAAGACCGGGATCCTTGAATTGTAGGGATTTTGTCTTCCAATTGCCTTCAGACCTGAGCAGTAATATCAGTCCTGCCCTGCTTCCTCACATTCCCCATGTCTCTAGTGAGCCTTGAAGAATAGAATACCTCGAATGTGGTAGTCCCCACAATATTGTGAGGCAAGCTACAAAACAAACATTCAACAAACATATTTCTTGATGCATCTAAACACAAAGCAACTCAGATATGCATCCTATTATTAATTGGCTTTGCTTCTCTGACTGCATAGAGAACCATACCTTGTAATAGTGATGGAGTGAGGAGGTAGGGAGCATCTCTAGGATGGGATAGAGACCTGGGATAAGGGAGGTACCCAAGAATCAATGGGGGTGACACTAACTGTGAGTCACTATTTTGGGGATCTGAACCTGAAAAGGCCACCTCCTGTATCCAAGCAGGAACCCCAGTGAAGCAATAGAGACACCAACCCACCCACAAAACTTTCACCCCTAAATTTATCCCGTCTGCAAGAATTGCAGACATGTGGGATGGAGCATTGACTGAGGGAATGGCCTACCAGTAACTGGCCCAACTTAAGACCCACCCCATGGGCAAGCACCAATTTCTAACACTATTATCAGTACTCTGTTATGCTTGCAGACAAGAGCAAGTTGTCCTCTGAGAGGTTCCACACAGCAAATGACTCATAAAGATATAGAGACCCACAGCCAAACAGTGGATGGAACTTAAGGGCTCTCACGGAAGAAGAGGAGGAAGGATTGTAGGCCCCAAAAGGGATAGGAATGCCACCGGAAGACCAACAGAGTCAACTAACATGGACCCTTGGGGCTCTCAGAGTCTGAACTACCAACCAAAGAACATCCATAGGCTGAACCTAGGCCTCCCTGCTCATATGTAGCAGATGTGCAGCTTGACCATGATGTGGGTCCTGAACAGCTGGAGTGGGTGCTATCCCACTGTTGCCTGTCTGTGGGATATGTTCTTCTAGTTGGAACGCTTTGTCTTACCTCAGTGGGAGAGGAAGCATCTAGCCTCACAGAGACTTGATGTGCCAGTGTTTGGGGATGGGAGGGGTACCCAGAAGGATTGTCGGAGGGGGCTACTGGGAGGGGACAGTGGGCAGGATGTAAAGGGAATAAGTAAAAAAAATTAATTTTAATTAAAAAATAGTGAGCATAATAACTAGGTACAAATTAGGGTATGTGAGAAGGTGATAGGTGTGAAACAGCACGGAAGAGAGCAGGCAAATGGGGGGCTGGGGTTGTTGATGGGAATCAGGTGGTTCTGCATAAGAAGAAAAAGTCTCACGTGACAGTGAGATCTGAGGAATGATCAGAAGATACTGGGAACAACAATGAGCATTTAGGGTAGTGCCACTAAATGGAGGCAGAGGTCCTGAGCAAGAATGTGCTTGATGTGTCCAAGAAACAGCAAGAGAGCTGGAGCGGCTGGGATGGAAAGCACTGAGCGGTAGGATTATGGGAAGAGCAGTGCCGTGAATTCACCACTTTAGAGTTCTCTGAGAGTCTATACTGTTGGGGGATTGATGATACGACTGCTGCTGTGCTTTCAGAAAGTGACCTTTATCTTCTGGACTGAGGATAGATGAGTCTACCCAGATAATACAGAGAGATGTGTCAGGAGGTTGTGTCCACTAGGTTTGCTGAGTTACAAAGCATCTCAAATTTTAGCTGCTGAAAGTAAAAAGCTCTATTTAGCTCACAATTGTATAGACTGGAAAATTCATCTGGATTCCAACAGGTAGCTCTCCCTTTCCTTTCCTTTCCTTTCCTTTCCTTTCCTTTCCTTTCCTTTCCTTTCCTTTCCTTTCCTTTCCTTTCCTTTCCTTTCCTTTCCTTTCTTTCCCTTTCCTTCCCTTTCCTTTCCTCCCCTCCCTGATTCTCTCAGTTCCCCAGATCCATTCTGTAAACCATTTATTAATCATATTAAGGCCTTGCTTTTGTGCCATTTCTCTACTGAAAATATCCAGTAAATGCTACTTTCCAGCAATATCCATTTGATCCCCACTCAACATGGGCAGGTGGGCTAGCACAGGCTACAGTATTTCCAGTTTTCCCCTTTGACAGCCTCACTGCAAAGGCTGGAAAGAACTGAGCTTTCTTTGCCTCTACTTCAATCCATTGACTCAGTTTTGGACAATGATATAAGACTACTGGAAGACTGCAAGGAAGCCATTGTTTTCTCTTCAAGGAATGTACGCCATTGCCTTTCTTTCTCCCGTCCTAAATGTAGGTATGCTGCCTAAAGCTTCTATCCTACAGCTAAAAGGAGACACAATTGAAAGTTCTTGAAAATGGAACAGGACAAGTAGAAAGCCTCAGTCCATGAGGATTCTGTTGACTTGATGACACAATCCTGAGATTGCCTAATTTTGGATTTTTTTTTTACAGTTAAAAAACAAAAACAAAAAAAAGTCATTTTTGTGCTTTAATCAGGTTTCTGTTTATTGGAGATGACATTACTCTTAATTAATTCATCCTGCTATTCAAATACCTACACTACCCTTTTCAACGCTTCCTTTCTGCACACATCTATCTATCTTTCCCCCGATCCATGTTCAGAACCTTCCCTGGTTTCCATTTCTGTAGCACTTCCTGCTCTCTTTCTCAGTGGAGCGCAGGCTACTGCTTACCCAGGAATTCCTCTGTCTTTCAACAAGACCACTTGATTCCTGTCTGTAGTTTGCTGTCAAGTCCTCAATGTCCAACCTCACCTCCTCGTGAAAACTTTCCAGATCTTTCCAGAGGTGATACTTTAAAAAAAAAAACGACAAAGGTGGAATTCTTAGAAGCATTTGACTTTATGTGATAGAGACAATAACAAAGCAAAGAACAATATATTTATGCAATCTCATTTAACAAATTTTAATCCTTGGTTGAAATTTGATATATCTGCATTTGCCCTTGGTAAGAGATTGAAATGCTACATCTACCTCTCTCTTTTTTTTTTCTCCTAAATGAGTCACTGAATGAATAACGGAGAAAGACAATAAGTGTCTAAAATATACAATTAGGTTAGAAGCAGCAGAATCAAGGAATGGTAAAATCCACAGGATTCTATAGACAGCGTCAAAGAACAGTATTCACTTACTATCAAGGGTTCAGGGAAAGTTCTATGGAGGTACAGGACAGCCTAATTGACATTAAGGTCAATGGCATAGAGCTCTTTGGTCTCAAGTCACATTTTAATTGCTGTGTGTGGTGAGCTTTTGTGCATTGTTCCCTTTATGATTAATGGGAACTGGGTACATAATTCTATATATTGTACAAGGAAAACCAGACCATAAAATATTCTAATTAAAAATTGTATCCTTTGTGGCTTCATTCACATGTTTTCTTTGTATTATAACCTAATACGCTTGCTTAGGAAAACACATTTCATTGTTTTTGAGTCATTTCCCCATCTTGAGTTTATTAAACTTGAATTAAAATAAATTATCCTAAAAAACAAAGCTCATTTTTTTTTGCACTGGTACTTGAAAAACCTTTGAAACTAAATAAAGTTAAATTTTAAAACATAATTTTTAAGTTTTAAAAATGGTAAGTTCTTATCCATCACAAATATAGACATTCATTGTGGTCACTTGAGAGTCACCTTTGTCCCCCAGTCTTTTCTAGTTAAGGCTGTTCGATTAATGTGATGTTAAATAGCTAATATTAGGTGATAAGTTACTTCATCCTATACCTAGCCTCTTCCACCCACTCCTAGCCTCATAGGGTAGAGGAGGATAACTAATTCCAAGAGGACATATATATATATATATTAGATGTGTGATTCAACATGTTGTTTATCTTAAAGAGAAAGAGAGGAAAAAATAGCTTTGGGAGAAAATACCTCAAATGTTTCTTTCTCTCTCTATTATGTTTTATAAATATGTATTACAGAAGAAAAGAATTCTCAGCAAATTAGGCAAGCCCACTAGGAATCCCCAAAGACTGTTGTCACTACTAGATTCTGATGACAGCCAGCATTCTGAAGAAATATATCTAAATTGTGGGCTTTTTTTTTTTTTGAAAGTTAAGAAATACGGAAAAGTCACAGGTCCTGATTGCAGATTCTGGCACAGCCTCAGCACGCTTGTAGACATCATGTCCTCTCTGTTGTAAACCCACATATGGGCCCCTCTCTAGCCAAGTTTTCATGCAAGCCTGGAATCCTACCTACTTCTTTCTGATCTTTCAACAGTTTCAAGGAGTCAGCCTTCCTCCTTTCCAGAAAGCAGCCACCCACCCTTTCAACCTTGTGTCACTAACATTACTCATCACCAGAGGGGAATAGACTACGACAATTATGTTTTTAAGC
Source organism: Tokudaia tokunoshimensis (assembly GCA_036184795.1). Lineage (NCBI taxonomy): Eukaryota > Metazoa > Chordata > Mammalia > Rodentia > Muridae > Tokudaia > Tokudaia tokunoshimensis. The sequence goes on from BTHU01000009.1 coordinate 42,716,455, forward strand.
ATTGGAACCACACCAATGTTTTAAATCTCTCTGAATATTTGTCTAAGCACTTTCCCAGTCTTCGTTAATTTACTCAGATGTCATTCAATGTTTCCTTAATTTGTTCTTCCATTCACTTCTTCACTCAACACATATTTATCAAGCACCTACTATGGGCAAGGCTCTGCTGTTGGATTAGGGGATAGAGCAGTAGATAAAACCCTAAATGAAGTATGTGGTCTCATGGGGGGATAAATGGTTATATGAATAGATAAGTGCAAAGAAACTCTGCCAGGTAGTGGTAAATGGTGTGGGAGCCACAATCATAGTAGTATGGAGAGAGGTGGGGTACAGAGCTGCTGATAAGCACTGAGAGGTTTGGAAGAGGTTGATCTGAGGAAGACTGAAAAAAACAATACAGGAAATCCAGCAGATGGATGTTGGAGAGGTGGAGAGGACAGGGTAGAGAGGGGCTGTTAGACATGTTCAGGACATGACTTGGGGGCAGATTGATAAGATGTTCGGGAATGGAGCAAATAACACCAAGTAAGGAAGTCAAGGTCAGCTAGGGGACTGTGACCTTTTAAAGGCTCTGGGATTGGTTTTAGATAAAAAGTGGTGCCTGGGAGTTTAGCAGAGACAGTGATATAATCAAATTTAAGTCTCTAAAGTATTGCTTTGGTCTTGTGTTCAGAACTAACTGTAGAGGTCAAGTTCAAAGTCAGGGAGAATAATTAGGAGGCAACTGGGCAATGCCAATACCAGATGAGTGTTCTCTTGGAAATACACAGATCCCTAGATGCAAAGCTACAGGGAGGCAATGGCTACTGAGAGAGGGAAGTTCAGTCTTCCTCAGGAACTAGCCCCCAGTTGGTTATTCAATACCCAGCAGTAAGCTCTAAAATAAAATAAAATAAAATAAGCAACACTATACAGACTCATCAGGGTACACTTGTATATTGATATGTATATACATGGCAAAATATTTTGATAAGGAGTTCATGAAGTAGAGCAGAGAGGACTTGGAAGGAGATGGAAAGAGGCAAAGGAGGAGGAGGAGAAAGTTTGTAGATACAGTACTCATATAAAAATTCTTAAGAAATATTAAAACTAAATGAAGTAGACATATCCAACCCAGTCTTGGTTTGATGTCTAAACACGAGGCTCACCTCATGGCCAGTTGCTCAGTGTAGCATTTTCTTAGACCCACACATAGTCCACTCTGATCTCATTTCTGTAAGTGGGCCAGCACTTGTCCAGTCCACCTCCACCCAAAACACTGTCCAAGGAGAGGGAGACATTTGGCCTTTTGGCTCTAAACGATTTTTCTCTGTGCTCCAGAACAGTTGTGTTTGTAATGTTTTCCTCTTCCAAGGTATCCCTGATCCTCCAGGTTTTCATGGAATTCTGTCTTGTGCCTGGATTTATCTCTTTGCTTTGCCTCCTCTTGGTCTTAACCGTGGTATATCCAGTTGGTAACATGCATGTCACCAAAGCAGATTGCTGCTTCAGCAGGCACTTGGTCTCCCTGCCCATCCCAGGGATGCCTGAAAGAAGCATTCTTGTGGCTTATATGTGGTAAGTTACATCATTCTGGGAGTACCAGTACCTCATTCTTCAGCATTAGTAGAATTTGACTGGCTTCTTCTAGTTTTCAGACCTCCTACAATGTTCTTATTTCCAGCCCGGGAGTCATCCAGAGCCCATTTAGCAGCAATAATGATCAACAATCCTGGAGCCTTCATCCCATATTTCAGTTCTGACCACCTTCTCCCATTACCTATGCCAGAGGTTGCTGGCAACCTACCAGCCATATCAGCCCACAGATGTGCTTTGTTTGGCCATGATAGTACTTAAAATGTTTTGAGTAGTTGCCAATGCTTAAAAATAATAAAATTTATATGAAAAAGTAAAATTTTCATTTATCTTGAGAAATTGGAAGACTTGGCTAAACCAGGTGTGATGTTCACATAGCAACAGTCAGCAGGAACGGAGTAGCAGCTGCATCCTTTGACAGGCACTCTGGAGATCTCCGCAGCCCACCCACATCTTCTACATTCTGTCAAGATCCCAACAAGCTAAAAAAACTTCCTACATATTGCAATGCAACACCTATGGCTTCTTTTCTTATTGGGCCTTATCACATCACCCTTTCAAGAATTATCCCACAGTTTGGTTTTCCTAAAAAATCAATTGTAGGGATAAAGAGAATAACATATTTTTAGAATTAGACTTTAAAATTTCAAAAATGTCTCCTAACATATAGAAAAGAACAAGAGACATAAATTACATGCAGAAAAGTGGATTGTTTTCTCATGTCTTCTCAAAATGAAGGTCTGTGTTGATTCTTGAGCTGTCCAAGTTAATGCATCCTGAGCATCAATTAGACATTCACTGTAATCCCTCTGTGGTCCTCTTCTGAGACTCTCAACCAGATATCTTAGAAGACAGATGAGGCAGTGTGGCTGTGGATGGGAAGGTACTGGTGCCACACTAAGCATGGCTGCTTCTAATCTGATGCTAAGGTTTCTTTTGATTGTTGGATCATTTTCGGCTGCCTGAATGAAGAAGGAGACATTCTCCAGCAACCCCGTAGAGCTGGTGAACAGTTCACTCAGTGTGGTATAAATACATAAAGGATTTATTTCTTCCAGTCACTGCCTTCAACCATGCCTAATCCATTCTTCATTTCTTGTCACTTAATACCATCTGGGATAGATCCCATAAATTTCCAGTCACTTTGAGCCACTAAAACTCATTACACTTACTTTAAAGCATCAATCTCAATTTTTATTTTAATCCCTTCCCTCCCTTGGGATCTTCCTTGTTTGGTCTTCATACAAGTCAAGTCTCTCAGGACCCTTCTATTCTGTGGTGGTCTGTTCAGGAGATCCAGCTCTTAACTATATGTCATCTACTTTCAACCATCAGTGCCCAGTGCCACAAACCTACATCTTCTTATTACCAGAATTTTGTTTGGAACAGTTACTACCATGAGCATGGCAAGAGATTTGAAAGCTGGCTACTTTTTGTAATACCTATTTGGACTACAGTCAGCTCAGTTGTCTTTACCATCAGTGATGGTAGAGACGATCTCACTCTTTGTTTGTCCCTGTCCTTTTTCCTCTCCTCTCTCCCATCCCATCTCTCTTTTGTGGTACTGGGAATTGAACACAGTACATGACACTTATCTATATGTAGATGCTCTACCACTGAAATATATTCTCAGCCTTCTTTTTACATTTTATTTTGACATGGGTCTCCCTAAGTTACCTAGATTCGTTTTAAACTCACTCTGCTTCCCAGGGGCAGACCTTGAACTTGTGACCTTCCTGCCTCAGCCTCTTGAGAAGCTTGGATTATGGGCTTATATCACAGATCTAGCCCTGTTGACTCTCTTTGGCTGTTTATTTCCCAACCCAGACAGAAACATGTGCAAATCAAATAGTAGGGCTTGCTCAAGCATCTAGCCAGGGACTCTGTCTTCTTCAAGAGTAAGAATCTGCAGGCTCCAGGCTCTGAACCCTTCTTTTTGAATCTCCTTGTTATTTGTCTTGGTAGAGGAGTACCTTCTTGTTCTCCCTGGAGAGAAGAGATGAGTCATTTCTGATCCCAAACCCTAAAGTTTCCTTGAAGATAAGGAGCCCATTGAGCCCCACCCTTTCCTCTCAGTACCCTTAGTTTGTAACAACTGGACATGTGGTTGCTTCAGTTCTTCAGTCTTTTGTTTCTATCCTGATCGATTGAGTGATCTGATCGATTGTTGACCACTCTTCCAAGTGCTATAGAGAAAGCACTGCTCAATAACCTCATAGACTGTTCCCTTTGAGTGTGGTAAATCAGCTAGGGGCCTTTTCATTAGGAGAGACAGAGAATCTGATGAAACCCGGCTCTGATAGTGAGGACATGTGCTGTCTTACCTATCATACAAGTCTAAGCAGAGAGATGAACTTCATGCCACAGTGATTCCTGCCTCCCTAGATCCCTCCTTCCACCTTTTCGTAGATGAAGAAATAGTTGATCAAAGAATCACGGGGTTTGGTGGAGGCCCCCAAGACCCACAGCACCAAGCTACCCCTTTGTTTTTATAAATACCCTGGAGTGTGACCTGGCTTTTGTACATGTCCCTGGTCACACTGCAGTGCTCAAAGATAAATTATGCTACTCCCAAGAGTGAGCTGAAGTTTGGAAATAGCTTTCCTCCATTCTTCCCATCAAAGAAGGTCATTCAATTTGCCACATTCAACCATGGTCAAAAATATTCTTCTAGACACATATGTAGATTGCAATGCACTTAGTAGAATCTGGGCACGAGAAGAGCAGCACTTTAGTGCACTTGTTTTGTTTGTGAGTTTAAAGCAATACTGTATTTGTCCAATTTTTTTACTTAAGCAAATTATAATATTGGTAATAATGTTAATTCATATTTTTAATCTATATGTCCCACAGAAGAAGCCAGCTGGCTTCTAGTTTATACTCTTCCTGCCTCAGCCACCCAAGTGTTGGTGTTACAGATGTGCACTATCATGGTCTCCTTAAAAATTACCTTTTAAATGAGATGGTACCATATTTAAATTTCAATTGAAGCAATATGAAATGTTACTTTGGAGGAGAGAGTAGTAACACAGTTAATTTTCCCAAGTGTGTGTGTGCATTGAACATTTGCATTACTACATAGATATGGTAACAACTCATTTATACAAATTAATATTCTGAGGATAAGATATCAACTAGCTCCCTCTTGTGGCACTGGTTATTTAAGCTGTTGGAGAAGAAAAAATGTATAAAACAGTATTGAGGCTGTCATTTTTTTTCCCCAAAGACTTTTGATGTCTTTGAATTAATGTTATAGGTATTTTAATGCACAAAGTCTAGAAAAGGAGTTAACAAAGGAGGAAGAATGTCTTGACAGAGTTATACTCTAAGACTTTTTCTTCTTTTCAGCTGGCATTATTTGACTGTCCTAATTCAAATTACAGCTTGTTTAATTAAGTACATTCATATTTCATCTCAAAGCCCAACTAGATTAAGTTCATTGCAATATAAGCGGAACGCTTTATGAATCCTGTGGTAGAGATCCTATGGGGTCTTCATCATTATTGATTTCCCATAGCATCTGACCTGTGAAAAGTTCTCTTGATGCCTCTTCTCCCAGAGAACCGTTCTCATCCAGGGCTGAAGGAGTTCCCAGCAAGTGGACCACCCTTCAGGAATGTCAGCAGCTACATCTACCTCCAGCCTCTTGGTATATAAAGAACAGTCCTACTTGCTCAAAACTGAAAGTAAGTTTTTGACTGTGGAATTATCAGGTATTCAAGACACTTGAGGGTGGTCAGATGCCCAATAGGTACTTTGAAGAATGTATTTCAGTTCAGTCAGTTAATTGAACTAGATAATCTTTCCTGTTTCAGATGATCCAAAAACTCACCTGTTTAACCTAGCATCTAGCACGTGAGTGAAGTAATTACCTCTGTTGCCGTTTTTCAGTCCTAACATGGTAAAGATGTTTCAAATCGTAAAACACAAACCTGTGCCTTTCTCTGAAATTATCCTTCTAAGAAAACCCTTGGAATCTTGAAAGGGACATTTCCAGTGTACATGGATGGCCAATGGATCATGGTAGTGATGGAAGACTCTTTTACCATAACTTTTAAGTGGTTGTTCTTATATGAAGTGTATGTTGGCTAGTCCTTGCAGCAAGTTTGCAGGTATGGATAAGGGTGGCGTTTTAATGCAGAGTGACGCATGGGCAGTATGAAGGGCAGAAACGTACTCATTCCAGGGTAAGTGCTGTACTTGAAGCACAAATAGACCTGTGCTGTTTCTTGTTGGATGACAGGCCATGAGGGTTTGCATCCTCTTTTTGCTTAGAACATGTAAGTATGATTATCTCACCAGGCGTCTATGAAATTTAAATATTACTGAAAACTGGCTGCACACACCATGGAGCCTGACTTTTTTTTTTTTAAGGACTCTTTAAGGTGCTTTCTTCTCTTAAAGAAGGGAAGGAACAGTTTAAAAAGTGGGGTCATGGCAGGAATTCCTCGCTGTTTAAGACATCAGTAAGTGGATGGCAGATGACAGGCTAAACAAAAAATTCTTGTATATGATTATATTGTGCCCACGCATTTTCCCTGATAGTATTATCTTGTGAATCAAAGGACAATTTCTCAGTCTTTCACACTATTTTCTATTATTCTACTCTGATTTTACTGTTTGGGACACCCTTTCATCTATCAGATTTGGCTTTGCAGAGTGAAAGATCCTTAACTGCCCTGAAATTTACATCTGTATGAACAGAATCCTGTGTTTTGTACCTACCTTCCTTTGCTCTGAGCACAGCATTGAAAGATAGTAGCAAAATCTGTCAGGGAACCTTAGCTTCCAGTTTATGCTCTTGATTTATCTATGATGATCTAGTGGTAGCCAAAAGATGCATAATTAAAGTCAAATTTTGGAGGCTAGTATTTGTAATTGTTAATTGAAGTGGTGCCACCGTGTGGTGTGATCAAAAACAACATGCCTTTAGTGCCAGTACTGCAGATAGCACGTTCCTTCTACATTTTCATATTTTTAATTTCATGTGGACAACAAATGATAAGATGAATGATGTTTGCAAAGCACTATGCTGCTTTGAACTGTTCAGTAACTTGATTTTTCCCCATTTCTTTTTATATTTTATTGAGTCTTTTTATGTATATATGTATGTATGTATGTATGTATGTATTATTTACTTTACATCCTGTTCACTGCCCCTCTTTCCAGTCAGTCCCTTCTCACAATACTTCCTCCCCTCCCCTTCTCCTCTGAGTGGGTGGAGGAGCTGCTGGGTATCCCCCCCCACCTTGGCACATCAGGTCAAGACAAGGCAGCCCAGCTAAAAGAACATATCTCATGTACAGGCAACAGCCTTTGGGATAGCCCCCACTGCAGTTGTTCAGGACACACAGGAAGACCAGGCTATACATCTGCTACATATGAGCTGAGAGGCGTATGTCCAGCCTGTGTAAATTCTTTGGTTGGTGGTCTAGACTCTGAGAGTCCTGATGGCCAAGGTTAGTTGACACTGTTGGTCTTCCTGTGGAGTTCCTGTCCCCTTGGTGGCTGCAATCCTTCCTCCTGTTCTTTCATAAGAGTGCCCAAGCTCCATCCACTGTTTGTTTTAATAGTTTTATATTTTTAATCAAAATTAATTATATAATTTGACTCCTCTTTTCTCCCTCAGATCCCTCTCACTGGTCCCTGACTTTCTTTCAGATCCATTGGCCTTTGGTCATGACTGTTACATTTACGCATGCATAAATATGCAAATACAACCTGCTGAGACCATGTACTATTGCAGCACATGGAGAGGAACATCACAGAAAACGACAGCTTGTCAAAATACAGGAGCAATTGATCACAGGTGCCCCAATGGATGCATCTACTAGACAACTCCTGTACCTAAAGCTAAGGGGACGCCACTGAAGAGGGGGCAGAAAGGTGGTGAGAGCCGAAGAACCAGAAAGTGTTCTGTGAAGTTGTATCTCCTAGGAATGGTGCGGAAGTTACACCCATAATCCTGTAACAATATGGCTATCTAAATAAGAGCCAAACAATATCATCACTAATAAACATGCTAACATGGAAGGGGAAATATCAAGTGACCCAACCCCTTCACAGAGAACTATAGCAAACTAAGGACTGTGGAAAGAAGAGGAATTAAGTCTTCTTCAGGGACGAGCCCTCTAAATTGGCTAGCCAACACCAAGGGATCAGTCGCGAAATAATATATCTAAAACCAAATGTATTGATAATTAACACAGCTAACCAACATTAAGCACATAGATGTGGTGTTCTGTGGTCTACATGGTAGAGTGACCATATTCTAATTTAAATGGCAAAAAAGAAATTTAAACATATAAAGGGGACCCCCTGGCAATGGGCAAAGAGACACCTTGTTGGTGGTGATGTTCTTCTATCAGTCAGGGGCAGGACAGATGGCAGTCGTTGGCTCATTCTAGCCTGATGCCTGCCTTGGTGGCCAAAGCTGTTCTATGCCTGAGACTCATAAATATCAAGTTGAATAAAATAAAAATCTAATCATGTGCAGGCAGCTCAGTGAGGGAGGAGGAAGAGAGAGAGGGAGCAGGAACCACCACAGTGTGCAAATATGTGGTGATCAGATGGGAGAGAGAAGTGCAGCAGCTTGAGGCTTATGAAGAGAGATGGAACTTCAGACTTGAGGATGGAGAGGAGGACCCTGTTGTGAGTGGCCAGCCCTGTCACCTCAGGCCATGGTGAGGTCCTAGCCCAAGCTGCCATTTAGGGCCATGTCTGAGTCTATGACTATGCAGCGGCAGGGGTTAGTATTGATGTCTGTGGCTTATATTACCACTAAAGAACATGGAGATGTCCCTAGCTTGGGCAGCCACAAGGGCTCATGTGGATGTCCAGGGGCTGTACAGAACTGGCCCCACCCCTCACTGTTGTTGAATTCTGGAGAGCTGGCCCCATCTCTCACCAGTGACAGCACTCAGGAGAGTGGATTCTGAGCCTGGCCCAGTAGTGTTGGTCCTGGTGGTGGGAGTTGGGGGTGGACGACTTAGGGGTGTGAGGGTAGGAGTGAGCTAGCCCCAAGGGCATGAGTGTGAGAGAGCAGACTCTACCACTTGTCTGCTGTGGGGTATCATAGGCCCAGAGGATACTCCATGTCCTGCCACCTCCAGAAGTCTGAAAAGCTCCTAACAAGGTCATGAGCTCAGAAAAGCTATGTCTGCCCTTCACCAGCTGCAGTACTTGGGGGAGCAGGCTCTGCACCTCACTTGGGCCATGGTTGAGGGGGCATGAGTGAAACAGTCCCAAAGGCAAGAGCATGAGAGAGCTGACCCTGCCACACATCTGCTGTGAGGTGTTGTGGGTGTGGGAGGTGATGCCCTCTTGCCCCTTGCCACTTGCAGCAGTTGTGAGAGCTGGCCCTGAGGTCATGAGAGTAGATGAGCTGGCCCTGTCCTTCACCCACTACAACACTCCGAAGAGCAGGCCCTGCATCTTGCCTGGGCAATCCAGTGAGCCAGCCCCAAAGGTGGGAGAGTGGAAGAGCTGTCCCAGGCCCTTTCAGACTGTAGCACTTGGGAGAGTGGGTTCCTGAGTCTTGACTGGGCAACCCAGGGGAGCTGACTCTGGAGGTGTGGGTGCAGGTGAACTGGTTCCAAGGGTATGAGAGCTGGAGAGCTGACTCTGCCTTCTGCAGATGGTGGCACCAGGTGGCCTAGCTGGAGCCATGCTGGAGAGCTTGCCCTGGTGGTTCAGGTAAGGGAGAGCCTGAGTACTGACCAGCTCAGCTGTCACCCAGGCCCAGATCCAGGGCTCTGAGTTGGCCCACCCCACAATCTGTATCATCTTTGAATGGTTGGGGCTCATCAAAATGCCAGTCCTACTGTTCCAAAGCTTCAGGATCTCCATGACACAGGGCAACAACAGGACTATTGTGAGAATTCCCAGAGAGGATCTGTGATGGTTTGTATATGCTCGGCAGAAGACCCCAGCATATTGGAGATCTCGGTACTATGGGATGATCTCCAAGAACAGAAGTGGCAATGGAGTGGATCAACTTGAGTTTAGAGTGCTACAGAGGGCAGAGCTAGAGAAGCGACACCAGCCCTTTGGAGGATCCCAGAAAATCATGTGTGGAACCCAGGCATTGGAACAAGAAGCTATAATGTTGAAGTTGCCTTGGAGGCCCCAAGATGTTCAAGATGCCAGAGCCGTGAGATATCTGCTGAGGAAAGCTTCTCACAGGGAATGGAACCAGCCCGGGAGAGAGAAGTTTGTTGCAGTCATCAAAGATGAAAAAGGAGTTGGAGATCTGAAGACTACTTTGACATCAGATATGGAGATGCAGAGTTTGGAGTTTGCCCAGCTGGTTTCCTGTCTTGCTTTGGGGATTACAGTTAAGTGATTGGATGAAGCTCTGAAGAGACTTTGAACTTTGCACTTTTAACATTGTTGAGACTGCTATAAACTATGGAGACTTTTGAAGTTGGACTAAATATATTTTGCATTATGTTATGTTTAGGTATGGCCCCCATAGACATAGGCTTGTTTGAATAAGCCTATGGGGGCCAGGGAGTAGAATGTGATGGTTTGTATATGCTTGGCCCAGGGAGTGGCACTATTAGAAGGTGTGGCCCTGTTGTAGGTATGTCATTGTGGATGTGGGCTATTAGACCCTCACCCTAGCTGCCTGGAAGTCAGTTTTACACTAGCAGTCTTCAGATGAAGATGTAGAACTCTCAGTTCTGCCTGCACTGTGCCTGCCTAGATGCCACCATGCTGCTACCATAACAATAATGGACTGAACCTCTGAACCTGTAAGCCAGCCCCAAATATATATTGTTCTTTATAAGATTTCCCTTGGTCATGGTGTCTGTTCACAGCAGTAAAACCCTAACTAAGACAGGATCCAATATTGATGTTGTCACAGAAGCCAGAGACCTCAAACCAGACCAATGATTCATTGCAATGAACATTTGCAAGTGAAAATGTGCAAACAGAGGGGTATACTGTGGGACACATGTGACACACTACAGCTTCCATGATGAGATATTTTCTACACTTCATGTTGTTTAGTTGTTGTTGTTGTTTCTTGTTATAGTTGCTTGTGTGTTTTCTTTTGGGGCACAGGTTGTAATGGCAAAGAATGTATATGAAAAGAGATGAGCAGGGTTTTGTGGGCATGATGTGAAACTCATAAAGAATAATAAAAAAGTTTTAAACAAATAAAGAGGGGAGAGAGGAAAAGATGGAGAGAGGGGGTGAGGGAGAGAAGGAGGGATGGGAGAGAGTAAACAGGAGTAAGAATATTAATGCTAGATGGGACATGGGACACTGGAGGAACAGGATATAGTATGTTGTGTCACAGTCTTGAGTATTTAAAGAGATAGATACAAGTGATGAGGTTTTAATTAGGCCTCAGAAACTGAAAGCTACAGATAAATGTGCAGTTATATAGATTAAGAATGTAGTGCCATCAAACATGGAGAAAGTCTAGCTGGTGCCTAACTAGAAATCTTACTGCTAAAAGCTAGCCTTCATGGTTCAAGGTACTCTGTGTGCTACCAGAGGAAAAAGACAATCATATTTCCCAGCTACAAGCTCTGACCTGCCTGTGTATGCTGGTGTAGTAGTGGCACAAGTGTTATAGGAGTAACTAACCACTTTAAAATTGGACTTAAGACACATTCTATGAGATGGAAGCCATACTTGACACTGCTAAAGTGGCAAAGAACTGAGACTAGATAGGTCATGGGTCTAGGGAAAAACTTAGCTTTGTTATTCTGCTAAAATAACATAGCAATAAAATAACTCCTAACTACGCTCTGCTATCTCACAGATCAATGTCTTGCTCAGCCACCATCAGAGAAGCTTCTTACTGAAGTAGATGGGAACTACTATATATATGGAGGAGGAGGCTAGAAGATTGTGAAACTAAAGATGATGACTTATATCCAAGAAAACAGTGTCTTCCAGACCAACAGGACTGATGCACATATGTACTCACAGAGACTGACAGAATGCACAAGGCCGGCCTGCACAGGCTTAAGGCAGACGGAGCCCTCCAACCAAGATAGGGAAGTGGACGCCACCAAGAAGCTGTATGCAACTGGTATTCAATGGCAAAGGAAAGATCAGTTTTCTCCAATAAAGTCTTCCTGAATATAATAACCACACTTCAGCCCAGGACCAGTTGGCCAACACAACACAAACTCCATAGTAACTTGGAGGCATTTGGTTTCATTTTGTTTGGATATATTTTTGTCTTACCGGTCTATGGCTTGTTTATTTTGATTTCTCTGTGTGAATGTGTGTGTGTGTGTGGGGGGGTTCTTTGTGTATTTGTGATTACTGTTTTTGTTTGTCTTTTTGTTTTGTGTTTAAAAAGAGTAAGAAGGAACATAAAGTTGAGTAGGTAAGAAGGAGGTAGAAAGGATCTGGGGGGAATTGTTTGTTTTGTTTGAGGAGGGGAAGTGAGGGACAGAGGAAGGGATGGAGGAAGGGGAAGGGAGGGGAGGGGAGAGAGAGACCCATACCCATAGGCTCATGTTTGAGTACTTAATCTAGAGTTGGTCAAACTGGAAAAGATTAGGAAATGTAGCCTCATTGGAGGAGATGCGTCACTGGGGGTGAGCTTTGAATTTGCAAAATTCCATGCCATCTGTATCTATCTATCTATCTATCTATCTATCTATCTATCTATCTATCTATCTATCTATCTATCTATCTATCTATCTATCATTGCTCTCTCTGTTTCATAAGATCTCAGTTACTGCTACAACATATTGCTTGTATATTCATTGCCATGATATTCACCATTATGAGCATGGACTTTAAGTTTCCAAAACAGTAACAAAACCCAAATAAACTTTCTTCTAAAAAACATGTAGTGAAAAACAAATTTTGCTTAGTCTGGAAAAGGATCTTTGTTTGTTTTGGTGTGTATGTGTGTGTGTGTGCGTGTGTGTGTGTGTGTGTGTGTGTGTATAAGTGGAGTCCTGTGTATACCACATAGATTCAGATAGGCGGGCTTTCTGCTGGTGGAGATGCTATAGGAGCAGGAAAAACCCTGGCTTCGCCCACAGGGCTCACAGTTGAAGCTAAGTCTACAATCTCATCTGAGAATCAGACCCTTTCTGTGCTTTTAATTTCCCACATAAGCACTCCCCACCCCATCTCTCTCTCACTTCTGAATTAGTTCTTTGAGAATTTTGTACAAAGTATTTCGATCATATTCACTCATTGGCCAATCCCTCCCTGAGCCAAGCCTTTTCCTGCTTCCTGGTTTTGCATCTTACCCTCACCCATCAAGTCCACTTTGTGTGGCCCTGTATACTCTTGGGTGTGTGGCCTTCCACCAGGGTCCACACCCTCTGAGTCTTCATCTCCAAGCAGCCACTCATTGACTGTAGGGCCTTAGGTACATCATGCCTGCATCCCCACTTTTGTCCAGCTTGAGTTTGCAAAGCTCTTGTGCGTGCTGTCACTTCTGCTACTGGTTCACATGTGCAACCCTCTTGCTGTGTCTGCAAAACACTGCTCTTGTAGTCATGGAGTACCTCTGGCTTTTACCATCTTTCTCCCCCTTCTTCCACAATGATCACTGAGGATTGAGGGAGGAAGGGTTTTGAGATAGATGTCCCATTTGGGGCTGAGCATTCTGCATCTGGGCCAGCTGTGGGTTTCTGTGCTAATCACTACTTACTACAAAAAGAAGCTTCTTTTTGAGAGATGCAGTAATATACAGATACAATGTCATTAGGAGATTTGCTTAATATTATATCTATTTGGCAAAATAATAGCAGTCGGTTTTCCCTTAAGGCATATGACTTTTGTAGCCACAGTTTCTTGGTGGTTTGAGTAAGAATGACCCTCATTGCCTCAGTGTTTGAATGCTGGTCACAAGGGAGTGGCACTATTAGGTGTGACCTTTTTGGAGTGGTATGGTCTTGTTAGAGGAAGTGTATCACTGGTGGACTTTGAGGTTTGAAATGCTTAAACAAGTCCAGTTGGTTCTGTCTCTGTCTGTCTCTCTCTGTCTGTTTTTCTATCTCTGTCTGTCTGTCTCTGTCTGTTTCTATCTTTCTTCTAGTGCCTGCAGATCCACTCACAGAACTTTCAGCTACTTCTCTAGCAGGTGGTACCTATGTTCTACCCTTCTACCCACCATGCTAATAATGGAGTAAAGCCCTGGACCTGTAAGCAAGTCCTAATTAAATGTGTTCCTTTATAAGAGTTGCTGTCATCCTATTGTCTCTTCATAGTAATAGAACACTGACTAAGTCAGAAGTTGGTAACAGGAATGGTGTATTGCTCTGAAAGGCCTGGCTGTGTTTTTTGTTGATGGAATGTGAACTTTGGTACTTTGGAATAGGAAAGCAGTTGAATCTTTTAAGAAGAGCCTAATGGTTCATACGAGTAGAAGCATGATACTGAGAGTGATTTGATCTGGGGAGGGGGGCTGAGATTTCAGAGAAGAATATTAGTGAGTAGCCTAGAGAACATTCTTGTGATATTTTGGCAAAGATTGTGGCTGCTTTATGCCCTTGTCTGAAAAGTCTGCCTGAGGCTAAATCAAAGAGTTTTTGGATTTAATGGCATTGGCAGAAATTTCAAAACAGCTTGATAGTGACTGTGTTGTTTAGTTATTAGTGGCCAGTCTTATGCAGATCTATAATAAAAAGAATCAAGGTGAGTAAGGAAAAATAGAAAATGTATAGTTTGAGGAGAAAAAGGGTACCACAGAGCTAAATCCTGTGCTCAAGGAGATACACAGATTAAAGAAAAGCCTGACTCTAAATGAAATAAAGGGAGAGGTGACCAGAGGACCAGACTCCACCTAGCTAGTATTCCTACTTGAAGAAAAAAAAGAAATTAAAGAAAAGTTTAGGGCTGGGTTTAGTTTAATCCCAGCACTCTGGAGGGAGAGGCAGACAGATCTCTGTGTTCAAGGCAAGCCTGGTCTACAGACCAAGTTCTAGGACAAGCTTGGACAGTGAACAAAACCATTGAAAACAGAAAACTAGTAAATATGTATTTGAATGAGGGGGCCATGTTCTAGCCTCAGCAAGCAGCAGAATGTGGGAGCTATGTCACATGGTTTGGCTTTAGAGTCTTGTTTGATCTATTTCCTCACTGTGTTCCCCTTCTTCCCTTTTAGAATGGGATCCTGTCCCATTCTAATATCCCAATGTTCTAATATTCTAATATCCTAATGTATCTAATATTCTAATGTATATCCTGTCCCATTGTATGCATGTATCTGATTTTTACACAGGGAGATATAGTTAAGAGATTGCCATGAGTCTCAGAAGAGACTTTGAACTTTGGATTTTCATAGTGTTGAGACTGTGATAGATTATGGAGATTTATCAAGTTGGACTGAATACACTTAGCATTATGATATGGCTACAAGACTATGGGGGCCAGGGAGTGGAATGTGGTGGTTTGAATAAGAATGGCTCCCACAAGCTCATAGATTTGAATGCTTGGTTGCCAGGAGGTAGCACTATTAGGAGGTGTGGCCTTGTTGGAGAAAATGTGTCACTGCAGGTGGGCTTTGATGTGTCAAAAGCCCAAGCCAGGCCCAGTAGTGGCTCTCTCTCTCTCTCTCTCTCTCTCTCTCTCTCTCTCTCTCTCTCTTTTTTTTTTCTGCTGCTGCAGGTCCATATGCAGAACTCTTGACTAAGTTTCTAGTACCATGTCTGCCTGTGTGATATCAATCTATCTACCATGCTGATAATAGACTAAACTTCCGAACCTGTAGGTAAGCCCCAATGAAGTGTTTTTCTTTATAAGAGTTGCCATGGTCATCGTGTCTCTTTGAGAAAATAGAACATTGACTAAGACTTGGTTAGTTCCTACCATGCTATTTACCACTATTGTATAAGTATTCATGTCTTGGCAGGTTGGTCATTATTGTAGTTCACAGGGCTCAAAGCTGGCTAAGACAGATGATTGCCTTTCTCCTCTGGAAGCACACTTAGCACTTAAAGTACAACGAAAGCTAGCCAGTATGATTGAAGCTTCCAGGTCAGCAATGATTTCTCCATGTTATATGATACAAGTATGTGGTGTCTTCAGCAATAGGGTCTTACTATTGAGCCCTGGAGGGTATCCAAGAGCACTGCCAATAATCTGTAATGTTTAGGAATCTATAGACCATTATTAACCAGCAACTCCAAAAGAGGTAGTACATACTTTGTGCTGGGCATTTTGTTAGTGTGTGGTGTCTATTAGGGATGTGTTTCTTAATTCTAGGGTAATTTAAATTCTTCTTGTATATATGTATATGTAGGATGTATATATTTTAGGAAGCATCTAAAGTAGTAGGTTTACGAGTTGTTTTCAAAAGTTCTTAGTATTAAATATCTCTCTATATTTCTTTTTCCATGTTGTTCTTCCATCTCCTACTCCATTGAACATTTTCTATTCCATTATTCACCTTTAACTGTATCACTGTGCTGTTATCTACCCTCCACAGAAACTCGCTTCCATGAACTCTTAATTTCTTGGCCTCTATGAGTATTTCAAATATTTCACATATATGAAGATTTAAAGTTAACACACACAGATAGGAGAAAACCTGTGATATATTTTTTTTAACTCTACTTAGAGTAATTATTTCCAGGACCATCCATTTACCTGAGATTTCATAATTTTATTTTACTCAACAGCTGAATAATATCCCACCAATAAATATAGTGCATTTCACTATCACCTCATTAGTTGATGAATCCAGAACTTTGCTATTTCCTGGTAGAACAGAGCTGCAATGAACATGGACGAATTGGCATCTTTATAGTGGAATACAGAGTCCCTTGGGTATTTACCTGCAAGTGATATAGCTGAATCACGTGGTAGATCTATTTCAATCTTTTAGGAACAACTTTATAATGATTGCCAAAGCAGTTTCACTAGTTTCATTCTCATCAGCAATGAATAAGTGAGAAACTTGTCTTAGACACTCTTGTCTTTTTATACACAGAGTTCCACACAGGTTCATGCCTTAAGAAAGAGGAAGGAATGTATCTCTTTCAATCTAAATGTCATGGGATAGGTCTCCTCCTGGCCAATGTAGAGTAACATGGTCCAGATCTAGCCTTCCAGTGAAACAGCTAGAAAACTAGTCAAAGCCTATAAGCCACTGTTTTTTAGGATATTAAACATCAGGCAATCAGAACTAGCCTATCATGAAGCTGTTAATGAGGACACTAGAAGAGAGCCACTAAGAACCCTGGTAGAGTTTCTATATCACAGCAAAGGAGAATCTAGGCAGAAATCAATGGTCTTCTTGGGTTAGAGAAGCCAAGTAATCTAGACACTGGGATCCTATAGCTTTGAACCCAGACAAAGCAAGAGTCCTGAAGACACACTGATGCTCTCTGTAAGCATTCAGTTGGATAATGATCAGTGTGTGTGTGTGTGTGTGTGTGTGTGTGTGTGTGTGTAATATGTGTGTGATTCTCTAACCATAAAGAAAATCACTATAGAAGATTAAAAGAAAAGACACTCAGGGCTCACAGAGCCAGGGTGAGTGTCTATTATACGTAGGCCACTGGGAAACTTAAAACTGATTAGACAGAGAAACCCGGACAAAATATTAGAATATTCTTTCCTAACAATGCTTTAACTTGTCCAAAGTTAACATCTTTCTAACAATTTTACCCTGTTCCAGGAAATAGTTAAGGACTATTTGTAGAAATATAAAAATCAACCTCATCTGAAAAAGTAAAATTCACTATTTGGCATCTAATAACAATTTTTGGATGAACTGGTGATTTTTACATTGGAGTGACTAAAATGCTTCACAGAAACTACTTAAGGGTGGAAATATTCATTCTTGCTTATAATTCAGCAGACCCCAGTCCACTGTTGCAGGAAAGATGTGAAGAACTGTCTGTCAACAGAGGAGAGAGCAGGAGACAATGACTACTTACAAGGAGAACACGAAGCAGAAATGCAGATGGGACCTGGGTCTGAGCTCCCACCTCCAGAGCTGGCTCCAGGGACCCATAAGCCAAGTAGGCCCCACCTTCTCAAGGTTCCACGAACTCTCATAACAGCTCCACCACCTCAAACACGAGCCTACGGAAGACAGTCCAGAGTTAAGCCATATCAGAAGGCTCCTAAAAAGAAATATATGGTAGGGGAAATATAGTTAGCAGAAAGGACTGAGGTGACAAAGGGAATCTGACAAAGGGAAATGTTAAAGATGAAAACTTAAATATTTGAAATGAAACATAGACTGGAGTATACTAATCATAAATTAGTTACTCAATTTTTTTAAAAAATTAGTGAACTTGAAGAATTAGTAATGGATACTGTCCAAAGGAGGAACAAGTTAAAGGTGAAAAAAAAAAAAGGAAAGAAGGAAGGAAACTAGTCAGTGAGCAGAGTTAACAGTGAGCACAGGGGAAGCTTTAAGTATAAATAAATCTTTTTGTCTAATTATAGTCTACACAGAAGAAGGGGATGGGTGAAAGGGAGAGAGAATTTAAATAATAATAATAATAATAATAATAATAATAATAATAATAATAATAATAATGAAAGACTAGAATGTCTAAAGTCTCCTAAATGTGACCAAAACTTCAAATCCAGTTTCAATGAAGCCCAGAGGAGCACAGGGACAAAACTAAAGTGCCGAGAGAGTATCTTGTGTATTGTGCAGATGCATCATGTTTCCATTAAATCAAACAAACAAACCAAACTATGGCCTATGGAAAAGGGTGACATACATCTAGGAATTCACCTGGGAAGATATGATGAGTTGGACCCATGGTACCTGAGCACAGGTAACCAGGCACGTGGCAGAATGTAGTTTAGAGTTAGTGGGATATTTTAAGTTATATCTCGTCAAAAAAAAAAAGAGCCTAGCTATATGGCCAAGGAATTTGTAAATATATTTTGAGTCTAAGTCTTATTTCTAGGGGCATGGGACTGGAAGGAAGAATAAGACCTAACTTCTACAAATGGCACCCAGCTCATAGCAATTAGAACCCAAGCTTGTAGGCTAAAAACACCCAGGTGGTGGTGGTGGTGGTGTGTGTATGTGTGTGTGTGTGTGTTTGTGTGTGTGTGTGTGTGTGGTGGGGGGAGGGTATTGTCAGACTTGTTAGTCAAGAGGCCTGGCCTATTTTAAAAAGAATGAAATCAGACCAAAGCCAAAGCTTCGCAGAACAACACAAGACTAGCAGCTGGGAAGGAGGTTTCTTATACCAGGAGCAGGAACCTACACAGAGATAGTATAGATAGCCAGAGATAGTGGCTTTTTAAAGAAGCCTCTACTGAATTTAATAACAGAACACAGGAGTTGGGGCTTCTCCCAAAGGCAGAGCACAAAGGCTGGGGGGTTGAAGGGGAGGAACTAGGCTGAAGGCAGCTGATGCAGAGGAAGATGGCAGAACCTGTGGATATTTCTTGGAAACTACATTTGTGGCATAAGCCATTTCAGGTTCTCCCAGCCAGTCATACCAGCCCAGTCCTATGGAGATTAATGCTCAGTACTCATGGTGAGCAGAAATGCAGCCCTAGGTTGGCCACTGTAGCCAAAGTCAGTGGAAGGCCTCTCCCTGTAAACAAGGAGACAGGGATGTGGCTAGGCGCAGAACAACAGCCTCTGAGCTAAAATACAGCAGACACAAGAGACAGAGACAGATCTCTGAAATCTAGACCAGCCTGATCTACAAAATAAAGTTAGAGTGACCCCCTTTGCTGATAGATAAAGCCACTTAAAAACGACAGTCTAAAATTAAAAAATGACACTTTTTTTTCCTTAAAAATACTATGTAGGTTTTTGTTTAATAATAAAAATAAATAGGAATGCCCTTACTAATCTAAAAAATAAATAAACATCAACCTTAAATTTATATAAAAAAGGGGGATATAGGTATATTATCCACATATGGTATGTTTATAATTTCAATTTGAAAGCTAATGCTTTTTCTGTTGCCAAAAAGCATTTTTCCCTAGAAAAGATCTATTCTGCTAGTCAATGTAAGGACCCAGACTTAGGGCTCAGGCAGGGCTGTTTGCTTTTTATCTTTCCAGGAGAAGAAAAACATCCAAGGAATCCAGAGACCACTGGACAAGAGAAACATCTAAAGATTAATACTGTTAAGTTTATTAACTGAAAGCATGTTAATTATCAAATTGGCAACACAGAATGCAAATGCCTTTTGTCAGAGGAAATAAATAAATCAAATAAACACACAAGTCATAGAGACAACATGATATTGTTTTACAATATGCTTGAGGGTATGTTTGGGCACTAACTAACATGGAAAGGAATTTAAATAAGGTTGAATACGGGAAAGAATGTTAAATTAAGAGGAAAAAAGATGGATAAATAAAGCCACATACAAAGCAAATCTCCAAAAAGGGAGAAAGAGATAAAATTGATATAAATATTTTCAAGGGTCCATAGATACTAAATAAATAAACTCATGACTCAAATCCAATCCTGGGGAAACAAAGAAAGAGATGGATAGGTTCCTTGTGAGTTCAAGGCCAACCTGATCTGCAAAACAAATCCAGGACAGCCTGGGCTACAGAGAAACCTGTCTCAATAAATAATAATAAATATATTTTATTTTAGAGGATATTTGGACTCCACACAATCTTGTTTTGAATTATCAAAATGAAAATGATTATGTTCAATGGTAATGGTGATGTTGTACTTCCTCTTTGAGAGAGGTTAAAATGGAGCAAACCGACTGGATCACTCTATACTTACAATAACTTCAAACTGCAGGACAAAAAAAAATGTTATGTAGGGAGAGAGACTTTTTGTTTGGGTCAACAGGAAAGGAAGGAAAAAAGGCTTTGGGTTCCATCCAAAATAATAAGAATCAGATTTGATAAACCTCCTGAAGAATTTGGCTACGGAAAGAAAGGAGAGGAAAGGACACAGAGGTTGAGGAGGCCACCATGAGAGGAGATGGACTGTGAGCACTGCAAGTATTTGCAGTGTACCACTGGGTAAGTAGCCAAGCCAGCAGCTAGAAAAGTAGATTAGGGGTTACCCTCTCCCCAGTAATTGTCAAAGCCAAATAAAATAACAATAGTCTGAGTCTTATTCATTTGTAAGCCAAAGGGGGAAAAGTTTATATTGGTTCAACCATACAAAAGAAAACCACATCGAAACATGTTATGACTGAGTTGCTTGAACAAGCAATAGGGGAAACCTTTAAAAGAGTATACAGACGGAAGATGAAGCATTCTATGCAGATACATGAAGTAGAACAAAGGTGGTTTATAAAAGAACTAATGAAAAAACACACTGGAACAACATTCCTAAAGCACCCAAAAGGGTGAAAATCACTAACCAGAAACTCTGCAGTTGTTGGAAATGATATTTATCAATTACATCAAGTAAATTGCTAAGTCAGACCTGCATGCCCACTGGGTTTTGGCTCTCAGCTAAATGGTTGCAGTTCTAGCCTTCCTCTTTGTTGCTGTGATGAAACACTATGACCAAAAGCAACTTAGGGGAGGAAGGACTTTCTTGGCTAATACTCCTAGGTCATAGTCCATCACTGAGGGATGTTAGGGGAGGAACTCCAGCAGAACCCAAAGAAATGCTGCTCTCTAACATGCTCGCTGGCTCTCTCCAAGGTTCATGCTTACTTAGCTTCTTATTGAGTTCAAGACTACCAGTCCAAGGAATGATGCCACCCACAGACCAACATGAACTAGAAGATTCCTCTACTGAGGATTCTCCTTTCTGATGAGTTGTTGTACATATTCCCCACTATTCATGGTGGATACATTTCAAGACCTCCAATGAATGCCTCAAAATGTATAGTATCACACACACACACACACACATGTATATATATTCTAGTATATATGTTGATAATTTACCTTGCATATATAATATCTAGCAATAAAACAAAACAGTTTTAACTATAAGTTGTAATAAAAGTTTCATGTCACAACTGTACTGTAGTGACCTGCAAGTGACAAAGCAGCATTGTGACGTAGGTTATGTGAACCCAGCACTGTGATATCCTGACAGTCACTGTGATAACCAGGAAGGCTCCTACATGACTAAATGGGCAAGTGGACATGCTGGCTGAGGGACAGGTTATGACTCATAGCTCTGGAAAAATGAAAAGATGACAAAGATTTCATCAAACTATTCAAAATTATGTATAAACCAAAATATGATTTTCTCACCCCCCTCAAACCCCTTCCTATGTAATATTTCTGGACTGTATGTAACAGACTAAAAAGTGAGATCATGAATAAAGATAACCATGGTGACCTCACTGTAAACACAATGAGGACTTTCCCTTGGGTAGAGGCTTGCTATCATTCCCCTTGCCCCATCTACTATTTGCACGCTCAAAATTTGCAAATGATTTTCTCAGACTGGGGTTGAGGAGACAGACCATGTTGGGAAAGTTAAATCTGTTTGGTCTTATGCTTTACAGAAAGGTCTGCTGACCCCTAAAGTACAGGGAAGAGACCCACCCACCTGTAGTCTGAGAGCAGAGTGAGGGTAGGATTGGAGAAACTGCCTCAGGCATATTGGCCTCTGTTTTTGTCACAGCCTTTAAAGGGTATTTAGTTCAATTGCCATACAATGTGCAGTTGTCCTTAGTATCAGTGGAGGTGAGGAGCTGAGGAGATGGTCCTAGAATCCTCTAAAGCTGCCCAAAGCTGTACAAGCTCAATTCCCTCATATAAAATAGCATAGTATTTGCATATGATTTATACCAGCCTGTGTACAAGGCTCACTATCTTATAGCATAGTTGGCTAGTGAATAAAGCAAATTTATTGCTCACAGTTCTGGAGGCCAGAAGACTGAGGTCTAGGTTCTAAGAAGGATCTTCTTCATGCTGTAGACTGACATCTTCTTGCTGTATCTTCACATTATAGAACCAGACATCTGGTTCTGTAGGCTTCTGCTTAGAAAGGCACCAACCCCTTTAACAGGTTCCCTTCTTGTATTTATCTTCCATACACCTACCTCCAAATGCCATCATCTTGCTGGGGTCTGGAGGTGGGTTTTGATGTAATGCATCTTGGGAGGATGCAGGCATGAAGTGCACAGTGCTGCAACTATGCTCTTTGAGTCCTGAGAGACTCAAACCTGGGCTTCAGATGATATCCAAACTTTAGCCCTATTTCAATCTCTGGAGGATTTTTACCACATTTAAGGAGAGTCACGTTCTTGCACTGTATTCCAGAATCAGCCTGCACTGCTCACAAAGGCTGAGAGGTGTGCAACAGGTGAGTTTGGCTTCCTTGTAGAGCTCTTTGAAGACTAGGACTTGACATGGGCTACTCACCAAGGCCAGACATAGCTTGCACCTTCCTCAGAAATGGCTCCCAATCTTCTACTCTTTATCTTCTAAGAGATGGTCCTCTATTTTTGACTCATTACTTTTGGGGTTCCCTTTTACTCAAGTCTCCCTCCTAATGCTTTTGAAAAGTCAGTGTTAGGAGCTTTCTAGAATCCACACTATTGTCCTTAAAGGAGATTTGGTCTTCATTGGATAACAACTCTTTGACCAACCTCCTCTCTCCCCTCCCCACTCTCCTTACTTGTGCCTCTTGCAGATCTCTATGTGCACATCCTAGATTTTCACAAAACAAAAATTTGAGATCCGGCTTTCTGTTCCCACCTTCAACTGGAAGATTGCTTACTGGTTTTCAAAAAATGTTTTTGAAAAGGATCACAGTGTCTTAAAGAGCTAGCTCCCTACTTTTTGAGGTGAAAGATTTGTAATAGAAATAACTAGCCACAAAGGTATATGTGTGTATGTGCTTCCTTTGACCTTACTCCTTGAATAAACTAATAAGGATATGGAGCTTATTCTTTACACATTACTAATGAATAAAACAAGAAGTGTAGCATAATTTCAAACACTCAGTTGATCACAAAACCAACTCAATAATATTTGTACACCTACAGGGTTTAGTGTATAAGGCATTGTGAAGTGTGTTCAATAAAAGCACATATTGTGCTAGGCATGCTTCTTACAACATGCCTTCATAATAAATATGTTTTAATAAGTTATTTTTGTGGATTTGTGTTTGAAATTTTGGCTCACCTGTTAAGATGCATAATTTCAGGTAGGTTTATGCAAAGCTAGCATTTCAAGACAAAATTATCAGGTTTTTTTTAAAATGGCATATGAAATTCTCTGAAGACATTAGTCCAGTGTTTCCTTATCTTACACCAGCCTCCAAACATCTTCAGAAATATTTCCACTGAGCATAAATTCTGGTATACTCAAAGAATTTCATGTAGACTGAAATTTCAAGATCTATTTTCTGTATTTTTTTAACGTATCATATAGTCATAGGCTTCCATGTTTTCCAATCTGTGAAGTCAAGTGGCATTCCAGGAGGGGTCCTTGACAATGAGCAGTAGGTACCTAAGGGCTCTTAAATTTGAATTAGTGACTAAAAACAGGACACAGGAAATATTTGAACAGAAATAGAAATAGGCTGTGGTTAAGGTGTTTGGTGAGTATACAAGACATTCAGGGTGTTCGTTTGTTTGTTTGTTTGAAATCCCTGAAGTAGGTAGACACGTTGTGTTGTTTTAGAAACAGAAAATATTTTTTTTCACTTGAGACTCAGTTCAAGCAGAGATTAAGCTGTTATTGTTTCCTTTCTGTTGTTGTGATAAAACACCCTGACCAAAAGCAACTTAGGGGAAAAATGGTTTCTTTGGCTTGTGGTTCCAGGTTACAGAGGGAGTCACAGCAGCAGTAAGCTGACAACAGGTCACTTGACATCCACAGTCAAGAGCAGAAAGAAATGAGTACACCATGCTGGCTGCTTTCTTGCTTCTGGCTTTCTCCATACTTAGAAAATTCAAGGCCCAGATCAGGGAATGTCACCATGACAAGGATGGCCTAGTACCAATCAAGGTGTTCCCGCAGACATGTCCACAGCCACCCTGATCTAGATTATTTCTAGGTGGGAGCTCCCTTTCCAGGTAATTCAAGGCCATGACCGGTAGACATTTAAACTAACCTACATAGCAGTAATATGCAATAGTAATGGTGGGAAGTACTTATACAATATTAATCAGACAGGAAATGATGTTACCTGTGCATTCAAAATTTGTTAGCAAATCTAATGAACACAGATCCTGACAGATATTTCTTAGAAATATTTTTTTGAAAAGGAAATGAACATTTTTGGAAATCCATTCCTAAGATAAAGTTATCTTTCTGAAATTAATAGATCCTTTTGTGAGGAGTCAAAATGTTCCTACATTTCTAATTTCAGAATTTAGATTTTTTTTTAATCTAGAAATAAGATGGAGGCTCCAGTGATGGACCAGACAGGGACAACCAGGTACACAGAGATATCCCAAGTATAACATTGCTTGGGACACAGTCTGCTAGGGTTCCACCTGTGCACAAGAGCTGGGCAGCTCTGTAGTTGTATGTGCGCCAGTCCTGCCATGGGACATTTGCCCTGCAGGGTGACCCGAGCCTGGAGGGAGTCCTGCAGCTTCTGCCATCTTTGCTCCAGGGATGGACCAGACCGGCACAACCAGATATACAGAGATATCCCGAGTATAACATTGATTGGGGCAAGGCACACCAGGGCTCCAACAGCACCCAGGAGCAGGGCAGCCCCTCAGCAATCTGTGCCAGGGGAAACCTGGTCATCCAGGGGTGTGGAAATAGCCTTGCAGGCTCACAGGAGGTTCAAGGACCAGCCAGGGACAGTGGATCCAACTAATGCCAGAGTTAATCAGAGGGCAAAAGGCAAACATAGGAATGTTACTAACAGAAATCAAAGCAATATGGCACCATCTGAACCCAACTCTCCAACAACAGCAAGTCCTAGATATCCCAACACACAAGAAAGGCAAGATTTGGATTTAAAATCACATCTCATGATGCTATTAGAGGATTTCAAGAAGGACATAAATAAATCTCTTAAAGAAGTACAGGAGAACATGAGTCAAGAGGTAGAAGCCCTTACAAAGGAAACACAAAAATCCCTTAAAGAATTACAGGAAAACACAAACAGACAAGTGAAGGAACTGAGCAAAACCATCCAGGATCTAAAAAAGGAAGTAGAAACAACTAGGAAATCACAAAGAAAACCTTGGGAAGAAATCAGGGGTCATAGATGCAAACATCAACAATAGAATACAAGAGATAGAAGAAAGAATCTCAGATGCCGAAGATACCAGAGAAAGCATTGACTCAACAGTCAAAGAAAATGCAAAATGCAAAAAGCTTGTAACCCAAAACATCAGGAAATACAGGACACAATGAGAAGACCAAACCTAAGGATTATAGGTATAGAAGAGAGTGAAGATTTCCAACTTAAAGGGCCAGTAAATGTCTTCAACAAAATTGTAGAAGAAAACTTCCCTAACCTAAATAAAGAGATGTCCATGAACATACAAAACGCCTACAGAACTCCAAACAGACTGGACGAGAACAGAAATACCTCCCATCACACAATAATCAAAACACCAAATGTACTAAACAAAGAAAGAATATTAAAAGCAGTAAGAGAAAAAGGCCAAGTAACATATAAAGGAAGACCTATCAGAATTACACCAGACTTCTCACTAGAGACTATGAAAGCTAGAAGATCCTGGGCAGATCTCATACAGACTCTAAGAGAACACAAATGCCAGCCCAGACTACTATACCCAGCAAAACTCTCAATCACCATAGATGGAGAGACCAAGATATTCCATGATAAAACTAAGTTTACACAATATCTTTCCACAAACCCAGTCCTGCAAAGGATAATAGGTGGAAATCGCCAATACAAGGAGGGAAACTACATCCTGGAAAAAACAAGATAGTAATCTTCTTTCATCAAATGCAAAAGAAGATAACCACTCAAACATAAAAATAACATCAAAAATAACAGGAAGCAATAATCACTATTCCTCAATATCTCTTAATATCAATGGACTCAATTCCCCAATAAAAAGACATAGAGTAACAAACTGGATATGTAAACAGGACCCAGAATTTTGCTGCATACAGAAAATGCACCTCAGTGTCAAAGACAAATACTACCTCAGAGTAAAAGGCTGGAAAACAATTTTACAAGCAAATGGTCCCAGGAAACAAGCTGGAGTTGCCATTCTAATATCGAATAGAATTGACTTTCAACCTAAAGTCATCAAAAAAGACACAGAAGGACACTTCATACTGGTCAAAGGAAAAATCCACCAAGAAGAACTCTCAATTCTGAACATCTATGCTCCAAATGCAAGGGCACCCTCATTCGTAAAAGAAACTTAACTTAAGCTCAAAGCACACATTGCACCTCACACAATAATTGTGGGTGACTTCAACTCTCCACTCTCCACGATGGACCAATCAGGAAAACAGAAACTAAACAGGGACACAGTGAAACTTATTGAAGTTTTGGACCAAATGGATTTAACATATATATATATATATAAAACTTTTCATCTTAAAGCAAAAGAATATACCTTCTTCTCAGCATCTCATGGTACCTTCTCCAAAATCGACCATATAATTGGTCACAAAACAGACCTCAACAGATATAAGAAGACCGAACTAATCCCATGCCTCCTAACATACCACTATGGACTAAGGTGGTCCTCAATAGCAACAAAAACAACAGAAAGCCCACATACACATAGAAGCTGAACAATGCTCTACTCAATGATAAACAATATCAAAGAAAAAAACAACATGGTCATTTCATTAGATGCTGAAAAATCATTTTACAAAATTCAGCATCCTTTCATGTTAAAGGTCTTGGAAAGATCAGGAATTCAAGGCCCATATCTAAACATAGTAAAAGCAATTTACAGCAAACCGGTAGCCAGCATCAATCTAAATGGAGAGAAACTTGAAGCAATCCCACTAAAATCAGAGGCTAGACAAGGTTGCCCTCTCTCTCCATATCTTTTCAATATAGTACTTGAAGTTCTAGCTAGAGCAATTAGACAACAAAAGGAGGTCAAAGGGATACAAATTGGAAAGGAAGAAGTCAAACTATCACTATTTGCAGACGATATGATAGTATACTTAAGTGACCCATAGAACTCCACCAGAGAACTCCTACAGCTGATAAACAACTTCAACAAAGTGGCCAGATATAAAATCAACTCAAGCAAATCCGTAGCCTTCCTATACTCAAAGGATAAGCAGGCTGAGAAAGAAATTAGGGAAATGACACCCTTCACAATAGCCACAAACTGTATAAAGTATCTTGATGTGACTAACCAAACAAGTGAAAGATCTGTATGACAAGAACTTCAAGTCTCTGAAGAAGGAAATCAAAGAAGACCTCAGAAGATGGAAAAATCTGCCATGCTCATGGATTGGCAGGATTAATATAGTAAAAATGGCCATCTTGTCAAAAGCAATATACAGATTCAATGCAATCCCCATCAAAATCCCAAATCAATTCTTCATAGAGTTAGAAAGAGCAATTCTCAAATTCATCTAGAATAACAAAAGACACAGAATAGCTAAAACTATTCTCAGCAGTAAAAGAACTTCTGGAGGAATCAGTATCCCAGACCTCAAGCAGTACTACAGAACAATAGTGTTAAAAACTGCATGGTACAGTGACAGGCATGTAGATCAATGGAATAGAATTGAAGACCTAGAAATGAAACCACACACCTATGGTCACTTGATCTTTGACAAAGGAGCTAAAACCATCCAGTGGAAAAAAGATAGCCTTTTCAACAAATGGTGCTGGTTCAACTGGAGGTCAGCATGCAGAAGAATGCAAATCGATCCATTCTTATCTTCTTGTACTAAGCTCAAGTTCAAGTGGATCAAAGACCTCCACATAAAATCAGACACACTGAAACTAATAGAAAAGATACTGGGGAAGAGCCTTGAGCACATGAGCACAGGGGAAAATTTCCTGAACAGAACACCAATAGCTTATACTCTAAGATCAAGAATTGACAAATAGGACCTCATAAAATTACAAAGTTTCTGTAAGGTAAAGGACACTGTCAATCGGACAAAATGGCAACCAACAAATTGGGAAAAGATCTTTACCAACCCTACATCTGACAGAGGGCTAATATCCAAGATATTCAAAGAACTCAAGAGCATAGACTCCAGAGAGCCAAATAATCCTATTAAAAACTGGGGTCCAGAGCTAAACAAAGAATTTTCACCTGAAGAATATCGAATGGCTGAGAAGCACCTAAAGAAATGTTCACCATCCTTAGTCATTAGGGAAATGCAAATCAAAAAAACCCTGAGATTTCACCTCACACCAGTCCGAGTGGCTAAGATCAAAAACTCAGGAGACACCAGGTTTTGGCAAGGATTTGGAGAAAGAGGAACACTCCTCCACTGCTGGTGGGATTGTAAGCTGGTACAACCACTCTGGAAAGCAGTCTGGTGGTTCCTCAGAAAACTGGGCATGACACTTCCGGAAGACCCTGTTATACCACGCCTGGGCATATTCCCAGAAGACTCCCGGCATACAATAAGGACACATGCTCCACTATGTTCATAGCAGCCCTATTTATAATAGCCAGAAACTGGAAGGAACCCAGATGTCCCTCAACGGAGGAATGGATACAGAAAATTGGTATATTTACACAATGGAATACTACTCAGCAATTACAAACAATGAATTCATGAAATTCTTTGGCAAATGGTTGGAACTGGAAAATATCATCCTTAGTGAGGTAACCCAATCACAAAAGAACACACATGGTATGCAGTCACTGATAAGTGAATATTAGCTCAGAAGCTTGTAATACCCAAGACACAATTCACATATCAATTGATTCCCAAGAAGAAGGAAGGAGAGGCCCCTGGTTCTGGAAAGACTTGTTGCAGCAGTGTAGGGGAATACCAGGACAGAGAAGTGGTATGGGGTTGAATGGGGAACAGGGGGAGGGAAGAGGGCTTATGGGATTTTCGGGGAGGGGGGAACCAGGAAAGGGGAAATCATTTGGAATGTAAATAAAGAATATAGAAAATAAAATAAACAAAAAATAAAACAAAGAACAAATAAAGTACTTAAACAATGTAGAAAAAAAAGAAATAATATGGAAATGTCTTCATCTGAATTCATGTCCTTATTTTTAACTAAATGGCATTTCATATAGTGCAGACAGAGAAAATAGGGACTAGATTTTTTATAATAAATTGTAACTTAAGCAAAATAATAATCTTGCTACTAAAGAGGTTAAGCTATTCCTAATATAATTTATTATGTTCCATTCTTATTACCCACTTATGTAATTAATGAGTTTGTAAATAAAATAACATTAAAATCTTCAGTATAACATAAAAATATTCTGGTATGAATCTGGTTTGCAATTAGAACTTATAGCTAGGGCTGTGTGCTTTAATTCATTTGAGTAATGAAGCAAAAAAAATGAATAGAAACTCGAAGTATTAGAGACCAAAAACCTTGAAAAGACTCACCCCACAAATAACTCTGAAACTATACAGCACGATTCCCAACAAGATTTGGGAACAGAATGACAAAGATATATATGTGTGCATATATATATATTTAACGAGGTCATTAAGTTAAATTCATCAACAGAAAAGCTGAAGGAAAATGTGTGGCATTTGAAAACATTGTTTATTTTAGCTCCTAAAATAATTTTTAAAAAATTTACTGTTTTATGCTGTGGATTGTGACTTTACACTAAGAGACATCCCCAGCCCTAAGAACCTTGTAAGAGAAAGAGGTGTCATTATGAAAACTATGGAGAAACTTGAATGTTTATAATTAGATACTTCAATTCTGGGAAATTTTCATTAATGTTTTCAAAATGAATGGCATTATTCTTATGTCATGGTCTCATAATTGGATTTTTAATATTTGAAAGGAATAAAACTTTATTGAGCTTTGTCTTTGTTAAGATTTTATTTTTTATGTGTGTGGGTGTTTTGCCTGTATGTATGCCCGCCTATGTGCATGCTGGGAATTGAACCTCGGTCCTCCGGCAGAGCAACCAGTGCTCCATCTCTGAGTCCACCAAAGGACGTTTTTAGGAAGAGTTCTTGGGTAATTTTTGAGGTCCACCCTTCCCCACAATCAGGAGCAATAGGCTCTAGCCATTATGTGCACTAGTTTGGTTGCAAAGCCACATTGAACTATTCATTATTTCTTAGCCTTTTGAAGATATTACTCATTGCTGTCACTGGACAAGACTAAGGAGCCCAGAGTGACTGTCTCAGTTGCTTTGTTTACCCAACTGGATGTGGACGTAAACTTCCGACCTTAATGTTTAGCAACCTTATCAAAATATATTGAGGGTGAGCCTCAGCCCACCCTCCCCACTTCTGAATTTCTATTTCTTCCTTGAACTGGGTACATCCATCTTGCCAACTATTTTCCTTCTGGGAATTTATTACCCAATTTTACGTTCCCATAGCTTGACACAGAACGTGAAATGCCCTTTCCTCCCGTATTGGTCACTATTTTGGCACATGTGTTTGGCACAAGAATCTCTTCTCGGTGAGACTTCCTACAGCAGGTGCCCCAGCCGCGGCCCCCGCAACTCTCAATTAAAAGGTATGGTTTTTACTAATATTACACTTGGAACACGGTTAGGGTTAACCCAGACTGAGCGCCCAGCGAGGGCCACTTAAATCCACGTACCCACGCGACAGCTAAGGCAGAGATGTGTGCCTAGGAAGTCTGCATGGGGGTCGCTGGCTCAGAAACTCCTGAGTGCCTAGAGCACTGAAGTGACACTCAGATACCATCGCCACGCTGCGATAAGAACCCGAATCCCACACTGGATGGCGGGGTCGCATAGCTTAGCTCTGGGAAAACCACCCTGCTGGGTCACACAGGGGCTCGTGGCACTGGAATCCAAACGCAAAGCGAGATTTTGAGGGTGCCGGAGGCGGGGCGGGGAGGAGCGAAGTGTACGCATGCGCAGTGCCCACCTGCCCGGGGTTGAGCACCGCCCAGAAGGTGGAGCAACCCGCTACGCATGCGCCCTGAGTCACCGGCGCCTCCAGCTCGATGAACTGGCTCCGCGGTGTGTAGCGGGATGGTTCCTAGGTGCCAGGTAAGAGTTGGTTCTTGCAGGCGAGCTAGCCTGGGTGTGGGGACCACAGCCCGGCCCCGCTGGGGCGCCCCTTCCTCTCCAACTCCTCCCGGACTCCGGGCCTTGCGCCTGCTGCTCGCTGAAAGTCAAGTTCTGTCCCCGGCCTCTGGTGTCCAGGTCATGGCCTGCGCGACCGACTCTCTTCTAGCGGCTCCTAGACACTTCCCCCCTGACATTCCGGAGGATTCAGTTTGACAGACACTTTTTTAAAATGACAGCGCTCCTAATTAGGAATTCTTGTGAGGAAATGTGCGTCACCCGTAGATTGACAGGCCCTGGATAATTTGCAGCAGCCCTGATTATTGTGGAGAGACTTAAGTTGTACTGAGTGACAGGTGAGCCCTTCTGCAGTTAGGTCCCTTAGTTCCCAGGCCGATTACACAGGTTTGGCCTAGAAACTACCAGTTTATCCTGTAATTCAAGCCCGTTTGCTTTGCCGCATGTCAAATGTTCTGTATTGTGAAACTTAATCGTAATGTAGGACGGAATCAAAGGTCATTTGACCACCGTGAAATGAAAGCTAGGCCTTTGCTGACTGGGTCATTTAATTTACTTGTGTAATTCACCTATTGACTTAGACCTCTGTCACTGCTTCGCGGGTTGTGGAAGAACTGATTCTGTGTCAACTTAAGTCAGACTTACCATGTTTTCTAAGGAAATGTACTAGAATTTTAATGCTGTCACACAAGCTCGTGAGAGGTCTGAAAAGTAGGCAGAAATTAGAACTGAGTTTAAAGCTTTTGTCTCAAATATGAATCTGTGGCTATATCGAAGTGTTTTGTTTATGTTTTTTCGAGACAGGGTTTCTCTGTGTAGCCCTGGCTATCCAGAACCACACTCTGTAGACCAAGGTTGTCTTGAACTCACAGAGACCTGCCTGCTTCTGCCTCCCGAGTGCTGGGATTAAAGACATGTGTACTGCTACCAGGCAATACTGAAGTTTTACGAGCCATTGTATTTGGGAAGGGAGGAGATTTCTCCGTGCAAGTTATTTAGACTATCCTCTCTCCTTTCAGATTGAAGTGTTGTATTTTGCAAAAAGTGCTGAAATAGTTGGGGTTCGTTCGGAGACCATTTCTGTGCCACAGGAAATCAAAGCGTCGCAGCTGTGGAAGGAGCTAGAGACTCTCCATCCTGGGTAAGTAAAGTTGTAGAATGCATATGATGAACATGTAAAGGTTTATAAAATGTGTAAATTATGTGTGAGTGTGTCTATGTGTGTGTTCACACAAGAGTACTAGTTCTTCAAAATTCTTGAATTTAAAACTCTGGTATTTAGAAATATTCAAGTACCACAAGAAACATTACAGATAATTTACTAAAAAGACACAGTCAAGTGGTTGCCCCTAGATATGTTTATGCAATTTACAATCATTCTTATAATTTCTAAGACAGAAAAATGTAAGTCCTGACTTTTGTAGCCTAAGATGAAAAATTGAAAGATGCTGTTAAAAAGGTACACTGTAAAACTTTTCTGTCCTTTTCCCTTCTTTAGAACACTCAAAAGTTTCTGAGATTAAAAGAGAAATGAACTGTGACAAACCCTGCGTGCTTCTGAGCTTGGGTTTTATGATATTTGAAAATTTCTCACTGGCCCTTGAAAATCCAAAATGTAACTTACCATTTTTCCCTCAAGCCCTCTGGGATGAGATACAGAAGGACTAGAAAATGTCCCAGGGATATCAATAGTGCTGCTTCAGCCTGCAGACAGAGCTTTCACCCAGAGCTCTGCCCCGCGTGGAAGGTGCTACACCAGTAGCTCCCAACCTGTGGGTTGTGACCCCCCCCAAATGGCTTTTACATGAGTCACATATCAGACGGCATATCAAATATTTACATTAAAATTCGTAACAGCAGCCAAATGACAGTTATGAAGTAGCAATGGAATAATTTTATGGCTGGGGGTCACCACGATGGGAGGAACTACATTAAAGGGTCGCAGTGTTAGGAAGGTTGTGCCATACTGTATGCTCGGAAGGAAATACTTCTCCCTGGCTAGGAACCACTCAAATCATTTTTTCCTTTGACGAAAAGTTGGCAAGGCCTTTGTGCCATTTCACCTACCTGTACCCACACCCAGCTTCACATGAAAGGGCCTTGTTCCGGTTGGGAAGTTTTTGTTTTGATTTTTTTCTTTTCTCTGAAATTTTGAATATAGGCCTGTAAGCTTTTCTGTCCTTTTCTTTAGAATACTCAAAAGTTTCTGGGATTAAAAGAAAAGTGGAGTATAACAAACCCCACCCGCTGCTAAGCTTGGGTTTCATGGATATTTGAAAGTTTCCCACAGACTTTAGTTTTGGAGCATTTTTCCCCCCAAACACATGACTTTTCAGCGAAGAGTAACACCTTCGTGATCAAGTATGATCTTTGAGGGATCCGTCCTCTACAGAGTGAGAGTTAGGTCAATGCCTTTGGGTATGATGTGTTACTTAGTGCCACTGGGGAGATGTGAGGAGCAGTTCAGTGTCTCATCAGGCTGTTTCTCCTTCAGGTTGGCTGATGTTAGGAACCAGGTGATATTTGCGGTTCGTCAGGAGTATGTCGAGCTTGGAGATCAGCAACTCCTGCTTCAGCCTGGAGATGAGGTTGCCATCATCCCGCCCATCAGTGGAGGATAATGCATCTGAGCCATCTGGGTATGTGGTGCAGGACCGTCCATGGGACACCTTGTGTATGGTTTGCTGTTACTGTCTATTCTTTGTGAGTCTGTGTGCACTTGTACTTTCCCGAGACAGCAGCAATTCACAGGACTGCACCGATGGTAGATGGTAGGTAGTGATGAATGTTGTCTACAGTCTCCCAGGACCCCTAGAGTAAGCAGTTTGATGTGTTCATTATATTCATTTAACATTGCTTATTGGGATCTTATTATGCATGTGTTTTGATGGTAGGAAAACAAATTCAGAGAAATTTAAAAAAAAAAAACCTTGTCTTTGGGGACTGGGGTGGTGGCTTAGTCTGTGAAGTGCTTGTATGAGCACGAGGACTTATGTTAGAGACCTAGAACCCCTGCAAAATGTGGCAACACATTATTTTAACTCTAGCCCTGGCGGGGACGGGCAGAGACAGATGGATCCCTAGCATGTGCAAGCCAGTGTTGTCCAGATTAGCTGAGAGACTCTGTTTCAGAAAATAAGACAGAAAGCAATTGAAGAAGACCCCAGTGTTGCGATTTGACATCCACCCAAATGTACACGGTGTTCAGGTTCATGAATACACACACATACGTGCACATACAAACAAAAGCTTTCTTCGGCCACACGTGGCCACACATGGCCTTTCATCACAGTGGCAGGGCCAGAATTTGAATTCACCTTTGTAGTATGATCTTGTTTACGTTTTAGCAAATGTGGTCACTTATGTCTGATAATAGCTTCCTTGGACATAAATTGCACAAGTAGGGAGTTAAAAAGCCAGTGTCCCTGAAGAGTCAGTCAACTCTTGTCCAGCACAAAGGACCAGCTTCTCAGCTGTGTGGCGGTGGGGCTCCCCGGTCAACTTAGTTCATGGTGGAGTGGGATGCTTATAAACACTCTTCAGGGTAGTTTGGGAGCACCCAGCTTAAGGATTGAGTCAAAACAGCTTGCTTTATTGTTAACTGAAGAATACATAAACTGCAGAGTAAACTATTTGCGATTAAAAACTCTTTAAGCTATAGATAAAAAAAGAGACTGAACCCTCCCCCCCTCGCCCCCCCAAGGCAACAGTACATATCCTACACAGAAGCAAAGGTTTGGCTCCATTAAAGACAGGCCAGAGATGTCTGTTCTCTGCCTCCGTTTCCTGGAAATCTATGTAGCAGATGTCAGCAAATTCACACTTAGAGGACTTTCTCAGGCCTGCTGTCTGGACACACTAGGATTCCCTGTGGAAGATGTATCTTAGTTTCATGATCACATTCTGATGAGCATATCACCATGATAATCTCAGAGAATTCTAAGATGCTAAGTTTTAGAGTTAATTCAGAGAGCAGCACACTGCTTTTAAAAGCCCATGTGTGTGACTGCAGATATTCAGACAGATGAGAACGATTTGTAACCGGATCGTACAATGTTCAAGTGAGCTCAGTCAGAGTTAGCATAGCTGGTGTTAGAACCCGCAAGCCATGTTTGAGTAGTCTTGTACAGTCAGAGGTGTGGGAACTTAGTATGGATGGAAGCACAATTTAGGTTTGGTGTTATCAGGAAAAAAAATATGTATTAAGCAATGGTTCTTAACCTGTGGGTTGGGACCCCTTTGGAGATCAAACAACCCTTTCACAGGGATTGCATATTAGATATCCTGTATATCAGATATTTACAATTCATAACAGCAATAAAATTACAGTTATGAAGTAGCCACAAAATGATTTTATAGTCGGGGGTCACCACAACATGAAGACCTCTACTGAAGTGTTAGAAAAGTTGAGAACCACTGGTGTAAGGGGTGTGAGTGCTTCAGGTGGCACCCAGAGAAGCTGTGAAATCCTGGGGGCCAAATACTGTGGGGTTTTTTTTGTTGTTTGTTTGTTTGTTTTCTTGTTTTTTTAAACAAACACTGGGTTAAGACTTCTTGAATTTTCAGCACTTTGCCTAGGTAACTTCTGATAACTTCAGTGAGGCTTCATTTTTCTGTTTTCAATTTTTTCTATTCAGATGAACTTTCACAGGAGTTCTAATTATACTTCTCATGGCAAATAGTATAAGGTCCCCTTCCCTGGTCAGCCTTAGGCTAGCCTCTCCCCTTTACTCCTGTGCTTCTAAGCACATCATATTCTTTATTGTCCCATAATTTTGAAATTTGCCACTCCCATTTATCACCTACACCCTGTCCCCATTTCTCCCTGTCACTTCTAATCGCTCAGGTCTCAACTTTGTACATTACCTCATTAGAAAGACCTTTGGGGTCCTTTATCTGCAACAGTCCCTGAGACCTGTCTCAGAATTTCGTTTATTTCCATTAAGTTATCTCAATATGTTAGGTTTGTGATTGCTCTTACATTTTATTGCATATCTTGTGTGTGTGTGTGTGTGTGTGTGTGTGTGTGCGCGTGCGCATGCACGTGCACGCATATGTGTTTGTGTGTAAGTGTATAAATGTATACATGTCACAGGGTGCATATGAAAGTCAGAGGACAGCTTGTAGGAGTTGATTCTTTCCTTCCACCATGTATGTCCTGGGCATGAAACTTTTGAGTTAGCCTTGGTGACAAGGACCTTTACCTGCTCAGCCATCTTCCTGGACCTGTGGTTCTTCATTGGGTTACTTCTATTCAGATATAAACCCTCTGAGGTCAGGAGCCTGGGCTTTTGTTCCCTGCAGACCAGTGTCTAGGGTACTTCCAGCTCTTGGTCATTTGTCTTAGTTAGGATTTCTATTCCTGTGATGAAACACCATGCCCCAAAGCAGGTTGGAAACTAAGGAGTTCATGCCTGTTTACCACTCTGGGTCACACTCCATCATTGAGGGAAGAAAGGCTGGATGAAGCAGGAACCATGCTGGAATGCTGCGTGCTGGCTTGGTCCTCCTAGCTTGCTCATTATCTGCTCTTTTATAGCATCCAGGACCACTACCCTAGGGGTGGCCCTCTGCACAGTGAGCTGGGTCCTCCCACCTTAATCATCAATAAAGAAAATGCCCCACAGGCTTCCTTACCTACAGACTTAACTGGGGGCAGCCTGAGATTCCCTCTTCGCAGATAACTCTAGCTTGTGTCAAGTTGACATAAAACTACCCACCATAGTATAAACAGATGGCATAATACTGTTTAATGAATAAATGAAAAACTCCCAAAGGCCTTATACAATACCCGGAGGATAGGTGCAAAGTTTTATATTTTTTCCTTCACAACTTTCTTGGCTTGAGCCAGGTTGTGACAGGCTCCTTGTTCCTGCGGAATCATCATCTATTCTCTTTACACAGGAAAAGGCCATTCTCTGTGTAGAGCTCCCTTACATAGTGTTAGTGAGGTTCCAGATGTGGGGCGGGGTCACTTACCTAGTGAATAGTGGTGTTCTACATGTGTGGCTTAGTTACGTGGTTAGTGGTGTTCTGGGTGTGGGGCTCCCTTACATAGGTTAAGTGGTGTTCTGGGTCTGGGGCTTGGTTACTTGATGGTTGATGATGTTCCCACCTAATATAGAAGAAATGGGCACGGAAGCAATGTGTAAGTCAAGTGTTTTACTTCTGCCACTCTTGCTAAGGGTTGTTAACATCTTATTTCTAGGAAAGATGTGGATGAGATTCAGGAGAAACCTAAAGACATAATACAGTTCACTGCCGAGAAGCTCTCAGTGGGCGAAGTGTCCCAGTTGGTGGTCTCCCCTCTGTGTGGTGCAGTGTCTCTCTTTGTAGGTGAGTTTGTGATTTTTCTGAACTTGTCCAGAGTAGAGCCAGTGATTGCTCTCCATGTTGTCGTCAACAGCCAACGGATATACACTACTGAGTGACAAGCCCAAACTGCCTGTGGAGTGGACGGAAACGTCCCAGTTTTAGTTTTATTTTAGTTATTTTTTGATTAACAAGCCATATTAGATTACAGGGATAATAAAGCATGATAAAACTCAACGCTAAGAGAGAAATTTCACACGTTCCAAATGTTGAGATAAAAATATATATTTACAGATAAAACTGGGAACATGTTTTCCTCGTAAGTACGAAGTGCTGCTGGTAAGAAGAGGGGTACAGCTTGTCTGTCCTCTGATGCTTTTACAGAGATTGCGAAATTATTATTACTTCTGATCATCTTGGAGAAATTCTTGTTTGTTCTCCTAACCAAGTTTTGCTTGTAGAAAAATTTAAAGTGTGTTTTAGACAAACGCATGCTACTTCTTTGTAAGTTAGAAATAATTCTTTTTAAAAGAATTATGTAAATGAAGTATTTCTGTTATAGGGAAAATCTTATTTTCATTGTGTAATTTTTTTTGTTTGTTTGTTTGTTTTTGTCTTTTAGGTACCACGAGAAATAACTTTGAAGGCAAGAACGTCATCAGTTTAGAATATGAAGCATATGTACCAATGGCAGAAAATGAAATCAGAAAAATTTGTAGTGACATTAGACAGAAATGGCCAGTGAGACACATAGCGGTGTTCCATCGGCTTGGGTATGATCTTTTTACCTTTTGAATGGTGAATATGGTTTCCTCTGGAGGGCAGTGGGGAGGGCGTCCAGCGTTTAGCTCGATTACTAGTTGGGTTGCAGCTTTGGATGCCCTTGCTACCTCTTCTGCTATAATGAAATGTAACTGTGCTGAGACCTTCAGGTCCCGGCCTGCAGTGCCTGTGGGGATGTCTGCCTAAACCCCTGACCATAGACAGTTGTTCTGGGCTCCCAGCTCAGAGTATGTTGAAAGTTGGCTCCAGATCTGAAGCCATTAAAAGCAGTTGGCTTCTTATACCACCAAAAAGAGTAGCGTTCCAGGATTTCAAAAGAAGCCATCAATTAAGACATCTGTCATTGTTAATTAGCTATAATTTTATTACTAACCACTAATGGTACTGGGCGTTGCCAGTCCTGTTGCTTAAGATTCATTGGTATTTATTTTTTTTAATGCTACATTGAGTGCATGTGGTCACTGTGTAGTCTGTGTTAGACACCAGCTCATGCTGCTGCTTGTTTGGGTCAGGTCTACTGAACGAGAGAGGAGACCTTCTCTCCTTAGTCCCCACCGAAGGGCTCTCATGGATATGTGCTGATTCCCACCAAATAGAACTGAGTCAAATTATCATTTCTAGTTAAGCTAGATATTTAAATACAATAGGATTACTCTATATATAGTAATCAGGTATATATATATATATATATATATATATATATATATATATATACACACACACAGAGATATATAGTTTTTTTTTTTAAACATTTTTAGTGGTTTCTTTGATGTATGAGTCAGGAGATAATGGTAATTTTTTTCATCGTCTTGTTAAAGTTTGGTTCCAGTGTCAGAAGCAAGCACAGTTATTGCTGTGTCTTCAGCTCACAGAGCCGCGTCCCTCGAAGCCGTGAGCTACGCCATTGATTCTTTAAAAGCCAAGGTGCCCATATGGAAAAAGGTGAGTGAGGAAAATGCCTCACTTTGCCCCAGGGAGATGGTTTTATTCTTAGATTAAAGACTGCTCAGAATTTGACTTCATATGCCTTACCTATAGAATCTTGTTCTCCTTATCTGTAAAATAGCACATTTATGTAGTGACCGTTTTCCCAAGTTTAGCTATATATATATATTGTGTACCCCAAGGAATGCATGGTATAGAGCAGGCCTCACAAGGGCTGACAGTTAAAATTTCTAATCCACACTGTTTCTGTGGTTCCTAAGACAAATGACCCTTCAATTAGGATTCTGTTCAACTTGAGGTCTTTCTTTGGAAAGTAAGTATAATGCGGGCTTCCTAGTCTCTGGATGAAATAGCGATTCCTCAGGGCAAAAGAGCATTTGCCTAGTGGTTTTCTTTTCAGGGAGGAGACTGTGTCTGAGAAAATGCTTAATGGATGGATTAGAAAACAAATAGGTACCAGATGCGGTGTCATACGTCCATATCCGAGGATTGTGGGAAAGACACAAGCTTTAATCTGCCATAGGCTACATAGATCCCATCCCATATATATATACATATATACATATATATATATATATATAATGTATATATGTATATATATATAAATTAAAAGCATTGACAGGACATTCTGACATGTTTTCTGCCTTTAAGTCAAACCCAATAAGAACAAGTCACTCTGGCTAAATGGGCATTTTGCATGGACAGCCTCCCCTCCCCACAGTAGTATAGCAGCAGTAGGGAACAGTCTGCACTTGGGAATGTGTACTTATGCATCTGAGTCCAAGATCCCCAAGTTGTCCTCAGCAGTGTGGCTGTTCCCGAAGCGAAGAAACTAATGGCAGCTCGAAGGTCAGAAGAGCCACACACAGGGCAGGGACTATCCTCAAAGCAGTGACTGACCTCGGTCAGTGGGAACGATGAGCGAGTGGGACCGTGGTCTGTGAAGTTTAGTGGACGTCGTATTTTTGAGTAAAACCTGATCCTCTCTGTGGGCTGAGACTTTAAGAACTACTTTGGCATTACAAGGTAGGGTATGTGTATGTGGAGCTCTGATTCCCAGAGAATGTGAGGCAAGCCCAGACAAGGGAAAGGAGTTGAGAACGCTCCAGACAGGGTTCCAGCCGAATAGAGGTAGCTGTCTTTACTGCAGAGGAGAGGACGACAAGGAGCACAGCAGAGGAGGTCCAGCCCTGAGGTGAGAGTGGGAAGTGAGCACACACACTCTCATGTCGTGCCTCGAGGAATAGTGGACTTTATATTTGCTATTCTTCGTTTTTAGAGGGGTGGGGAAGCCCAGGCGCTCAGAGGCAGTCAGTCAGCGCAGGGAACCTAGACCTTGTCTGGGAACAAACAAGACCCCATGAGGTGCAGCGCAGACCTCACACACCAAGGATTTAAATAGCTGCTGTGAGGAGATGGAGAGAAGTCAGAGAAAGAAATCCAGCAGTTTAGTAGAGATGAGAAGGGGGCGGGGCAGGAGGGGGCAGGGAAAAGGAGAAGAGCTGAGTCTGAAGAGGTGGAAACCACAAGAACGCATTTAAGGGCAGTTGAACTTGGGTTCTCCCACTGCGGGAATGAGATCTGGCTAGTGTGCGAAGACTCTCTACTCCCTGTTCATAGTTGTCTGAGTTCCAGTCTCATTCTTTGCCTAGCCCACACTTGACGATCCTCTGAGACACAGGCAAAGGCAGGTTAGGGCACTGCCAGACCGAAGCACAGGCCTCTTTAAATACTTCCCTGAACTCATGAAACTTCATGGCCGATGGAAAGCCAGTCCACCTTCTCTTTTACTGATGTTCAAGTAGGTGCGTTTGCAAAGATCAATTTAAAGCTAAAGGCATTCCATTTTCTCATACATGATTTAACCCTTGATAAATAAAAGTTTTTATCAAAAGAGATGAAGGCGGGGGGTGGGTAGTCCACGTGGAATTGCTTATTCTTTTCTGTAGTTGCATCGTGTCTGTGACAGCTTCCGGCCTGTCAGTTCCTAGTTGGAGTTAGAGGAGCATGCATAGGGAACATGTATTTATGTTCATGCTCTTGGTGGCTCATGAACTGTCCCTTACATTGTTAAAAAGAGTAGGTGGTTTAAGTAGATGTGCTATTTACTGGTCTGATTTATTCTCAAAGTATTTTATTCTCATTAACATGCATTTTGAATACCTGCTCTGGCTCTGGTTTTTAGGAAATATATGAAGAATCAACATCATCTTGGAAAAGAAACAAAGAATGCTTCTGGGCAGCTGGTGACTAGTCAATTTTTGGTGCACTAAATCTTAAATTTGGTAAATAATCTCATAGGTTACACGAATGGAGAAATAGTGAAGTGTGTGAGTGTGTGGGATGAGGCCTGCCTAGGAACTACAGATGGGAAGAAAGGGCTTAACTTAAACCTGCGATAAGCTGTCTGTGATAGACTCATCCTCCTGTGACTAACTCCTAACTAGCCAGCTCACAATGAGCTGAGGCCTTCCTTTTACCTTCATCTGTCTCTCTGTCCCAGAGTGTACTGACAGCATCATTATCAGGCATGTATTACAAAAATTGGCAGAACCAGAAAGTTATTCTCAATTTTGATATTATATATTTTATATAACTTAAAAGTGAACCTAAATAAACCGTGATTTAAACAGTCTAAAAATAGATCCTGTTTCTTTTTTAGTCAATGATAAAACCTAAGGGATTTT
The DNA here is from genome assembly GCA_036184795.1 of Tokudaia tokunoshimensis. NCBI lineage: Eukaryota > Metazoa > Chordata > Mammalia > Rodentia > Muridae > Tokudaia > Tokudaia tokunoshimensis. Next base: position 42,758,741 of record BTHU01000009.1, read on the forward strand.
ACATTACAGAGACCACTATGACCTCCAAATCTATAATTATACAGTAAAGCTTTTTATATTTCATTAGTTGTCAATATTCTCATCCCTGTACATATTAGCATAGAATTATTATAAAACTAACCAGCAGCAAGGTGGTTTATGTTAAAATGATGTATGATGTTTAAAAGTTGGCCCACAACTATTTGAGGAGATTGTGTAATTATTTATTAAAGTAGTTTGGATAGTTTTCATAATGTTTATGTAACACTAGCCTGTGTGAAGTTATTACTAAACAAATTAAATTTTTTGCAAGATTTTTTATACCAAACATCCAGTTTTTGATTGGTGAATCTATCATGGCAGGTTTGAATGTACAAGTCGCATAAACTTTGTTTTTTCAGCCTTTTTGACATATATTTAACAAGTCAAATATACTTAGGTTGTATAATGTGGTGTTGTGATGCTTGTATTGTGTGATCATCACATCCCAGATGATTCACATATTCATCAACTCACACAGGCTCATTGGGGAGACTTAAGATGCATTCTAAGCTCAGAAAGAATTAAAATACTAGCAATGCTAGAGAGATGGCTCAGCAGTTAAGAGCACTGACTGCTCTTCCAAAGGACCCAGGTTCAAATCCCAACACCCACTTGGCAACTCACACTTGTCTGTAACTTCAGTTCCAGGGTTTCTGACACATTCACACAGATACACATGTAGTCAAAACACCAATGAACATAAAAGAAAAATAAATTTGTATATTGTTGGGGCAGTGATGATATTTATATATATAAATATATATTATGTATAATATATTTATATATTTATTATATATTTATATATCATATTATATATAAATATATAACATATATTATAAATTATATACATACACATACACACACACACACACACATATATATATATATATATATATATATATATTGTTGGGCAGTGGTGATACACACCTTTAATCCCAGCACTCAGGAGGCAGAAGCAGAAGGAATTAAAGGACACCCTAGTCTACAAAGTGAGTTCTAGAACAGCCAGAGCTACACAGAGAAATCTTGTCTCAGAAAAAAATACACACACACACACACACACACACACAGATATATATACCAGCACAGTTGGGTAATTATCATCACAGAATTAGTATTGCTCACAATGAGGATTAAAAACTACTTTTAAACACTTAGATTGAAAGGATTTTCCCTTGTTTTGAAAGGTTATTCCTGTTATATCCAGGAAAACCACATTTTATATAATTAGCTCATATATTCAAAGAATGTTTTCAGAATGCCTATGCTATGACAAAGTCTGAACCCTGTCCTCCACCTTTACTGTCATGGAAAGATTATCTGTCTGGAGTGGCTGTGAGTGACAGGACAGTTGTACATCTTCAGGGATCTCTTGGTTACTTGGTCTGGGTTCGTGGTTCCTTCCTAGGGATTGGGTAAGTAGGACACTGGGAAGAGGGAAAAGCTCCATCCATCTGTCTGTCTCAGCCTTCTTTCACCCTAGAACCTTCCTGATCTTCCTCTGAGCTTAGTCTGTATGTGGGGAATCAAGGGCTGGGGGTTGGAGTCACTTGCTCTACACCTGAAAACAGATTAAGGCCTATGTATATTATTAGAACTTCACAGATGTGGTGTTAATATGTTGCTTTTAATGTTAATGTGAGGTACTTTCAATTTTTAAGTTATCTCTACTAGAACTGGGAATGGTAGTGCATCCCTTTAATATTAATATTAGAGATGATCTCAGAGTTTGAAGCCAGCATAGTCTACATAGTGAGTCCCAGAACAACAGGGCTACATAGAGAAACCCTGTCTCTAAACAAACAAACAAACAAAAAACAAAAAATACCAAAACCAAAAACAAAACAAAATAAAAAGATTGTCCTATTCAAATGTTCTTTAAAAGGACTTTATTGAAGGTAATTATGTTTTTAAAGGACATAGAGTAGTGAAACATGACTTTAGAGACTTGTGCTATCATTAAGTAGACTTTATGCAGTGTGAGACCCAGACTGTTGTGTCTCTAAGTCTCCGGCATGAAGATGTAGGATTTGACTTGGGACATGCTGGAAGAACCAGAATGGAACATCCTTGAAAGTTTGCAGTGCACAGCACTGGAATTTAACAGATGATCCGTTAATCCTTACCATATCAGGGGTGGCAGAGTGAATTGGTTGCTGAGAGATCAAGAGGCTGACATCATCCTGACGTGTAGCAATTGCCAGTTGGCTATTAAAGCAGGTAGAGGAATAGTTTTAGAAACGAGCAGTGTCTTTTACAGATGGCTTCCTTTGGCCTGTGGCTGTGGTTATGACGAGACTTCCCTCAATAGACTCAATCATCGTGAGCTCATGTTTATGCTTCAGATACTTTTGAGTGGGTAAAGAATGGATAGGGTTTTGTCTTCACATGAAAACAAGTAGCAGATGTCTACTCATTGATGTAGCCTCTAAATTTTTATCCTTTGAGTATGATCTGCAGGGTCATAATATGTCTTCAGAATGTTTTGAGAGAAATGGTTGCAAAGTAGTCCTTTGGATCCTGGTTTTGACTTTTTGAGCAAGAATGTCTCGGCTAATAGGATTTCTGGGTGAGTCTTGAACCTAGTTTCTTTACTTCCCCTTCATGGTCCAGGCCTTGTGGACTACTGGCATCATCTAATGGCCATGCTGCCTGTACCACTTCCAGCCTAAAGCATCTTTCTAGTAAGAGCATCTCACAGGTGCTGAAACCCCAGGACCCACAGTTACCTCTGTGATCCAACATAGTAGCCACCCCCAGTTCTGCTCCAGGCTTGCTGCTTTGCTGGGGCTGGTGTGGACAGGCTACATCTCCCTTTTCTAGATTGGTCTTCCTTCTGAGATGTAAGTTCCCTGCTTCTTCTCTTTGTTCCAGTCTCTGAATGTTATTTCTAAAGAGAGCCTTCACAGACTACCCTGCATAAAAGTAGAATCCTGTCCATTTCCTCTGTCTCATATTTGTAATGGTACCTAATGCTACCTGAAGTACTACATCCAGTAGTTTATCACCTCCATTAGCCTGCATGAGATCAAGGGCTATGTCACCGAAGTGCCTAACCAGTGCCTGAGTTTATAGTATGTTCTCAAATACTTATTGAATGAATACTTGTGCTGTTGGTTTCACATACTGTGCCTCAAATGAAACACACTTGTAAGTTGTACCACATACAGATATGAAAAAAGCATCTGGTTAAACATAAGTGGGCAAGTGTAGCTCTTCTAGACTACTGTGTGTTGTAATTAGTTGAATCATCCAACAGAGGGCAGTAGAATCTGGGCCATAATTGTGACTGACTTAAATCTTTATAGACTGGAATCAAAGAGTTCAGTTTAATGTAGCCATTCTATAAGGGTGGAGTGGTCTTTAAGTGTGATCTAATGTCTGACCTTTAATTTCTATCATATTTAAAATTAAAAGTTACAGTCGGGTGAGGGACAGACTGTTAAAGAATTGTTTATACTTTTTTAATACTAATATAGAATTAGTAAAAGGAATCATTTACCTCTTACATGTGAGTGAATATAAAATTATACAGTGCACTGTATGGGACAAGATGATGGCTTTGATATAGGTTTTAAATGTCAGCATTGAGAAGCGGACATGAAGTTCCACCCTGACCAATTAACTGTTTGCAATTCACACCTGTTGAGAAATGGGGAATGACTAGAGTGCCGTTCAGTGTCCGCTCTCCAGGGCAGACCCCTGGTGGCCAACAAAATGGGTTCCATGCTTTTAGGTGCTATTTTTGTTTTATTTTGTCTTTTTTTTTCTTTTGAGAGAGGAAAACATAAAGTCAGATAAGTAGGGAGGTGGGGATGACCTAGGAAGAATTGGGTGAGAGGAAAGAATACCTTGAAAATCCTTTGTATGCAACTTTTTAAATTAAAAAAAAAATCTGTAAAGGAAAAATAAAAACAAACCCCCAAACCAGAAAACTAAAACCAAAGTAACGTATTTTTTCATTGAGGAGGAATTTTTAACACAGTTTCAGTTTTTTTGTTTTGTTCAGGTAGAATGAAGGAATGCCTGATACCTGAATGGGAGCTCTTTTAACGTTGATAGTGGCTGTGACACACTCACACTCTACCTAGACTTTGCAGCAGTCTGCCATGCACACAGTGACAGCAGCCTGTAAATCTGTCTAGCTTTAAATCTTCAGTGTGTTCATTTCAGTGTGTTTAATTTTTTTAAACATTTAAGCGCCGCCCCCCCACACTTAATATTCACATGTTTTAATTGTGCTTTGCAGGCTGTGACACATCAAATGCTTTCCTTTTCTGTGAGAACAGAAACTTATGCTACTGAGAGCCTGAGTTGTCTAGAATTGAATTTTGAATGTGTGCTGAAGCAAAAGGAGTCCCTAAGACATACTGAAGGGTGTAATATTGTAGTAAAAACTGAAGGAGAGCTTACTGTCAAAACAATTTTAATGATATTTAACAACAGGGTATGAAAAGGATGATTTACAGCTAAATAAAACATTTCTGTCTGGTTCTTGTGCTTTTCTTTATGTCAGTTACTACAATTTGATTGTTTTTAAGAAGTTAAATAAATTCACCAAGTTGATGTACAAGCCAATACATTCATCTTATGTACTTTTGGTGAAGAGAAAAATGACAAAACACATTTAATTAAAACCAGCAAACATTACACCTTACCAAGATTACTCATCATGTGAGAAGGAAATGGGAAAGTTTCCTCTTTAAAAAATAGTTCTAATACAGCTGTGCAATATATACATTTACATTTCAGCTTGTTTGCCAAAATCAAGTACAAACAATACGATCTATATATTTACACAATGACTATGTCTTTATACTTTAAAATTCAAAGTAGTAAATATTGTACGTCCAGCTTTCCCCATGTTTATCTTTTGCCTCTGGATGTTTACTCTTTCCTGCTGATGACAATGAGCTTCCTGAAAGTACATGAAGGGCGTGTCCTAGGAGACTTGCTCGTTGTGTGCAAGGAGATAGATGAGGGAGCTCAGCTGAGAGTCCTGCCTTCTGTTCAATGAAATCTTAATGAGATTTTCACATGTCGGATTCAGCTATGTATCAGGATAGATACAGTATAACATCAAACTTTATAGTTTAGAATAATCACTTAGGTGACTATCGTAAATTGGTCTTAGTTGTCTTTATTCTTCACAGTTAGAAAGGCAAGTTTCACTGTCTTATAAAAATAACACTGCTAACTAGGAAAGCATCTGTCCAGTTAGACATTCATAGTTTGCTACTACAATGAGTGGCATGTAATTTTAAGTGAGTCCTGTTTCTTTATTACACTATTTCACCATACTGCTGTTTATAGAATTGTGTGGTGGCCATGCAAGAAGCAAGTCAGGTTTTTGAGATCACATTTTGTGATCTACCATTTATGAAATGTATATTTTACCCTGACATCTTTGAGTCCTATAGTTCACTTAAAGCAAAGATATAGTTGAATGGACCACATAATTTCTTCTCAAATACCACCTATCTGCCCCTCAATAGTTTCTTAGGAACATCCATCTGTGCTTAAAATTCCTTGAAAAATATAGGAGTCATTTAGTAAAACCTGGGGACATTTGTTATTGTCAAGATCATGGGAGAAGGAGTCAGTAGAGGCCAGGGATGGCCGCTTAAAACCTTGTAAGGCATGAGGCAGCCCCTTCCATCCTAAAACTATCTGCTTCAAAATGACAATACTACTAAGTTAAAAAACCCAGTGGGTGGGATGAGAAATGACTTACAGGACTTAGTTGTAACCCAGGCTAACACACACGAGTGTGCAATAAATTAACATGCTATGTGAAGTATTCTCTAGCAACCTAATGACTGGTTTCTGCACTCTTTAAAATGTTGGTTAGAATGGCACAGCTGTTAAAAGAATCTGGATCATATGACTGAAAGCACCAGGCTATTCCTGCTGTACCTCCCTGATATTTACAGCTAATATTTTTCCCCTTGTTTATTTGGCTTTATCAAGGCTGAAGGGAGCCGTTAAGTGGTCCAAGTAGCTCTGGACTGCCACCCAGGGGCCTGGCATGAGGGCAGGCAGGGCCATCCAGCCACACATGGACAAGTGTTTTCCCTCTGACATCTCTAGGCCTTATACTTGGAGGCTATAGAGCAGGAAATCCTTAAGGGTGGTTTTTAAGATTGAGTCACTGCCTAGCCCTAAGCCTGACTTCCTCTTCCATAAGGAGAACAATGAAGTTCCTAGAGACCAGGCCAAAGCATTTTGCATATAGTGTGTGACCAAGTGAGCTTTACAGCTGTTCCTGAACCCTCCTCTTGCCACTCTCTTCTAGAGAATGTTTAGTCTCAGAAATGAGGAGCAAATGGTAGGAAAGGACCACTTCTCCCTAGAGTACGTCTGTTTACATCACAAGGACCAAGAGCTTCTCAAAATGCAGGCTGTTGGGCCTTCTGTCAGTCCAGAGTTTCAAGAGTTAGGGCTGAACCATTGTGCCTGCCTGAATCCAGCACAAAGGATAACCCTGCTAAGTTAGTGATTTCTGCTGCTGCTCCAGCTTATAAATCCCCCAGTCTTTCCATTTATTTATTTTTATAACGGTAACAGCTACAAATTCAGGTGTAGTTTAATTACTTGTTTAGCAGAAAATGGAACTAGGTCCCTAAAGTTAAGGAGTGTATAATCACACAGGTGTGTGAACTAAACAGAGGACATTCTCAGGCTAATACTTGGGGTAGTGTGTGTGGGGATGGGCTGGTATTCATGCTGAAGGAGATGTGGATGATGGATAAAGGAAACTGGATAACTGCTGGAGAGAAAGGCAGGCTGCAGGGGGCTTCTGTCATCGAGGCAGAGGGAAAGGAGAGCAGTTAGCAAGGCAGCTTGCAAAAGAAATTGTTTATCTCTGGCAAATATACTAGGTCTCTCTCAGATAGCTAATCAATTAAAAGAGAACTCTTGTGATCCCTAAAAGGAAAGAAAGCCCTTCCCTTCTTTCCTTTGGCAAGGATGGCCCCCAGCAGACAGTTATACTATAAATTTGTTACAGGTTACAAGGAAATTTTGGTGCCTTTGTTTTTAAACCTACCCCAGCTTAATGTTTGTAGAGGTTTCTTTAGTAGGTGATATATGTGTGTGTGTGTGTGTGTGTGTGTGTGTGTGTGTGTGTGTGTGTGTGTGTGTGTATGTATGTATGTATGTATGTATATGTGTGTGTGTATGTATGTATATGTGTGTGTGTATGTATATGTGTGTGTGTATGTATGTATATGTGTGTGTGTGTGTGTGTGTGTGTGTTTCTCTTGGTTATTCAAGCATTCCAAGCATGTTCATAGAAGAGGAGGCAGAAAGGGGCTGAAAGAAAGCATCCATTTTTATCAACTTCATTTTTTTTAGATGCTGCTAAACAAGCAGTCTACCATTAAGCTAAGCCTCAACTGTCATTTTTTTTCTTTTGCTTTTAGACATGGTCTCCTTAAGTTGTCCAGGATAGCCTTGAACTCACTCTACAGCTCAGGGAGACCTCAGCCTCCAAGCCCTGTCTCAGCTTCCTGAGTAGTAGCTGAGATTACTGTCCTGCAATAGCAGGACTTTTTTTTTTTTAACTTAGTTAATAAATAAGATCACCACTTAAAAATATCCTCTGTGGCATCTTTTGTGGAACAGCATAAATTGAAAAACAATCTATACTGGTTGTAACAATGTATGCTGGTTTGTCAACAAACATTTTCATTATAATATTAATATAGTTATATGTCTGCAGAAAGTACTCAGTATATTTATACATATACATATATACATACATATAAATATATAATCTATTATATGATTTATGTCAATTATATGTTTAATATATATGCTATATTATAATATATAACATATATATTATGTATAATATACATACCAGGTACTTTCCTCTTTTATTGTTACTGTTAATCAAATTAAAAAGACATTTCCACATGCACTTTCTCACCCCCAAATCTGAAAAGTATTTCCATTTTCTTGAAGGTTTATCATGCCTAGAAGTATTCCATCTTCCTGATAGAGGTAAACCCTGGACTAGCCAGTCTGAAGATAACTTTTTCCCTTTCTATATGATGTCTTTGGTCTTTCTACCCCTAACCACACCACCCATAATTTTGTTATCCCCAACTGACCAGCAAATACTCTAAAATTATCAGGCTAGTTTACCTATTAAATTATTTAAAAGTAGACTTTAAAAAGAAGTCCATTCATCACACCAGCGAACCCTCACGGGATGCCACTAGCCCCCACACAGTGGTGTCCATCGATGGTTTAGCTGTTGAGTTCTGTGGTCTCATCCATCTCATCTGGATTTTGGCCCATTTTCTTATATTGTCTTTTGAAGAAGCCAAGCTGTAAGATGATGACATAACCTGTTACCAAACCTATAACTCGTTATGTTGATTTGATCGTTATCTCACAGACACGCATCCACACCACACTGTGTCCAGAGAATACCAACAATGAAAGGAATGGCATTGCCACCATGGCAGGTGCCTTTGACCTGCTTTGCTGCTCACTTCTCTGCAGCCTGTCTGGAGTGCCTGGAGGTTTGGGGGACATGCACAGGTACTGACTAATGTGTTTACACCCATGTGTTGGTGCACTTTATGTCCAGAGAGTTAGGTTTCATTTTGTGTGAAATTGAATTTCTGTCATTCTATTTATTTGCAGCTGAACAAAATGTTATTGGTTTTCAAAGACTTGAGTAAGACAGTATCTTGCATTTCTTTTCTCAATGGTAAGAGGTGTTTTGCCATGTTCAGGTTGGTATTTTGTAAGTAATTCAAAACAGGAGCCTTCAGGAGTACCATATATTAGCCATGAAGTTTTCTTACCTTCCACAAACCTGCGACCATAGCCAACAGTAAAAGGATCCCAGCAATTATGCTTGCAATGATAACCCCTGTTGGGACTTCTGCTTTCTCCGTGGGTTTCATTATCATGAGGGGAATCTGCAAATGAACATATGCTCCAAACTGAGTGATCTATTTAGCAGAAAAGCAAACCAGCCTAGTGCAACTGAGTAATTTATAAATACGATCCACAGTTGTAGAGGGGGCTCGTAACTTGTCCTGATGGCATTCATTTCTCAAGCACCATATAGAACACACTGTAGAGACCACCCGAAAACTCAGCTAAGTACAGCCTTTTTACCCTCTCTTCCTTAGCCATGTTAGTGTCTTAGGGCTATGCTGAACTGAAGGTATCAGATGCTTTGTTTAAAGTAGGCACTTCAATTTCTAGTGTACATTTCTGTGATCAAAGGAGATTAAAGCACCCTAGGAATGTGGCAAAGCATAGTCTCTTCCAACCCTCCTGCCTCTCATTCAGTAACATTGCATCGGCTTTTAAAATACTGATTCCAGTCCCATTCAAGTTTGATATAAAACACTGGAAAAGTAGAATGGACATCTCAGGGGTGTGGTTGACGTTTTCAGTGGTCACATTGTCGTTGAACGTATTTGTGACTTTATGCCTATGTCCGTTGGTGATCTTTGTGGCAGTAGCATGCCATGGCAGCCCCAGGGACTTGAACACTTCACATTCTTTTTCTTAGCTGAGAAAAGGATCTTCACAATGTAGTCTTGGGGGATTACAGAGCAAAAGGGGACATTAGTTAATTTATTTACTTGATAGAATGCTAAACTTCAGTGACAAAAGAGTTGCTTTTTAATGAGGTATGGAGCAAATAAAAAGCCATCCTCAGTGACTGTGTTCCTCCTTGCTTGTATTGAAAAGCTAAAATGTTGGGCTGGAGAGATGGCTCAGTGGTTAAGAGCACTGACTGCTCTTCCAAAAGTCCTGAGTTCAATTCCTAGCAACCACATGGTGACTCAAAACCATCTATAAAGAGATCTGATACCCTCTTCTGGTGTGTCTAGAAACAGCTACAGTGTACTCATAAATAAAATAAATCTAAAAAAAAAAAAAGAGTTGGGCAGTGGTGGCACATGCTTTTAATCCCAGCACTTGGGAGGCAGAGGCAGGCAGATTTCTGAGTTCCAGGCCAGCCTGGTCTACAGAGTGAGTTCCAGAACAGCCAGGGCTACACAAAGAAACCTTTTCTTGAAAAAAAAATTAAAAAAACGAAAGAAAAGCTAAAATGTTCTAAATGAAATTACTATAAATTCATACAGTTCACTGCTCTGTAGTAGCACAGTCCCAAGGCCATATTTCAGACCTTTTGGTTCTTCCTGCACCCGTGAGCACAATACTTCATGTGTCAGATTTTGAAGTGAGCCTGGATATCTTCATATAAGGGTGTGCCAATATATGATTTGGATTCCAAGTATTTGTCAGAAGATTATCCAAATTATTGTTTGGATTACAGAATAATTTCACAGACACACGTAGAAGTCAGCCTCTGGTACTAATTAGTATTGCCCATAGAGAAACCAAGAAAAGAAAAATCTGATAGATTCCTGAAAATTAAACTGTGGATTTTCAGTGACTATGTTCAAAGGCTGCTTTCATGAAAGGAAGACTTTAGCAGAGTTCACATATCACTCACATGCTGCATTTTCCTAAACTGAGCTTTGAAAACAGGTATACTGCTTTCTTCCATCACTGGGTTCATAGCAGTTCCAGTTTAGAGTCTGCACTTTCTTTGGCTCCATTACTAGCTTTCCATGCCCAACCTCTGCAGAGAGGGTGTAAGCTTTTGCCAAGGCTCCCAAACCGGAGGCAGAAAAGCAGTCTCTATTGTGTGGATCATTTTTCCTGGGGCAAGAGTAGGACAGCAGTGTTGTGAACTCAACACAGGCATTGAGAGAGGCCCAGAGTTCACAGGGCCCTCAGCTTTCTGGCCGTTCTGTGGGATGGAGCACTGGGAGAGAGGCCAACTGTCCAGCTGGCCTTGGGGGCAGAGTTGTGAACTGGCTTCCAGTTCTTAAACAAAAGTCTTGGGAGGAAAGTGCTCAGGGCTCTGCCAGCAGATTAGCTGGGTATGGAAATCCTGTTGTATCTAAAAATGGCACATGCTAACCAGAGGCTCACTGCTAAGAAAGGCTGCCTGTGCCAGCCTGTGGAACAGAGAGCCTTAGTCTTCTGTAAAGGGACACTTCTCCACAGTGCCCCCCCCTTTAAATGAAGGGTTCATTTGTAGTTCCCTAGAATGCAAGGCCATGAATGGACATGTCACTGTCTGGTTATAAGAAGTACTTTTAAAAAGTTTTTAAAAATGCCTTATTTCGATGTACATTCAGTGTTCTAGATCCAATTCAGGATTCTAGTCAAGATAAGGTAGGACTTATGCCTCAGGTTCTGATAGTTTCTCACAACACAGGGACAGGTAAATTCTGCTTTAGGCATGAAACATCACCATGATATCCAAACACAGAGCCCCTCTGTTTGTTCCTTTTTTGGGGGGATCCTCATTTATAAAAAGCCATCTTTGCAACATGAGAGGCTGAGAGGAAGGCAAGCATGTCTGGACTTTCTGAATGTCAGACACCCTTGCCAGATCTCAACCTCAGAAAGCCCAGGCCGTGAGCATCTCAGTAAGAGCCTTCTACATGCACACAGATGAGAAGAGGGACTGTTCCTCTTTCACGTACTAGAATGTTTGTCCCAGGGAGGGACACAACACACTCACCGTGACAGCATTGTCCTCAATCACGAAGAGCTGAGGGTTGTGTGTGTCGATCTCTGCTGCTGCTGTCAGCTGTAGAGTCTGGAAAGTCGACTGGAACACAGAAAAACATTTTACCCTCATGGCAGCAAGCACAGAAAACCTGGGATGCTTAAGATTATTTAAGTCCTGTTGGAAAGTCACAAGAAGAAAACCCAGGCCTGGAGATCTAGTCTTCTGCACGCTTGCACTCCCCGCATAGACCCGTCAGAAGTTGCTGAGCAGCCTTTGAAATATTCAATGATTGGAGCTTGTCTCTCAGCATTAAACCAAAATTTAGGATGACACCCAGATAGGAATCTTAGAAACACCTCCTTACAGTTTTCAAATTTGAAAATGATTCAAACAGAAGTTTTACAAGACTTGTTTTTAAATGGAAAAGCTGGTCACTCAGACTTTTTGTTTTTTCATAAACTAAATGAAGCTTGATACATTAAAGAAAATTACACATAATACTCTTTTACCTGGATCTGATCAAGATACATAAAGAAGTGGAAAAGCAGCATTTGAGTTTCCTCTTGTGTGCACATTCACAACCCACCGCTATGCAAGAGCATCCCTGAACTTGACAATACGTGTTGGCAGCGGAAATCTTGAGCCTTCTGACATGTTACATCATATCAGGAATGATTCCACATGTCATAATGTAAGTGTCCCTATCAGATGATACTGTCAGTGTGGAAGATGAATAAGAAGGACATACATGTTTGCTGGTGCTATGAGTGATAATATAAAGTAAGTTTACATGTCACCATCAGTGTCTTTACAGGAAAACAGTCTGCTCAGTGGGAACATGATTGGCACACATGTCTCGCTGTTGGCGTTGGCTATACAACACAAATTGTGGGCATCCTAATTATGTGAGACAGAACCCAGAACTCAGATATCCGAGCCATTCATATGGTCTACCTATTAAGACTCCGTTGTTCTGGTTACTAGGGTAAAACATCTTTATGAAGTAATTTGCAGACTATACACAAGAGTCAGCTAGAGAGAATGTATTTCCAAAGAGTGAGCGATTTGTTTCCTTTCTGCTGGCCCAGTCTCTGGTTCTTCTTAATTTTCTCAAGAAGAAAGATTGGGTCATCCATTACCCTAAATGCTGATCTTTGGGTCATCCATTACCCTAAATGCTGATCTTTTAAACACTATTAGCAGTGAGACATTAAGAATATTTACAGTATTTGGAGAGATGGCTCAGCAGGTTAGAGTCTTTACTGCTCTTGCAGAAGACTTCAGCTCAATTCCCACCTGCACCTCCAATTACAGAAAATCCAGTTCCCTTTCCTGACCTCCAAGGGCACCTACATGCACATATTACATACATATAAATTCACGCAGGCACTGCACACAAAGTAATACATCTTTTTTTTAGGTTTTGATAATGGTAGAAAATTAAATAGAAAGAGACAGTCACGTTTCTATGCTAGGCCGTATCCCCTGTAGACTGTGTGATGAAATCATTGTTCTTACAAAGCTAATATGGCCGCCCACACAGTGCTGACTGGCCTTACAGATACATAATGTCTTACAATGCTAACTAGTAGAAGGAGATGTACTTCACAGAGCCAGAAGAGCAAAGTAGCACACTTGCTATCATTCGCCAAGGTTTTCCATGCAAAAGGCAGCCAGTACTATTGGAAGTCTGAGCAGTCAGTATGCGATCAGTACTAGACTGACATTCACTGCCTCACAAAACAGAGTAACGGAAGGCACTTCATAGTGATCCCCATACTGGAAATGAGACCCAAATCTCAGACTGGATCATCTATTTGGCTGTTAAAATAGAGGAAAGTAAGACTTCTCAGGGAACAGGGAGACATGCTGGGCTTGACACCCAGTAACTTTGAGCGATGCTTTCTTAGTTTACCAACTGTAACTATTGTGAAAAAGGATAAATTCTCTACTTCCTAAGAACTCGGCTTCCAGAAATGAAAGGCTGCCTCTGAGCCTGTTGAGGGGGTGCTTCCATAAAGCCTAATAGTTAACATGGTGTAGCTTCAAGAAAACTCCAGAAAACCCAAATACTTTTTTGCAGAACTGGAGAGACGATATTTTGATGTGCAAAAGTCAGTTTTCCTTCCCACTTGGCAAAGTTTGTCATGAAAATATTTGCTCCTCAGATCTAAGGATCCAGGGACCAATTGGTAAGACTGAGCACTAAGCCACAGCAACTGCAGAGGATGCATCCAATACAATGTGTCATCTCTTAGGGCTCAGAGCTGTCCCAGAGGCTTCAGAGCCAATGCAATTGATCAGCAAACAAAAAAAGACTTTCAAAAGGAACCCCAACGCCTCAGTCTCCCCAACTCCCCAGTTCTGTAATCTTTCCCTAAACTTTCTATTTTCATATTATATCTTTCCTTAATCTGACTGTGTTTTGACTCTGGGGCCCAGTTAGGAGGGCACCCTCTAATCAACACAGAGTGGAGATTATTACCAATTGTGAAATGGTGAAAATCGAAGGACTAGAATATTAAAAAAAAAAGACCCATACAGAGCCTGGGAGATTCAGACTAAGATATTTTGTCAACAGTCAGAACCAGTGTTGGAGGAAGTCATTATACTGAAAAGTTAGTCATTCAGGCAGTCAGGATCGCAGAGGCTGAGGCCTGCCCCTTCTTATGTTACTGGTATTTACATTGTTCCTGCCAGACTAAAATACTGGCTACCCAATCCATGCTCAGTCGTGCTATGGTGGACTCATGTCTGCTAACTGTTTTTCAGTGAGATCTAAAGAGCCTAAGAGCTGTACACTTTCTGGGCTTACTCATCAAATGAAAGCTAAGACAGGAAGTAGAGTGCCCGCCTGTTTTCATAGAGGGAGACGGACCCTCCTGCTGGATTTATCTTCTGCATGGTTTAAGATCAATAATGCACTTAGCTGAGAACCCAAGGATAGAGACAGGGGCATGACCATCCTGATTCAGCTGCTACTGCAAATAGAGGACTGTGGAGACACTGGGAGGGAGACCAAGAAGATGCTGTTTATGGCAAGGACAGCAAAGGCATCTTTGGCACTGTTCATGGAGATATCATGGCTGGAGCGGCATCTAAGAGTCAGACCTCTGGATGAGCTCTCCAGATGATTCTGAGGAAAAGCCAGAAGGGGCAAACACTGGGAAGGTATGTGAGCTTACTATCTGGCTAGTCCTTACAGGTTAGTTGCTCTGGTATGTTTGGGCAATGCTGACGTTAGGCAGGGTGCTTGCTACTTCATCAAAATGGAAGAGGACATTTAGCAGTGAAGCCACATGTTCCCTTGCTCTCGATAACACCAAGTGGGTAAAGCTGATACTTACAGCAGCAAAGGTCCCGTTCCAAACTCTGGTAGTCACGTTGATAAAGTACTCCGCTTTCATGTGAAGGTCTTTCAGCCAGCAGGTGATGTTACTGCAGGAAGCAGTTCTGCAGTCCTTTCAGATTAGAGTCAACAGGAGAGAGGGGAGGGGAAAAGAGAGAGGGAGGGGGAGAGAATGGGTGTTACTAATGCTAAAACTTTAGAAAAAGATAAGATAAATCTCAGTGCTATGAAGGACCCCGGAAACAGGCACGATCAGGCTCTGTTACAGTGGTGTGCAAGCTTCCAAATGCTTCAGTCTTTTAATACAGTTCCCCATGTTGTGCTGATCCCGAGCTGTAAAATTAGTTTATAACTGTAACTATTTTTGCTTCTATTTTAAATCATAATGTAAATATCTGTGTTCTCCAATGGTCTTAGGTAACCCCTGTGAAAGGGTCATTCAACCCCAAAGGGGTCATGACCCACGGGTTGGGAATCACTGATGTGTTAATACTTATAACTCTTCTTCAAGAGATTTTGGTACCATGATTCAGAATGTAAAGAGAGTTGACAGGTTTCCCCACACACACCAGCTATTTCCTGTTCATATGGATACCCTTGGAGAGAAATATGTAAAAAGAAGGGGTTCCCTGTTCATTCTACTGTTTATTACCATAAAAGCAAAATGAAGTAACTAACTCATGGTATCAGCAGGGTGCTGATAACAAATAAAGGAAGTACATTATTGAACAGAAAGAATAGGTGCCCCAATGTAAACTATGGTTTCAGGCAAGGACATGTTAGTGCAGCTCTGTTACCTGTCACAGGTGACAGAGGGAGTACTCTATCATGGGTTTCAATGGTGGACGAATCCATGAATATGTGTCAACAGGAGGTACATGGGAAAGTCTACATTCCTCATGGTTTTATTGAGTTGCTTTAAAAAATAAAGCTTCTTTTAAAAAAAGTCTATAGGAGCCAAAAAGATACCACAGTTCCTCATGCCGTGGTGATCTCAAACTCTAATATTACTTTTTGTTGTTACTTCAGAACTGTAATTTTCATACTGTTATGAATCATAATGTAAATAGCTGATATTTCTGATGACCTTAGGTGACTCTGAAGGGTCATTTGACCCCCCAAATGGATTGCAACCCACAGGTTGAGAAACCCTGCTCTAGGGTGTCAGCTGCTGGGGTAAAGCAAAAGCCACGATCCCAACCAACACCAGATCACTAAAGGCAAGCTTGCTGTAACATTGACCTCTGCTCACCAATTCTTTCACATGCCGGAAGTTTTCACTCTTGAAAGATACAGGAGAGGCAGTGTTTGGTAGCTTTAGAGGATTTATTTCTGCTGTGCAGCTGATGTCGCCAGCCTACAGAGAAGAACACCACATCAGACTTGGAAAGCAAAGTGGTTGTTGTCAGTCTTTTCAGCCTGCCAGGAAATCCTGCTGACGTGGGGTGTGGGAGGGGCCCTTAGGCTCCTTTCTCAGTGGCCTAGTGGCCAACTCTTTTGTTCTTCAGTAAAGGCTCAACTATTGCAGTGAGCTGATGGGACCTGATAAGGCAGGCAAGCCAGCCTCTCACAGCCTGTCATGATTTCAATGTGGTTTGTACCTCATAGTTTATACATTCAAAGAGTAGTCCCACTCCTCCAGAACCTAGCAAAATCATCATCAAAGAGACCAGAGAGTCTTCATCCATCAACTGATGGAACAGATGCAGAGAACCATGGATCAATGTTAAGGAACTCTGGGAGTCCTGCTAAGGAGGAGGAGGAAGGATTGGAGGAATCAGAGGGGACAGGGACATTGCAAGAATATGGTCTACAGAATCAACTTTCAGGGACTCATAGGGATTGCAGAGACCAGAGAGCCTATAGGGGTCTGACCTAGATCCTCTGCATATGTTATAGTTGAGTAGATTTTTCTTCCTACTGGGTTGCTCTGTCCAGCTTTGATGTGATTGTATATACCTGGTCTTATTGTAGCTTATTATGCCATGTTTGGTTGATGTTGTTGGGAGGTCTGTTGTTTTCTGAGGGGAGGCATATTTGAGGCATGGATCTGAGGGAAAGGGGAGATGGGAGGAGGGGGGACAGAAACTGCAGTTGGGGTATAATATGCGAGAGAGGAATAAAAAGAAAAACTGTGGTCCCCAAGGTGGCAGTGTGGAGAGACTATGTGATCTTTAAGAGTTTGGTCCCAGTAGAACATCTATAGGCTAATTGGAAGAATGTCCTATAAAAGGGAGTGTAGAATTCACTTCAGTTTCCTACTTGGCAATGTAATTCCATTTTCCCCTCTTTCTTATACCATGAGACACTCACCAGAGCTGAAATGATGCTGGCATCGTATCTCTGAATCTCAGGAACTAGGGGTTAAATAAACCTCTCTATCTATAAATTTTACCTTACCATTTTATTGTAGCAATGCAAAATGAACTAACAGTTTGCTGGTATGACATTAGATCAATTTGTAGTAAAGATAGATAGATAGATAGATAGATAGATAGATAGATAGATAGATAGATAGATAGATAGATAGATAGATAGACAGACAGACAGATAGACAGTCAGTCAGACACGGACAGATAGATGAAAACATCATGAGTGATTTAGTATTATTTTCTCTGGAACTGTTTAGGACTTTAATTTCTTTAAGTCTCCTATGCATATTACAGAAACAACACTACTGTAAGACCAGCTAGGTGCCTAACTAAAGATGAGCCAATGTTAGGAGGTTTGGCTATGACAGGCACTATCTCTTGGCCTAGGCTGCATGGAAGAAACCCCGTAGCTTTCAAAGAAAAACACTAATGCCTTATATTCAGATTCATATTTCATTGTCTCGATGTTTCTCTTTAAAAAGTAATTGGAGTGAGTTAAATGAATAAGTAGGGCTGAGTATTACTGGCTGAAAGTCTGAGCCAGCTGCTTGAAGACTCTTTTTTTTTAAAGATTTATTTATTTTATGTATATGAGTACACTATAGCTATCTTCAGACACACCAGAACAGGGTATTGGGCCCCTGTTATAGATGGTTGTGAGCCACCATGTGGTAGCTGGGATTTGAACTCAGGACCTTCAGAAGAACAGTCAGGGCTCTTAACCACTGAGAGCCATCTCTCCAGCCCATGCTTGAAGACTCTTAATTGCAGTTCTCTAGACCTACTATGTGCCCATAGTAGCCTGAACTTCTCACTTCTCAGCTTTCTCTCCTAGCAGGGCTCTGACCAAGTCAAATTACCTCCAAAACAGATTATAGAATAATTTCAACCACCTCTGACTATGTAAAGTGTAGGACATATAAAGTCTGAGGCTAGTTTGCTGGGATCTGGGATGCATATGTGGTCTCTCTTGTTTTTCAACTTTCAGGTGCAGACATAATCACCCTTAAGTCTTGGGTCACTTCTATCTGTGTGGCCAGGTGTATTGTCCTTACCTGGTCTGTTTGTATCCCAGTCAGATACAGGAGTTGGTTCTTTTCCTTGGTGTACTGAGGAATGTGGATGGTTACCAACGCCATGCTCACTGGAGCACTTCCTGTTATTACCTATGTAGAAAATAACATGAGACACAAATACTGTCAGAAAACCATCCACAATACTATCAGTGATGCTGTCCATGATGAGGGGAACAGAGAATAGCAGTGTGGCTTGGGCCAGGAACTGAACCTCACTAAAGATCATGTTTTCATCTGAAGATTAGAGACCATCAAAAATTCAGTGGCCATGCGCTCCCAAGCTGACTGTTCCCACTGGTGGGAATTAAGTTGGTAGTGTGGACGACACTTGATACAATGGCTCACACTTACGCTCTTAATACTGTTGCTTTTACTGTGAATTGATTAAAAATCCTATTACGCATGCGGTTGCCTTCCTCACTTTCTGAAATACAAACTCTGGATAACAAATCAAGATTCTTTTCTCATAAAAGACATGATACCAAACCTCAGAGCTGAAGATTTTTGTGAACTAGTGGAAATGCAGAGATGGAACATTTATTGACTCAGGGAGGTGGGTGGGATCCTGTTCACACTGCAAAGGCTCTATAGCATTCTTTTCTAAATGAGCTGGTCTTTCATAACTTAATTTCTCTCTCTCTTTCTTAGTCATACTCTGTGGCCCAGATTACACCAATCTCACCTCAGCTTCACAAGTTCTGGGATTACAATGTGTTTCTGTGAATTTCTCTAAATAACTGATCCCAATCTTTAGATTAATAGTTACTTATTTACACTTACAGTTATGTTATATTGAACCCACTCAGAGCATCTTAGATACTACTTTGCATGACTGTACAACAGCCCTATTTGTACCATATTGATGAATTTTACAAACAGAACTGGTCTCCAAGCATAAAATAGTGTCACAGACACTCCCCCTCAGTGACACTGCTGTAATGATGCCTTATTGGGTAATCATGAGTATTTGATTTGAAAAATATATCATTTCTCCCTTACCTAGGACACACAACTAAACACAAATCCCTCAACTTATCTGTTATCTACCTCAGAGTTCTCAAAGTGTGACACCCAAACCAGCAGCATCCGTAGCGTTGCCTGGGCTGTAGCATCTGCAGCATTGTGTGGGCTCTTCAGAAGCTCACTTCCTGCCTCACTACAGACCTTCTGAGTCGGACACTCAGGGCTGAGGCTCAGCTCTGCGTGCACATTAGCAAGCTCTCCCGGTGTTACTGCTTGCTCAAGACTGACAACCACTGGTGCATTGCAACCTTGCTTCCCTTCTTCCCCAGCCTAGACTCCTTTATTTCTCTCCTCCTCTTCCTGGTTTGTCATCTTTATGACAAGCTTACCAACCTTGAGGGAGAAGATGAATTTAGGACCAATATCTTCAACACTGTTGATGGCAGAAGGGACATTCTCATCTGAAGAGATCTCATAAAAGTTGATGTTGGTGGATCTGTTGGGTGACAGTGGTGAAGCCCATTATTTTGGGTTTTCTGTTTCTCTTGAAGTATCATATTTATTTTAGTTAAGTGTCTTCTGGCTTGGACTACCACCGAAATAGCTCACTTTCACTATAGAAGCCCTGAATGAATATTCTACCTTCACATCAGTGTTTTAAGATTCCACATGAGTGACTATGACAATCTGTATTTCTGCTTGACTGGTGTCTGGGGAGGCTAGAAAACGCAGGGCTACCTATCCCCAACATTAGTGGTATACATCATATATACCTCGAGCCCCATAAATATGTAGAATCATTAAGTTAATATTATCATAATACAAAATTTACTAGATGAAAACAATCAATACAGAAATTTTTTAAAAATACTAAAATTACTTAAAAAAAAACTACTTCCTTTCAAGTCATACCTCTTCACTGTCTTTCTGAGGAAAGTCTATGTGTTTACCAGTAGCCAAGTTTATAACATAAGTATAAAAGTATTATCTTAGAATTGACAGTTGTGTTAGTCTCCAGACTGCTGTTACACTGGCAAGTGTGTTAGAAAGGTAGACACTTCATCTTTGGTGGTTGGAATGGATTTGTGAGCCCAGATTTTTCACTTGTGGCTGGAGTACAATGATGGGTAATCAGCTACTAATTCCTGCAGAGTGCATCACTAAGTGCCTTTCAAATGGGTCATGGGCTTATTTTATTAATCTTTCCCTTGTTTTAGACCAACTCTAATAGCTGACAATAAGTTGAGGGTTGATTGAATTTCTTTCCAATGTTACAGGACCACTCTTAAAATTCCAAACTTTTATTATGATTGACCACACAATTTAGGGTTCCTGACTAATGCTTATAAGCAAAGAAATGCCCAGGCCAGAGGATTCCCTAGGAAACCTTTGCAATGTGTGGAGCATGAAGGAGCTGAGAGCCAGAGTAAGATTCTGAAAAGCACTATGCATTTCCTTGCATATATATGCCCAGGGGACATCTCTCATTTATCTAAATTATAGGATATTCAGTTCATTTCCTAAAAGAATGGACTAGACATTTTCTGAAACAGATGTTTTCTTTTTATCTTCTGGGCACCCCTTTCCCTTCCACTCTCCTCACTCTCTGACTGTCCCCCAAATCTCTAACTCTTAAGAATGTACTTCCAGATTTTCAGAAGGAAAACCTGTCACATAAGAGTTGAATATATGTGGGTATTTGTCAAGGAAATAGTGATGTGTCAGCTTTGTATGGAAAATGGGAACCTGACTAGGATTTAAAACAGAAAACCCAGCTATGATATTCTCTCCACTTTCCAGAAGTTTAAGTAAGCCCCTAAACAAAGCCAGCTCCTAAATTAATGGATATGGTCTGCTTTCTTTGTATTTTAAGGAGATCTGACACTTTTCTACTTTATATAAGATTTCCCTACATTACTTATGGGTTACAGAGTAGTGATCTAAATTGAAGAGGGTCCTGTTCAAAATAATTCTATTTATATTTATTATATGCAACAACTATAACTGCATTTATACATTATTATAGTAGCTTCTAAGGGTAGTGCTTTCCTCAGAAGTTTACAAAATATTAAAACTTTTTTTGCAGTATTGGTTTTGATGGTTACACAGACAAAAATGTAAAACTACCAAATATCTAATTAATACTGGAGTGGTTGCATGAACTATGACTCATCCAGAAATAGAATAAATTAGATATGTGTATCCTGATATGAAGACAACATAAAGATAGGAATAAAAGTAAATTAGTAAAATGAGGACATGTGTGTATGTGTATGTATATAACCTTGCGGATAAATGAACTGCTTGTATAGAAGACATTCTAAAATAACCTTGTTACTCATTTGAGAGGTTGTCACCAAGGTGGTAGAGAATGCTAACCTCATTTTTCATTTTGAATCTTAGTGTAATGTTTGTATTTTCCAAATACACACATGTAATGCTTTAAAAAAAGAATCTTGTGAGAAACATCTGGGTGTAGGATCAGAAGTCATTACTTTAAAATTCTCCATCATGAAAAATTTGACTATATACCTTAACATTTTAAGTACATACTATAGACTCTAGTGCTAGAATATATTAGAATAAAATTGTAATCACAAACATACATAGCTAAGATGTCAGTAAAATACTTATTTTGACCCTGTATTTTCTGTTAACATATGTGAAAACACATAGACTTTTTCACCAAATGTGTTTAAGAGAATACAGAATCATATACAGTAGTAAAAGTTCCAGTGAGATGGTCATTCACAACATGGTAGCTTTGTCATCAATTTTTTTTTTAACAAAGAGACTTTTTCTTTTTCTTTCTTTCTTTCTTTTTTTTTTATTTTTTTTTTTGAAACTGTAGCTACTGATGCACTTCTCAGGGCTGGACAACATGGGCCATGTTTTGTTTCGACTTTTGCCTTTGTGACTGACTTGGTACGATGTGTTGTCTTTACCTTTGCTCGTGTGTCTCAAGCTTCAAACAGAACAGCACACACTCCTTCTCAGTGTCCTTCTGTGATTTATTGCACAAGCTGTATGTCCATGCTTTCCTGGGCTGGGCTGCCAAGGCCCGAGTCAGAGGCTGTCGTTACCCATAGAATTATTGGGAAATCAGTATTGTGCTTTTTCAGGGGTCTTTGGTTTTCAAGAAGTGGCCTTAGTTCTCTGAGGGAACTCAGATAGGATTTGCCTATAGCACTTGTAGGATTTGTATGTTAACCATTTCCCAAGACACCTGCTTCTAGGGAGAAGAGAAGCTAATTGGTGTCTACTAGTTACATTTTAACCACTGTCCTCAGGTTGACCTGTGTTTGGAAGACAAGAAAAAGGAAGAAAGCCTTTCCTCATGCATGGCTTCCTTTGGAAAATCCCTCATTTCTTCCTTGTTGGAAGAAAACCATCACCAGTCATGTCTGGGGGTTTCCATTAAGGAGCTAGACTTAGGTCAGACTCCATGTCAGTTTATTTGGCCTGTGACTCCATCTTGAAGTTTTTGTGTCCTTTCAACGTCTAAGATGCGGTGCTAGGAACTTTCATGCCCAAGAACAGGTATATTGCTCCACATTCAGGATGCATATTATGAACGGGGCAATGAGAAATGCTGCAATTGTCAAGGCCCCCAAGAGTCAGTGTCTAAGGACAGAGGAGTTTTGGTAGTTGTCGTTTGTTTTTGTTTGTTTGTTTGTTTGTTTGTTTTTTGATAGAGCTCAGGCATCTCACAATCTTTAGGAGGCGTTGATATATGTTGCAATCATAAACATACATCGCTAAGACACCAGTAAAAGTAAAACCTTATTCTAATCCTCTATTTCATGTTAACATTGATGAAAACACATAGATTTAAACTTTATGTGTTTAAGAGAATAAAGAATCCTATACATTAGAAAAAGTTCCAGTGAAATGGTGACTCACATCACGGTAGCTTGACATAGGTGACATATGTTGACATAGTGACATAATGTTGACATAGGTGACATAAACATTTTTCTTCTGTAGTTCTGGTGCTAATCTGAGTCAATAAACCTCAAAGGTCAAAGTGTCCCTTGGCATCAGTTTATCTGCATATTTCTAATCTAGTTGACTATTGGGAAATAACTTCATAATCTAAGACTGAATATGAATGTCTGTAGTAATGAGCTCGATGATTTAATCACCAAGGTGCTATCAGGGGTAAAAAGCTACCCACCCAAGTAACAGACTTCACCTACCTGGTTAAATGAAGTTCAGCATCATACAGGAGAGGAATTGTGAGGCTGACTGAGTTGTCTGCTTTGTTTGTTTCTTGACTCTCACTATTAAAACAAATATTAGACAATACTTAAATAGAAATTTCATAAAAGCTACCAACCATAAGTTTTATGATTCCATTGCATCTTACCTGAAGGCTTGGAAATTGATGACCGCCTGATTCTGGAGGTTTTGAAGATTAAAGTCGAAGTTGATGGTAAAAGTCACCTACACACAACATTAAAATCCATCAGTCCAGGATGCTCTATGCCAGGAAAGTGTTCTCCCACAAGTTGAACCCATTCTCATGGAATTCTGAATGTTGTCTTAAAATGTTAAGTCTGTAGACCAAATCTCTCCACTTGCTTTGGCTTGTTGATCTGAGAACAGAGCTTAACTTCTCTAAGAGACACACACTGTGGAGCTACATCTGTCAGAACTGCCAAGCTTTCTTTTGACCTAAAATTTACTTATAGCGCTTTGACCAATGTTGGTCAACATAGCCACACAAAAGAACATTCTATGTCGTATGTACACTTGGAAAAAGGTACGTGGAGGAAATGCTACCTTTGCTAACCATTTAAACAAAGTAAACTCAGTGAGGGAACCATGTCTGGGTATGTTGCTGTTTTGTGATGTCTGTTAAATGATGATGTCCAGGGAGGACAGTGCTCTCAGCTTTGGAGGGCTTGGACTGGAGGATGTATGCTGTACCTGCTGTTCACTCTGTAAGGCAGGGTATCCCACATCACAGCTAACAGATTTCTGCGATGAACCAACCTGGCAAGTTACTTCTGTTCCATCAACCTGAACAGGACCAAAGAAATAACAATTAAGCCGGGCAGTGGTGGCGCAAGCCTTTAATCCCAGCACTTGGGAGGCAGAGGCAGGCAGATTTCTGAGTTCGAGGCCAGTCTGGGCTACACAGAGAAACCCTGTCTCAAAAAACAACAACAAAAAAACAAAACAACAACAACAACAAAAACCAAACAAGAAATAACAATTAAGTGTGTATGGTGTGTGTGATGTTTGTATGTATTTGTGTGCATATATATGTGTATTGTGTATATGTTTGTATATGTGTATGTATATATATATATATGTGTGTATGTATGTGTATATGTGTGTGTGGTGTATATATGTGTGTGTATATATATGTGTGGTATGTGTATGTGTGTGCATGTGTGTGGTATATGTATGTGTGTATATCTGTGCATATATGTGTGGTGTGTAAATGTATGGTATGTGTGTGTATATGTGTGTGGTATGTGTATGTGTGTGTGTATATGTGTGGTATATGTATGTGTGTATATCTGTGCATATATGTGTGGTGTGTATATGTGTTGTATGTGTGTGTATATGTGTGTGGTATGTGTATGTGTGTGTATATGTGTGGTATATGTATGTGTGTATATCTGTGCATATATGTGTGGTGTGTGTATATGTGTGGTATGTGTGTATATACGTGTATGTATATGTGTGCATACCCACACTGAAATGTGTACAAGGATATCTTAGCAGTGATATTGTTTTTTTATTTAAATATTTTATTCTCAAAGACTTAAATATCTTGTAATATCCAAGTGGTTAGCATGCATTTGTATTGCCAACTCTAAAGATATAACTTGAGAAGGCAAAGGATTGGGGAAATGTACACTAAGAAGAAGATTACCTTTTGTAGTTCAGGAGCACAAATATCTTTAATGTAATATCCAGAAGCCTTATCTTTAGATAATACTTTCTCCTTAATATTTTTGAGATGCATATTTTCAAAAGAAGAAAAATACATGTTGGTGCTTGTATTTTATTTATTTATATTTTGTTTTTGTTTTTGTTGTTTTTTTTTTTTTGTTTTTTTTTTTTTGAGACAGAGTTTCTCTATGTAGCTCTGGCTGTCTCAGAACTCACGCTATAGACTAGGCTGGCCTGCAACTCAGAGATCCACCTGCCTCTGCCTCCTGAGTGCTGGGATTAAAGTGTGTGCCTCCACTGCCCAGCAATATTTGAATTATAAATATCTAACAGATTTTGCCAGTTTCCTCACTTCATTTTGTCTTTAATGTAAGAGGTGCTATATGGCCAGGCCATTTAAACATGCAGTCGGTATAAGTTTAGATTTTTAAATCTATAAAAGTTCACATTAATGTGAACTAGGAAGAAGCTTTTCTATAACATTTAATCAAGCAGTCTACTTGGAAAATAGCTTTTCCTCTTTTTCTTTTTTCCCTTCCCTCTCCATGCCTTGAGAGCAGAGGAACTAGGGCTCTCTTGGTGAAACTTATTCCTGGTTTAGTGATCAGGTCAACTTGATAGAGTGGCTTATCCTGGCAACAGCATCTGCAAATCTAGGTGTAAGCAGCAGGACTCATAATGCCCCTGAGCAAGTGCACCGCATCTGTCTAGCACCAGGGCAGGCGGCCTCCTCACACAGATGGCTGGAAAAGCTATGAGCTGCTGCCGCCAAGGCCTGGGGTAAAGGAAAAAGTGACCCTCACTGGAATCAGAGCCGCCCTAGATTCGGAGCCAGGCTAGTTCTCTGGAGGCTTAACTAACTAACTGGAAGCCACGTGGTAGGACTGAGCAAGCCCGGGGTCAATGCTGTTTTCTTTTTTTTTTTCAGACAACTTTGAGGACATAGAGGGATGAGTATCTGAGACAGCAATTGTCGGGAGGGGGTTGGGGGGTCGGGGGTGGGAGGATAGGGGAAGAAATGCTGTGCTGGCTTGGGGTGGGGTGGGGCGTGAGGGGAGCAGGGTTGTCCTCACATACCGGCATGGAGAAAGAAGCAAAAAACAAGTTCTCAGAAAACTCAGCCAGGACGACAGTGTTGTATGCGCTTTCCCCTCTGTTTCTCAGTACGACTGAAAATGTTAACCTCTTGTTTTGGTTACTGACAATAAAGGGGTGATTTCTGTGAAAACAAGAAAAAGATAAAGCCACCGAGGTTAAAAATGCCCCACTATTCAAAAATTCTTTGCATTTACTTGAAGATTACTTAATAACGAGGAGGCAAGTAAGCAAATGCTGCTGGAGCACATTCTTTGTAGCTTCTGATTGCATTGCAGGGACAAGAACTCCACAAATCCAGCAAGTTAGCATTTCTCAGTGCTTTAGGGGAGTGACAGAAGCTGAAACTCAGTTTTGCAATGTCTTAACTACATTCTTAGAGCGGCTTCTTTAGAAAAGAAACCCATTTTTTTTTCTGAAGAGGGAGATGTGATATGCCTTTTATTTCTGTATTTTACAGGGAAATGTGAAGTCGAACATACTGAATGGCTGGCAGCTGTTGGACATCCAGGATCAAATCAGAGCTGCAGACTCCATCACTGCCGCACTCCTTATAGAAAGGGATCTACAACAAAGGAAAAATGCATCATCCTCTTCTGTGCTCTTAGGTTAAAAACAGATTATAGACAGCATTATCCCATTTACATAAAAGCCAAAACTATGGGAAGCTGAACAAAGTTTTAGGAGCTTGTACATGGTTACATAATCATAAAGAAAAAAATACCGAAAAATACAAAATTCAAGGTAATAGTTTGTTTATGGGGAGCTAAATTAAAATAGCCTTAACAGGGAGATGAACAACTTCACAGGCATCTGATTTTTTAAAGTGGATGGTGAGCAATTTGGTCTGTTTTTGTTATTTATTTCTCCAAGAAGCATTTGTTGAACTCCCCTGGTAACTTGGCACCGCTCTCGGGCCAGAGGCAGAGTGGAGAAGAAGCCATCTCTGCTTTGTGGGATTGATATGCCAGTGCACTGTGTGCATCATTACATCCAGGCTGCATCCTTAACATCTTTAATGCCATACTGACTGTGCAAGCTGTTGGCCAACCTCCATTTGGGAAAGGCAAGCCACACTCACACTGAAGACTTTGACAGTTTCGGAATAGGCTTCAAGGGCAGGGCTAGTGCCTGGGTTTTCCAAGCTGATGTCCACACGCAGATCCAAAGGGTTGACAACATCAGAGGGCTTCTAAATGCAGGAGGGAGATTGATTGGTTACTTAGTCATAGGAACTTGTAAATAAAGTCCACAATGTGCTTATAATTAAGAGGACCATCAGTTACAGAGAGTCATCTCTTTCTGAATGATGAAGACTTCCTCTTTGGTCTCAATTCTGCTGTTAGCCTCAAAATTAAAAAAAACTAAGGTGACTCAGTTACAGTAAAAATCTGAAGCAGAAATTTCTACTGGGATAGTAAATAATCTCATTGTTTACATACAAGCAATTATAAATATTTAGATGTTATGTCCAGTTTTCATCAACAGATGCCTATATCAGTGCCTAGCTCTTGGGTGGCCTTGCTTCTCATCCCTAGTATTGTCATTCCAGTGATGATTCCACAAAAATCTGTAATTCCATGGGTAATTTGATCCCCCCCAGACAGAGAAGAATGGAAGCCAAGTTTCCTCACTGCCTCCTCTTCTCCCTCCCTCCATTCCTCTTCTACACTCCAACCCCCTTTCCCTTTCTCTCCTTGCCCCTTCTCTTTCCTTCCTTGCATGTGGTATGTATGTGTATGTTGTGTATGTGTATACATGTGTGTATATTGTATGTGAGTGTTGTGTGTATTGTGTGTTTTTGTGTGTGTTGTGTGTGTATGCATGTGCAAACATGTGTGCATGTTGTGTATATATTGTATGTGTTGTGTGTGTATGTTGTATGTGAGTGTTATGTGTATGTTGTATATGTTTTGTATGTTTATGTTGTGTGTATGTTGTGTGTGTGCACACATGTGTGTATGGTATGTGTGTATGTTATGTGTGTGTTGTGTGTGTACGTTGTGTGTGTGTTGTATGTGTGCACACAAGTGTGCATGTGTATGGTGTGTGTGTATATGTATGTTTACATATATGGTGTATATGTGTGTGTTTGTGTGTGCCCACATGTGCATGTATATATGTTCCTGTGTGGATACCAGAGTTCTGCTCTAGGTATCTTCTCGTATCAGGTTTTATTCACAGTTGCTAAGCAGTGAGAAGATGTTTCAAATAACTTAAAATAACTTTCTGGCTGGAAAATTTCTCCCAAGAAGCATTTTTCCTACATTAAAGATTTCCAAAGTCTATGAGAACTCTAGCAATTATGGCCTAATATTAGACCAAGCAATCTTTGCTATACAATCTACCGTCTTTCACCCACTGCAGCAGTTCTCAACCTGTGTGTCACCACCCCTGGGATGTTGCACATCAGATATTTATATTCCTATTCATAATTAGCAAAATTATAGTTATGAAGTAGCAATGAAATAATTTCATAGTTGGGGGTCATCACAACATGAGAAACTATATTAAAGGGTCACAACATTAGGAAGATTGAGAACCACTGACCTACTGTAAAGGAATACTGTAAACCACAATTGAAATTTTCATTCTTAGGAGCTTACAATGAATACAACTTTTACCTGATGGTAAAGATGTCAAAATAAAATTGTCAATGGTAAGTCCACCCTGTTAGTCATTTAAGAAAAACTTTTCACTTTTTTTAAAAAAAATTAATTAATCTATTTATCTTCTTTATTTAGTGTGTTTCCACCTGCACATGTACATGTGCGTGCTATATGTGTACATATATGTGGAGGCCAGAGGAGAAAATCAGGTCTTCTCTGCTTCATCATATTCAACATTTTCCCCCTTGAGACTGAGTATTTAGATGATCCTGGAGTAAGGCTGGCATCTGGCAAGCCATCCCCAGAAATCATCTTGCCTTGCTGTTCTGAGTGCTGAGGTTGTAGGCACACTTATAGCCACACTTGACTCTTGTACGTAGGTGTTGGAGATTTGAACTCAGGTCCTACTGCCTATTCTGCAGGTGCTCTTACCTGCTCAGCCATCCCTCTGGCTCCAAGCCTTTCATTTCTTTAACAATCTTTTAGGCCCTTTAGTTGCGATTCCTAATAAAGCATCATGCCACCAACACATATAAAATCAGAATGTGACCTTACGTCCTAGCATAGAAGAAATGTGCTTCCTGTTCACAGTTAGACAAGACATAAAGTCATTGGAAAGACAAGCATCTTCTAACATATAACTTCCATTTTAAACTTCCTGTATTCGTTAGTCTTTTAGAAGAAGAGCGATGGGAACCCCAAGACCTCACCTGTATGCTAATGTGGTACTCAGAACACTTCTGCACTTCATTTACAACCATATTCTTCTGCAAGAATCGCTCACTATTTTCTCTAAACATCCCCCTGGAGGTTACTCTGGATGAATATTCATCTGCATCAAGTGTCATGTTAAACAGGATGGCTGTGATAAAAATCACAAACAAATAGGTCAAGTGAGCTCTGAAGAAGAAAACAGCCTTGTTTCATTGGATTGATTGGACAAAGCCCCTAATATCAAGAAGATGTAAAGACTATCTTTACATCTTTTTACATCAGTGGTTTATGTACAGAGGAAGACCACATGGCATTTGTAATTTCATGGGATTTGGTCTAAGTGACTGTGAACACACTCTCTCTCTCTCTCTCTCTCTCTCTCTCTCTCTCTCTCTCTCTCTCTCACACACACACACACACACACACACACACACACACACAAGCTAGCCAGAGAAACATGTCTTGTAGCAATGAAACTCAACAACTATTGGGCTATTGGGCTTGCCCTGGGAAATCTATTGGATAAACTTGGGCAAACTGATCCCTTTCTTGTGCATTAGTTTCACCTTCCATAATGTAGGGCATACACAGGGAGTGCACACAGGACAAGTAGTTATATGGAGAAATTCCAGTTGAACACATCCTCATATTCTACCATCTCTACACAACACTTGGACACTGGACACTCTGATACTATTTTTGAGATAATGAACTAGATTAAATGAGGCAGAATAAATGGCATGAGTCCACCCAGCTTGGACAACGTCAGAAATAAAACTTAAGTAATTTTGAAATGAAAGTTCATGTTCTGTCTATTTCCATGCCGTTACAAGGACTACATGTTAAGAATTAAGCATGATCATCAAAAAGAACATGTACTCTGCCTGACATAGTCTAGATGCTTATGTGGAGAAAGACATGTGACATTGCAGCACCGAGGTTTGAGTCAGACATTCTTAGACTGGGCAGTAATTTCACAGTTTATGTCCTTCTTGACTTGAGCACTCTTCCTACCCTTTTGGATCTCTGTTTCTTTGGCAGTCAGAAAATTTTAATAACAACTCAGGGGAGTAAAAATGAAAAACTACCGTGTGATAAAAAATGATGACAGTAACTAAAATCCAAATAATCAGACCAGCTGCCTTTAAAAGAATCCATTGGCCACTCAGACATTCAGAGCATTCCCGACTACTCAGGGCAGATGCCTTATGGGGAATTATTTTATCAGATTTATTCAGTATCTTAAAGTTGAATATACTTCCTAAGACAGTATATCTGTTGCTTTTAATGTATCTATTAAAGAAACTAGAATTTCTGAGCTTCGGTGATTAATGAGTCCAATAAACATGTCAAAAACACGAAAAAAATTGAATGGACAGACTAAAAGTAACTGTTAAAAAACATAAAGGGAAAACTAATAGCAGGGACTAGGTAGCTGTAAAAAGGATGAAATCAGTAAACCCCTCCCCCCCTTTTTTTTTCAAGTAACTTGATGAAATAGATAGATAGTTTCACAGATTATTCAGTTTTAAAAATGGTATTTATTTCTTATGTGCTGGTATTGCCAAGCAATGAAATAAAAACGTATGACCAGCTCATCAGGGTGGATATAGACACAGCAGGAGAGAGTCAAAGGGAAAGGTTCCCAGTGGCAAGAAACGTTCCCAAATCCTCACCAGCGGGAATGGAATTCTCTGAAAGTACAGATTTTTCAGTGTGTGCCAACAGAATATATGAAGAACATTCAAAATGTGGAAGAGCCACAGGGCAAATTCATACTTTAGGGCTAAGATAGCTGGGCGGCCAGCCATGTCTGCCAGAGAATTACATTTTCCACCATAATCTTTTATGCAGACTAAAAATGTTTATATGCTGGTTTTCGACTTAATTGTTATAGCTCCTCAGGTGGGTGTGTGCCACAAGACACACACAGGTATTATACAAACAACTGACCTGTTTTCAGTCATTAAGCTAATTTTCTTGCAGTTAAATGATGTACCACTAGGAACTAAGAATTATGAAATACAGAGCCAGAATCTTATGGAGAAGAGATTAGAATCCATAGACTGGGAACAAGGGAGAATATGCAGGTTTTAATGAAGTGTTGCTTGGCTTGCTGTCTGCAGAGGATGCTGAGATAGCAGAGGTAGTTGGTTGGTTAGAAAGGGCATCAAAGAGGGTACAGCATCTCATCCAGGTCCCAAAGGTAATCTGGTCTCTCGGGGGACAGAGGGTGACAGTTCCTGCTGACATTTGCCAATAGTTCTACCTGGACTTTCTCCTATCTGATGGGACACAGAAATGAAATGGCATACCATAGAAATGGCAAAACAATGCACACAGTTTGTATATTCTTTTCTATATTTCTCACTTTTTCTTTGAGAACAGGAATAGCATTCAGTGCTTTACTAAGGACACCTATACAGGGAATGGCTTAGACAGTAGACAACACACTCATTTAGAACTTGTTGCAGCACAATGAAATCTGTGTGTGCTAAGGATCTACAGAAGGGATCAGTGGGTAAGAGAGACTCAATGGCAGAGCTTATGATTATACCACAGTGACTAAAGTGTTCTACAGCAGAATGCCAGAATCTAGACCTGAGCAAGGATGCTCTAAACAACCTCTCCTGCCTAATGAACGACTCTTAGGTACTGAATGCGTGACAATTTAAGCATGTCCGGTAAAGATCCTTATTTCGTCTGGGCTGCAAACCAAAACTTTTAGCTAAAGCTATCGAGGCAAACCCATCAGTGTATAGGTTATTTCAGGTCTACCTACCTACTTGATTGTTTTGCCCAGTAGGTCTAAACTTTGCTCTGAAGCAGAGTTTTAGGGTTATCTTAGCCTCCTTATTGAGCAAAGTGATTTTATCCGGAGTGAACGAAGCTTCTATAGCCACATCAGCAATGCTTTGTGACCTGAAAGACAAATGGAGACAGATGCTCATTATTGTCCAGTATACATATACATATACATATACATATACATATACATATACATATACATATAGGACCTGGGGTTAATATTGTTGAACTTTTCTCTCCATTGTCTTAGAATTTAAGAGCAGTATTTCCTATTTGAAAGCAAAAGACAGCAGTGGGGTGAATGGATTTTTGGTTGATAACTGTATAGCCCACAGAATGACTCATCTATCTATCTATCTATCTATCTATCTATCTATCTATCTATCTATCTATCTATCTATCTATCTTCTATCCATCTACCTGTCTTTATAACACTTGAGCCTACACAGAATAGAAGCCTGAAACCTCTTTGCAGATCATATGTTAAGTTATGACCCATCTATATCTTCCCAACTGGAGTCAGTGTTCATCTCAGTCTTTGAAATGGCAGGAGAGAGAAGGGAGGAAGATGGAGGTAGCAGAGCTGATGGATATTGCCCTGGCCTATGACTTGCTATCTTCATGGTTGGCATCACTGGTCCACGATGGTGCAAACTAGCATGATGGTAGAATATGGCTGAGGAGTCCATCACAAGGTACCAGAGTTTTCTACCCTGCTGTGGCCCTTTGTATATCTAAGCCAAAGTCTTATTTGCTCCTTCAACGTTGGTATAAAAAATACTAATTCCATTTAATTAATGAAAATGTCTGAGACATGGGTACTTGAAGGCTTACCATTTCACTGGTACTTGTCAGTGAAGGAATGGAATCTGCAGTCTGAATCCCTCCATCACCAGAATTTGAGCCTCACTACAGTGACCCCTGTGTAGCCTCCCACTATCTATAAGGCAGCTAGCAATCATTATTGATTTCACCATTTTGAAAAGTACCACAATTAGATCCAGAAAGCATGTCTTTTTATTTTCAGGCATCCCTGGGAAGACAATTTTAAAAGTTAGTATACATCTGTGATTTCTCTTAATAGCCAACCGTGACACAGCTTCAGGTTTACAACCTAAAATCTTTCAGTGAATTTTAAGCCAATTATTTGAGAGACTGAGCATCATTCTGACACAGATGACATTGATTTGCATATTTTATAAATTTATTAAACATTATTCTCAGAGCTGTCCAGAAAGAGCAGTTCAGCACTTTGTAGGAATGCGACCACAGAATATTAGCTTAGTGGGAGTAGTCGTCTCAGCACATTCATTCGGTACCATGTGTGTTGACTTTTCTGAAGAATGAAATCCACCTTTTAAAACATCAGCTTGGTCAAGCCACTGGCTAAACCAAACTATATCATAGTACAGTAAGTGTAGAGGTGGGAAGCCTACCGAGACCTACATGGCTCTCTTTACTGTCAGGTCTGTGTTTTCTTACATTATTTTAGATGAAGTCAAATAACTAGATAACACTGCAAGTATGTCATTTTTGAATTATTTTAACTAACTTTACTTAGTAAATGTATTTTCTAGTTTCTCAGTCTTAAAGCTATCCTTGGTTTTCTTCATGACAGTTTCACTTGTCAAAAAGCTCATTTTACTCCTGAAAAGCACAGTTCAGAAAGAATAATAATATATATGTATAGAGTAATAATATGTATAATAATAATATATATGTATAGAGTAATAATATGTATAATAATAATATACATGTATAGAGTAGCATCAAACTCAGGAATCATAAAATGTCGATGGACTGTGTTTCTGCTCCCAGTATGTCTGGACAGTTAAAGCATATATTTTCAACAGAGAAAGATGAATGCATGGGTATTCCTGACGGAATAATCAATTTATGTTTAATTCCAGTATCTCACTAGATCATACACCTAAGTGCTTATTTTTTGTGTGTATATATCTGTCTGCTAGTGTGTGTGTGTGTGTGTGTGTGTGTGTGTGTGTGTGTGTGTGTGTGGGTACATATATATGCATGCCTGTGTATCTGGATGCCAGTGGTCAACTTTGAGTGTTATTTCCAGGTACCCTGTTGCTTGAGGCACAGTCTATACTGCTTTGGAACTGGATATTTAGTCAAGGCTAGCTGGCTAGTGAACTACAGATATTTTTTCTGCCTCACCATAATTAGGACTATATGCCCATGTCACTATGCCCCCTTTTATGTTTGTTTATTTAAATGGTCTCACTATACAGCTATGGCTGACCTGGAACATTCTATGTAAATCAGGCTGGACTCCAACTCACAGAGACACCTCTATGAGCCTCCAAGTTCTTGGATAAAGGCATGAGCTACCTCACATGGCTATGTCTGGCTTTTTAACATGGGCTCTGGGGACTGAACTCAAGTCCTCATGCTTGCACAGCAGGCTCTCTAAACAACTGAGCTATCTTTTCAAGGCCTTCATATACCTGGTTTTTGAAACATTGAACCATATTACCTTTGAATCCTTTCTTGTTCCCTCACCATTGATGCCTAGGGAGGTCAGTGAAGAGGTCAGCTAAGTCAAAATAATGGTTCTTGTTCATGACTTAGGATTTTAATGTATGCCTTTTAAGCACAAAGGAAGTTTTGCTTTTTGTTTTATGATTGTGTTCTCATGAGGTTTCCTGACTGGAAGCTGAAATGAGGCTATGTATAAGAAGATAACATTCAGAAATATGCAGGATATTGTTTAGGGGGCTTTTTCTGCACACTGAACGTCTTCACATAAGGAGAAGAAAAACTTGACTCTCATGACAAGGATCTCTCTATGTGTGTATTTGTATATGTGTGTGTGTGTTTCAAATACACATGATTATCAACATCTATCTCTATCTCTGTCTATATATATGAAAACCATGAATATCCCTTTCTTTATGCAAACCATGATAAATACATTTCCTACAGCCTTATATAAAACATTGGGCGTGATACATATTACATGACAAAGCAAGTCGTTTTAATCAACTAGTCTGAGTTTCACACTTACTGACTCACCAGAGTTGAACCACTTGCCCCAAAGCTCCAATGGACACATCAGTGATGGAATCCCCATTTAAATCTCCATAACCATCCAGGGACCTTCCAAAGAACTGGAGATGGCTCCGAAAGGCACTATCAGATCCCAGGATTTTCTGAAAGAGTAGAATTAATGTGGAGTTGTAGTACACACTGATGAGTCACAGAACAATAGCCTTTATCTACATTCTCTGTCATCACTTTTTCAGGTTGTCTGGTCTAGAAAATTCCATCCTTTTCTTCTACCACATTTTATCTGATCTAAATAGTATTATTGCTACTATTTTTATTTTTACAATGATTCTTTCATCAAGGAAATAGCGTGGGTCTTTAGTTCATAATCACCAAGCAGCACAAAATGGTGAGAAGTCTACGGGCAGAGAACAGCTGAGACAAGTTCAGGTCTTTATTCCTGTCGTAGCTAGCTTTTCTCAGAAAGAACACAAAATTGCTTGTTAGTAAGAAATCCTCCATCATTCTTCAGCCATCTGATAGCCTTCATCTTTGAAACTTAACCTTAGTTGAGTTTTATGTTCTTAGGTTTGATTCTTGACATTTGTTATTATCTGTAACACTGCAATGTGTTTCTTTTTTTTTCAAATGTCCTCTATTGGACTATAAGGTCAACAAAAACCAGAATTCTGTCTCTCTTGTTCTGTATTGCATTCTCAGAGCTAGAATAGTGTTTGACATATAGTAAAACTTCACTAAAGTATTTTTTTTTTGATGGAAAGAACATGGATATAATGTAAGAGGCATGGATTAGATGATGCTGTCTAGATCTAGCATTTATGTACACAATACATCATCATGTTGTGCATGGGTTACCTGGGAGTACTTGGTGCGAATTGTACCCTGGTGACCATTGTAGATGTACACAGCTCCAGAGTTCTCATTCTCTACAGGGGAACCAACGATCACATCATTAAAGCCATCCATGTTGATGTCTGAAAGGGCTGCAATTGCTGAACCAAACCGAGCATTTCCAGTGCCTTCTGGTCCTTCAAGAAACTGGTGCTGATCCAAGATGCCCTGGCAAAGAGGAGAGGAACTGTTACAGAAAATCTCTCAATGTGCATCATTAAAATTCAAAGCAACTATGTCCAGACAAGATTTCAAAATGTGAACAGGGTCTTAGTATTGATGATTCTCTATGTGTGATGAGAGTTATAAAGATTTTATTAATTAAGGTCATAAGATATCTGCTCCTAAGCCAAGATTAAAGGAGGTAATAACTCTTTTTATTGTACCAAAAAAAAAGCCTACATAAAGTGTCCAACCATATCTCCACTTTCTCTCAGTATGAGGATCGTCATCTCTTTCCAAATCTTTGACATAAAAGCTTTCTGGTGGGATTCTAATAACGTGGATGAAATTAGGGTAGATACAAAACTCAATGAAACTTGATAATCTAGATCTTACTTAAAAATTGCTGCACAGTGACACAATAATTATACTGCAGTAAGAGGTGGGAAAAAAGTCACTAGCATTCCATAACAGGAAACACTAAATGATTCTCTGCAAAGGAAAAGATATTTCCTTATAAAACACAGCTTTTCCTTCTGAGTTTGTGCTCAAGGATGAAAATATTTAACGGTTTTGCAAGAAAGCAAAGTGTCTCAACCAGGAAACTAGGTCAGTGTTGATTCTTTCTAGTTTATAGTAATTTTATGGATTATTTTTTTTTACTGAATTAGATAAAGCATTAAGAGAGAATGTTACTGTGACTGGAGGGTTGGCTTCATGATTAAAAGCACTTTTTGCTCTTGCAGCGGCCCTGGGTTCATTTCTAAGCCCCCGCATGGTAGCTCACAATAACTACTTCCGCTACTTCTAGGGATCCAACACCCTCTTCTGATCTCCTTGGTAACACCAAATACACATGTGGTAAAGATAATCATGCAGGCAAAACAGTCATACACATAAGGAAATAAAACAATCAAAACTAATTTTAAACAGCTGTTTTCTTCTCCAACAATTAATGATGGTTCAGAATATTTTGCAAACAAGAAACACAAAAGAAACTAGAGATAAAAAAAAGCTGTTGAGAAGGGACTACATCCTATCTTTGCATGTGTTTATACATTGTTCATATAGAATTGCAATTATTTTAACTGCTTGTTTTAGATGGTCAGTTTCTACATTAATATATACAGTAAGCACCAAGCATATAAAATATCCTATCAACTAAATAGAACTTTCCCTGCATTGATTTCTCTTCCCCCTACACCTGTCTGGTTTTCCATGTCAACCACTGACCTTCATTTGCTTTTCTTCCTGTTCTCATTGAGCTCCAGATTCCTAAGGAGATGAATGTAGAGTTTCATCTACAGATTGGAAACACTGTGTCTTGTCTTTTTGAGTGAGCTCAGTTTTATGGCAAGGATCTGACATTCCACGAGTTGGACGTACACTTAAATGTGACACTAACAACTGGAATTTTCTGACAAACTAATGTAGAAAGCACTCTAGGTCATCTGAGGGTTGCAGGAGTCGCTGGGATGATGGTTTTCACTGTGAAATGAGGAGGTTGGAATGCCCAGTGACTATTATCACTTCACATTCTGTGAAATGATATGCTTAGGAAATAATTAATATTTGTATGTACATGCATGCCACACATTATTTGTGCTTATACTGGCTTTATTTGCATAAAAACATATATCCAAAGACCTCTCATGGAAAATGGGATATATTATATATTAAACTCCATGCCTTTCAATACATTTTAAAAATTATAATGATGGCGATGTCTTGAATTTGATTAAACATATGCCATACTATGCATAAAAATTAGCTATTATTCAAGAATAATAAGCATCTTTCAAACTTCAGACTAACTTATTTATCAGTACTAGAGTCAACTTATTTATTGTCACTTAGAGTACTAAAGTGTTTTCTTAATGCTTATTTTTACCTTTGTGATTGTGAACAGGTAGACTTTTCCCTCTTCTTTCTTGAGGTCGTTCATGTACGTAGGAGCACCTACCAAGAGCACGTCTGTAATGGTGTCTTTATCCACATCAACTGAACACAGCACACTGCCAAAATAGGAGCCAATCTAGAGGAGCAAAGAAAATTAATCTTAGGAGTTATATAGTCACATATGTATTCTAGCCCACACAACTCTAGGTATTTCTGATGCTCACTAGAGGAACCCTGAATAGCGACGTGAGCTGTGATTTAGAGAAAGACAAGGGAGATCAGGCCAGCCAAGGACAGAGAGTTGCCATGTTACCATGGAAAACAAAACAAAACAAAAGAAAATGTTGTAACAGACACTATCAGAGGGTAGAGAGCAGGTGGAGGACTCAAGGAGAGAAGTATTTGAATAACATCTTAAAGACAATATGAGTTTTCTAGGTGGAGAGAAACATGGATGACTAATGCCAGTGTCATGGTCCAGCACAGGTGATGTTGCTGCATAGAGAAGATAAGAGAACTAGGTAGAGATGAAGTCAATTAGAATGGCTGAGGCTCAGAATGCCATCCCACCCAGCAATGGTCAATGAGTGTTGGCCTAACATCTATTAAGGATCTAAAAATTAGTAAGTGGTTTCTTCTATAACATTGTCATTGTTTTTCCTCTCAAAATAGACACCACATTCTTTATATTACTAAAAAGAAGGCAAAAGTATGATATGAATGTTCATTTGTGGTCTCCTTACTCTTAGAAAACCGATGGCAATAGCGGGATCAGACTTAATCCCAGTGAACCTTCTGCTGTTAGGGTTTTTAACACAGACATGAGTAAATTGAGATGACTTACTCAAACATGGAGCCACTCGGTCAACACCAGTTTCTACTTCACCTGCCCCAGGTATCCATCAAATTAATTTCACTTGCTTAGTAATGGTATTTTACCTGATCCCCTCTGTGAGACTGAATCATGGTTACATTGCCATACTTGTTAACACTGTACAGCACTATCTGGCCGGTATAATTTGCCCGAGGAGCACCAGCAACAAAATGGATACCATTTTCAGTAGAAATCGCAGCCATAGAGTAACCTAGGAAAGAAGCAGTTCTAGAATGAACATCACTGTCTCGGTCAGAGAGAACTTTCGAAGGTAGCAGAGATGCTCAGAAGTCTTGATGTCAGATGTGATGAGTACTCAGGCTCCTGAAATGAGTTTTTCTGCCTTTTCACTTATAGTTCTGGGTAGCATAGTCAGGACCTCAACTTATAAAGCTGTCCCTTGGTCCTGGGTTATTCTCTTTAGCTACTTACTTACAAGCCTTGCTAACTGTTCATTTTAATGGTCAACTTGACATAATCTATTATTACCTGGGAAAAGAGTCTCAGTGAGGGGTTGTCTAGATTAGGTGTGTCCCTGAACAAATCTGTGAAGAAGTAGGTTGATTGCATTAATTGAGTAATTGGGATGGGAAGCCCTTCCCACTGTGGGTGGCATCATTCCTTAGGCAGGGAATCCTGACCTGAATAAGAGTAGATGAAGTGAGCTAAGAGCAAGCACACATCCATTAAATCACTCCTCTCAGCTCCTGACTGTGTGAACAGCTGCTTCAAGGTTCCTGTAGCCTTGATTTTCCTGCAGTGACGGACTGTGACCTGGAGTTGTGAGCCAGATAAACCCTTCCTCCTTTGAGTTGCCTTTGTCTCCGTATCTTATTAAAGCAACAGGAAGTAAAACCAAGGTACTGTCCTTTAACAGACATTTAATGAGTGAACGAATGAAATTAAATGGTGTTCTATTTAATGGAAAGAATACAGGCCCTG
The DNA here is from genome assembly GCA_036184795.1 of Tokudaia tokunoshimensis. Taxonomy (NCBI): domain Eukaryota; kingdom Metazoa; phylum Chordata; class Mammalia; order Rodentia; family Muridae; genus Tokudaia; species Tokudaia tokunoshimensis. The sequence continues at coordinate 42,799,028 of BTHU01000009.1, forward strand.
GAGTTAGAGTTCTGGGTTTGAATTCTGGACTTGCCATTTGCTAGGTTGTTGAAGCTGATACACTTTATTAGGGTCACAGGCTCTGAAATGATTTTGGAAGGACTCTTGTAGATAGAATACGGGCAATCCACAGTAGGTACTGAGCATCACTGGATGTTCATCGTATGAATACGGACAATAACAAACATCCTAAGAGCTCCAAAACATTGATGGCTACTGCTCAGAGTATTGCGCTTTAGGAACAACTTCTGTTTTGGAGACACAACCATGTTCCAGGGATATCTGCCTGCACAGACTTGTGTGTTTTAGAAACATTAGTCTTAAATAACACCATAGATGGCATGAGCTTAGCAGGCATCTCCGAGAGATTTGTGTGTAAGGCTCAACTTTCTTTACTTTTAGGCTGAGGTCTGACTGGCCAAGAGGTAACAACTGGATCGCAAACACGTGAACGAGAGGACAGTTCATGGTCTGAGGTGAACTGAGAGTTCACAGAGGGAAAACAAAAGCAAAAGCAAACCCACAAACTAACCAAACAAACCCTGCTTTTTTTTTTTTTGAGCCAACGATTGCTGTGCCTCACCTAAAAACGAACTGTGATTTCTATCCTGCAGAACCTGGTCAAAGGCTTGTTTAGGAAAGATCAAGTGCTCGTGAGATGTCTCCTGGACAACAGTTCCACTCCAGTCAAAAGCTCCCACTGCGCCTAGCATCAGAATATCCTGAAAGGATTGAAGAAATGAAGGTTAAGACAAATCACCTTTAAGGCAAAGGAATTCAGGCGAGTCAAACATTGAAATAAGCTAACAAAATCTAAGAAAATATGCATAGTAAAGTAAACTAAATATATATCTTTGAATCATTTTAATTTTTAAGCTCACCATGAGCTGTGGCATCCGTTCTCAACCTGCGTGTCATGACTCCTTTCAGGGTCAAATGACTCTTTCAGAGGGATCACTTATTCTGCATGTCAGATATTTACATTACAACTTGTAACAGTAGCAAAGTTACCATTATGAAGTAGCAACAAAAATAATTTTATTGTGGGGCCATCATTATAACTCAAGAAACGGTATTAAAAGATCTCAGCATTAGGAAAGTTGAGCATCACTTGAACTGTGCTCTCTTGGAAGAACTTACTATAATTCATTATGCAGAAATCTTTGCAATGGGCCATGGTACAGGATGGATGTGTAGTCACCTTCAATTCAAAGGCAAGCTTTTGCAAATGCTGAACCTTTCAGGGCTTATAGAAGAATCAGATGAGAGCTTCTCCTCCCACACATTTATAAGAAAGGCTCATGGTGCATGGTGAATATGAGAGACACTAAAGCAACAGAAAGTGCTGACCCCAGGGGAGGGAGGGAGTGCTGCCGTTCCCTAACATGTCTTAGGAGACCTTCTGACCAGCTGTATTTTCAACTCTCTTCCTCATAAATTTGTGGTGTGTGTTGTACGCTTGGATGTGCAGGCTCACACACACAGAGGCCAGAGGAGGACATCTGGTGCTCTGCTCAGTCTCTCTCTGCCTCATTTCCTTGATGTGGGATGTGGGGGGGGGGAGGATTGTGGGGGGGGTGTAGGGGAGGCGGGGGTGTGTGTCTCTCACTGAAGCTGAAGCAAAGATGGCAGCCAGAAAACTCCATTGTTCTTCCTGGGGCTGCCCTCCCCACAGTTGTAGGGTTACAGATACTTGGGCAATCATATATCCCTTTCCACACTGTGGGTGCTGGGGTCTGTACTCAGATTCTTTTGTAACAAGTTCTCTTAGCCACTGAGGTATTGCTTTAGCTCTTACAGTTTTTTGTTCCTTTTTTTTTTCTTTCTCCTTCAAACATTCTAGCACCTACATCCCTTTATCCCATGTGTTAAATCATACCTCAGCTACAAAACTCACCAGTAGCTGTGACAGTCAACCTAGGGGATAGAAAGTCAGCCTAATTCAGGGATGGATGGGGAGGATCAAACTGTGCATTGGCTCAAATTCAATCTAAATATCAAAGACTGAAAATCCTTAGGCACACAGGCTTGGCCAGAATGAAAGATGTTATTGTTAAGGTTTTTTTTTCCTTATATATAAGGAAACAAGGATGTGATGTGGGATTAAAATATCAAATTGGAAAAGAATCCCATTCTGAAGAGAGAAATATAAAATATTTGAGAATAGTGTAATTAATGTAAGCACAGACTTTAAGCTGAGGATATAGGCATGGCTTCCAGGGAATGCCAGTAACCTCATAGAATTGTGCAATGATATTTCTGTAATATTGTATTTTTATCTTTTCTTATGAGAAAGATTTCTAACTTTTGTCAACATCTCTAAGGGTTGTTGAATCGATAAAGTTAGCATCTTTTAGTCTAGATCAATGGTTCGCAAACTGTGGGTCGAGACCCTTTGGGGGTTGAATGATTCCTTCACATGGGTCCCATATCAGGTAGATCTGATGATAAGATATTTACATTACAATTTATAACAGTAGCAAAATCACAGTTATAAAGTAGGAACCAAAATAAACTGACGACTAGGGGGTTACTACAAAATGGGGAACTTTTAGAGAGTCACGGCATTAGGAAGAGTGTGAACCCCTGTCTACACAAAGGCCAAACATTTCTTGATCCTTAGCTCTGCGTATCACTCCCTCTGATTTCAAATTAATCCCTAAATATTTCAAAGAATCTGGTCTCCTTTGGTATTGCATTCTCCCGTGTCCTGGGGAAGAGTTAGAGTCCAGACCTAGAGGTTGTTCCTGAGAACACCAGATAGACTGATCCCCTGAGTCAAGAGGACTGGGGACCACAGACACCCCTAGATTTCATGAGTATCTCATTTTCAACAATTTTCTGTTTCTGTAGTGAACAGTATGCTATGAAAATGAAGTCCTTGACTCTGTCAGGGATGAAAAGGTTTTGTTTCTCTGACAGATGTTTCAGGTTGTTAATTGAATGCCATGAAATTTTTATACAGATGGTGCCTGGAATCAGTATAGTGTTTTGCCACAGGGAATTCAATCAAAGTCTTTATTGTAAATGATATTTTTCATTACATAGGAAAAGAAATTTTTAATTTTTTAAAAACTTTGTGACTGGGCCCAGGAATCTGAATCATTGCTCAGGGATGACTGATTTTCCTTCTTTATGCCTAAGCTGTTGTGTCTGTGTGTATTCTAGTGACAGTATTCACTTCAACTTATCTGATGTACACACATTTTGAGGAGAGTAATCTGCACTGAATCCAACTTGTGCCATTTCCATCTGGAAGTTGTCTCCTCCTTGAACAGTGCCTGTAAAATACCATTTTCAAAAATGATATTATTGTCAGCAATCAAAATTTCAAATATGGACACATGCATACACACACATACACACATGTGTGCACACACACAAACATTCTTATATCAATGTAAAACTGTAGCTCAGAGGATTCTGGGGAGAGGAAACCACATAACAAGTCACCAAAGTAGTGTTCAAAGTTGGCTTTGATCCCCACTAAACATTAATTAATTTAATGAAACATTTATGTTGTTCCTGATATCAAATTAGCCTCAGCAAAAGGAGAAGATTAGTTAAGGAGGGAATTGAGATTAGAGCACTTTTTTAAAATTCATCATTACTAGCCAAGAAACAATTTGGATCTTGCCTTTTAATATTGTTAATGCACAAATACTTCAGATGCATTGGAAGAGCATGCAATTACTTCTCACCATAGACTGGTCAGAGGGGAACCTATGTTAGTCATTGGAAACCAGGACTCAAGAATAAAGAGGCTAGAAAGTTGCTTTAATTGTACTTAAGTATCTGTTGCTAACACCACAGAATTTTATTGGTAGGAATGTTATTTTAAGCATGGTCAGAATGGTTTCAATAATGTTCATAAGAAGCAAGCCAATTCCTGCATAAACACTGCAATACAATAACAAACTGTATTACTGTGACATATACTCTTCCCTAAGAGTATAATTCACACAGGCTGTATACAAACAATTTGGGGAAGAAATAGTATTATGCACCTTGAAAGTCTTCAAGAATAGGAACTGTCCAAAATAATTTCAAGGAATCCTTAAATTGCATTGCAACTATTCTTACTCATGGACTTCCAGCAAATTTTCTAGTATAGATGCCATAGTAGCTTCCAATTATTGCAGGAGGCTTTACCTTTTGGTGATGATTTGAATAAAGCAGAAACACTAAACTTGAGCAATTACATTTGCGGCAGGATTGAAATTTCTACGGCATCACCAGAAGATTGAGATTGGACTACAGCAGCAGATAACTACTCAAGCCCGTTGAATCTGGCTTCTAAGACAGTGCCTGATATGTAGGTGAACAACTAAACACCAACTTTATTGCTGAGAGTTACTTGGGTTAAGCACCTGGAACCAGGACTAGGTCTCGTGTTACTTTCTTTCTTTCTTTCTTTCTTTCTTTCTTTCTTTCTTTCTTTCTTTCTTTCTTTCTTTCTTTCTTTCTTTCTTTCTTTCTTTCTTTCTTTTTTAAATCAACTGTGAAGAGTGTTCCAGTTCTCCAGTCCTTAGTGTCTGCTTGGATGACAGTTCTGCCCTGAGGATGTTCCAATGCTATGGAAGTGCATCACGAGAGCTGCAATAAGGAAAGCCTTTCCTCTAGTTGGATTACTGGATATCATCAGTGTATTTTCACCATTTTAAAGGTATATACAGTTATGATAAACAAATTTGAGAATTTCTGTTATTATGTAATTTATAAAGAAAAAACAATGGTTACGGTGGATAGTGCTAAATTGTTCTCTCAAAAACTGTGAAAAAAGTTATCATCATATCAACTGTGTACAAGCTTTTTTGGACCTCAGAGATTTCTGGAAAATTAAATAGTACTAATGTCTCATCTTTGGGGCAAAACACAAAAGTGGTTGGATTCCTATTTTTCTCCTGCTTACTAATCCCTTACATTTCTCTTATAAGCTATGTATTCATGTGCTTTGTCTACCTTTCTTGGTGACATACCTGAACTGGTTTTCCTGCATGGTCTATGAATTCATATCCATATGGCAAATATATTATAGAAAAATTACAAATTCTCCAAAAACTAGCATTTGAAAGAAAATTACACCTTCTTACCTTCAATGCTGAATATGTGCTCCCCTAGAGTGCCGGCTTTCTCCAGAAGAGCCGCTTCATCAGCCACATTGAAGAAGTATCTCTCTGTTGGAGTACTAGCAATTTCTTTAATTTCTTTGATTAAATTTTTAGTATCAAGAGCATTTCTGTTTAAATACCCAAGAACCTTGAAAAAAGAGAGAGCAGGGGGGCAAAGGTCATTCTTATTCTGCATAAATTTTCCTATATATTCATTTCATCATAAACCTTGTAAACATTTCCACAGCCATTTATTTAGTTGGCATGACTGAAAATCAGCAGGAAGCAGAGAGACAGTACAAAGTGCACACCTGGAAAGTGACAGCCTATAGGGATGTATCAACTGCCAGACAGATCCAAACAGAAGTCACTTACCGCTATGCCGAACCTCAGTATCTCATCATCATTGCATTGCTGGATTACAGTTTTCAGCTTAGACCCGTCATGGGATTCGCCATCAGTCACAACTACCATGACTTTTGTAGCACCTGGGCGCCCGCCAGACGTCGGTAAATAAGCAAAGTTTCTGTGATAGATATAATTACTCATCATTAACAGAAGCTAACATGTAGACCCCTGCTTTGAAATACAAATGGGAAATTAGCACCTTTAAGCACATCAAATATGAACTATGTTTTATTTTTATGTCAGTTTCCGTTTGTGTCAATGCCAGTGGCCCATTTAAGAGCAATCCTCTATCTGTAGCTTCCTTAGAGAAATATAAAACACAATTCATGTTTAACAATAATTTCAGTAATTTCACGGTTTGTGTGTGTTGTGTACGCATGCGTGTGTGTGTGTGTGTGTGTGTGTGTGTGTGTGTGTGTGTGTTGGTCTGTCTGTTTGTCTGTCTATGTTTGTGTGTCTGTATATTCTGATTAGAATTTAGGTGAGTCCTAGTTCCTGTTCATTCAGAAACTACAGTGGTAGAGGAAAAATCCAGGGCTTTAAAAAAGTAATAAAAGTCAGACAAGCCACACCTAAACAAACAGTGACTATGCTCTATTTTGGAATGCTTGCTAGGACCCCAAGTTTTTTCCTTGGGGATAGGCCCCAGCTACATTCTCTGCCAAAGACAGGAGTCCTCCGAGGTTATCTTGACAACATTCTTTTCCTCAATCTGAGTTACTGGACTGGAAATGGCTCTCCACTTAATGACAGGTGACTCATGTTTATAGCCTTCAGTCTATGACATGGTCCAGCCCCCAAAGAGACAGAGACAGGAAACATGAAGTCAATCAGATCTTCTCTTATGGACAGTCTCTTTTAAGACATGCGAAGAAAATCTTACCAGTCGATGAAAGCTTCTACTTCAGTACACAGAGAAAAATGAAGGGACAGATAAAACAGGGAATGGTAAGACAGACATGGCAAATGTGATGATGGCCAATATGTATCTAAGAGGGAATGGGAAGAGGAAAGATAACAATGAGAGTTTTGCTCACCTAATAACTGGGTAAACAGACACCAGCACCATAAGCAGTGTAGAAAAGGAATGGGGCTGGCTCAGGTCACTGAATGTGCTAAGTGAGATGGTACTCGCCCAACAGAGATTCTCAACTTCAGTGACAACTGACTGATGACTTTGGGGAGAAAGTTAAGAGATGATAATAAAGCAATGGGCAGCCCACACAGGATTGGCATTCACAGCAAGGGTAGGGATATTATTCCTAACAGAGAGGACAGTGGAGGAGAGGAGGGAGCACTTTGTTCAGTGAAGACAAACCCAGAGATGGACCCAATGAAGAGGCCAGAGCTGTTGACGAAACCTTGGTGGGGATCTCAGAAGTCTATGGTGTTCAGTGAAGATGGAGTTTAGAGCAGCATGTGTGTCTGTCCTTATCAAATGTTCAGAGGAGCTCAGGACAGTGGGACTCGAGGGAGAAGTGCTAGGAGAGCTGATGCAGAGACCATGTTCACCTAGTGGCAGAGTTACCATTCAAGGAAGAAGAGGCAAGAAGATGTAGACAATTTGTTTTAATGGTGTAGCAGGCATAAGGGCAGGCACATTTGTTCTCATTTTTTTTTAAATAAAAAATGACAGGAAAACATTTAGTAAAGTGTCTGGTAAAGTTTATGGAATTGAAAAAGAGAAACTGAGGTAAGAAAGGGGTGGAAGCCATGCAGCTGTAAAAGTCATACTCCCTGTGGGTTGCAGCAGACATAATAATCTCAACATTCAGACTCTTATGCATATTATCCCATGAGCTTCATTAGTATGTATAAAATATTATATTAGCTTAATTTGTTTGATGTTAGTATGAACAGAGGTAGCTCATTTCATTTATAGTATTTTAATCTAAGATCTTTACAAAATTGTGCAATGAAAAACTCATATAAAACCATTCCATATGTCTGGCAGTCCCATGATTGTGGTTTGTAACTTTATTTCCTCTGAGCCCTATCAAGGTGAACATGTCAGAAAGCTCAGGCTTGTCACCACCCTAGTCACTCTTCTTTCACCTTTTCCATTTTCTTTTCTTGCTTTTTGTCCTTTCATATTGTCAAAATGTCTACCTGATAGTAGCAAAACTTACCTTGCATAATGGATAGCTTCGAAGGTGTTTGTGAGGTCCCCACCATTTTGGCTCGTATCAGATGTGGCCCGAATCATCTCCTCTTTGTTTTTGAAAGTGTTCAAGTTAAATATAACTCTTGGGCTATTGGCATACTGAATTAACGCCACCTTGAAAAGAGCAGAAGTTTATTACTATTATTAGCTTATAAACATCTCATATTTAACCAATATAATAAGAATTCAAGGTGGGTTTAGATGTGGCCAATAGCTTAAAGGAACTCATTTCAATTCTGAGCTTGACAATTATTCTTTCTGTGGAATGATCTTTGTTCAAGGCCATGAGTGTATAACAGGAGCATGACTGCCAAGCAAGACAACCTGTTACAGTTTACACTTTTGGTTCAAAAGTAGCTATAGGTTCTTAAAGCACTTCCTTAGTATATTTAATGCAAATGAATATTAAGCTCAGGTTTCTAACACAAATATTAAAATAGATACAAACAAATAAGCTTTCTAATTATCAGTGGGTAGTACCTTGGAAACAGCTATAGGAGATGGAGGGTAACATCTCATTAGTTGAGAGTAGTTATGTAACAGAATCAGAGTTGAATTGAGGAGAAAACCTCATGCACCCCTAAGCAATGTACTCTGTTCGATGACTGTTGGAGTTCCCTTGTCGTGGGTTTGAGCATTGTTGGAGCAAGGGTGTTGGGTGTACATATGGGGCAAGGAACTCCTGACCTTCAGAAGACACACCATCAGAAAGAAATTTACTTGAGAGAACAAACAGAAAGATAAACTTCTGAGCAAAGTGTCTGGGGGAGGAGCATAGTCTAATCCTTTAGAGTAAGAAACTTAGCATCTTTTTTATCAATAAGCCTGCTCTTGAGCATTGAACATACTCTCCCAGCCCAGAACATGTGTGATCAGGGAATAGGGATGAGGGGTAAGGGGCTCCCTGAGAGACGCAAGAGTCTCTGAGATGAGGATATCAGGGAGTGGAAGGACAGCCCTTGATTGTTGAGTCCAGTTTGTAGTGTTGCCTGGGAGGCGGTATGACAGCCACTGGGAAGACATGAGAAACGTGGTGCTTAAACCTCTGCATTTTTCTTTAAGAAAAGATGAGCCACCAATTCAAAACTGACTGACAATGTCAGCCACTTGCCATCCCCATGACTTAGTCGAGGCCTGAGTGTCAGGAGAGGAGGGTTTAGAGATAAAGTGTTTATTACATATGGACTCTAAGGGGAGCGACAACTCAGTTTCTTCTAGACAAGGAGACAATGGAGTGTGATAGGGAGATGAAACTGAGAAAAGTCATGAAACCTGGAGACTGTTATATCAGCTGTGACGGGTATGATAACGGATTCATAGAAAAGAAATAGGCAAACATGAAAGCATTCTTCTTAAGGGGATTTAAAAGTGTTGCTCTCCAGAAACCAGTATGATATGTAGTCTTCATAACCAGAAGTTTCTAGTAAAACTAGTGGAATTTCCATGGTCTCCAAAAGCTGTTTGTTCACTCCCCTGGCATAGAAAAGCAATGCCAAATTTTTTATAATACTCTAAAGGGAACCGTAAAAGGGATTTTTCACTAAAGATAGCTGCAAAAGTAGGGGAAACTATTGCAATAGTTGTTGCTAGGTGTGAGGTGTCGGCCTATTAGGTTCAACCTAGGAATGGGTGCTGGGAAATCAGTGAACTCTCTGGGGATGCTGCTGCTCCAGCCAGATGGGCCTATGAGTAGTAGAGCCAATCAGAAATTGGAAAAAGAGAAGATGATGATGGTAGTGATGATGATAATGATGATGATGATGATGATGATGGTGAAGAAAAAAACAACTCAAAATATCTAGAAATTGCCCCCCTTTCTTTCTTCCTCTCTCCCCTATGCTCTCCTTCCTTCTAGGGTTTTGCTCTGTTGTCCAGGCCAATTTCAGTATCTGGGGCTCCAGAAATGTTCCTGCCTTTATCTAGTGAGTAGCTGTCACATTTTAAAGTGGATGCTACTTAGTTTTGGGGAATTATGAAACGTTTAGACCTGAGTTTTAGGTACCTAAATCAAGAAGATATAATAGTATCCAATTAGAGACTTCTGAAAACAGGAAACGGTTTCAAATTAATGAAAATACTTGCTCCTATATTAAAATACAAAGCAAATTAGTCTAGATTATAAACAAAAGGCTATAAACTACTGGATAAATTAAATTCACACAACTTACAAAATTCTTTTACTAGAAAGGTGTAAACAAGAAGAATTCACTATTGGTCAAAATGGGTCTGAAGAAAAAACGTGTCTGATTTAAAAATTTATTTTTTTTATTTATGTGTGTATGTGTATGTGAGCTTACGTGCACCATGTGTGCACAGATGTCTGTGGAGGACAAAGAGCCTTGGATCTCCTGGAACTGGGACTGTGGGCTGGGAACTAAACCTGGGTCTTACAGAAATTTTTAAAATTTCTTTAAATTTTAAAAAATTTAAAAAAACAGCTTTTGAAAGAAACTTGAATTCTATACACTATTTTTGATGCCTCTGTCAAAAATAAAACTATAAAATTAACAACATTGAACAGAGTCATATAGGTAGAATACTGACCTTAGAAATATATATTTCAATTAATCTTCCAGGTTTCCATTAAATTCATTTAATATTAATATTTTGACAAATGAAAACTTAAAATTTCGTATCTAACACTATTTCCTCCAAAAGCAAGCTGCGGGCTTATTTATTTGTTTGTTCATTTGTTTGCTTGTTTTTGCTGTCCTTACCTGTGTCTTTTTAGGTCCTATATCCAGGCCTTGAACAAACTTTACCAAAAAATTCCTTACTGCTTCCCAGGGATAAATACTGTTTGATTCATCACATACAACTACAACATCTACGAGGGACGGGCAAGCTGCACAGGAAGAGATGAAAAAAATTCATTTTTCCAAAGATAAGTCAAACGTCACAATCACATAATCTTCAGACTCACAGAGAGGTTGGGTGGGACTCCCCCTTTGACTGTAATCCCTCCCCCTTTGGCTGTAATCCCTCCCCTTTGGCTGTAATCCCTCCCCCTTTGGCTGTAATCCCTCCCCCTTTGATTGTAACCCCTCCTTCTTGACTGTAATCCCTCCTCCTTTGACTGTAACCCCTCCCCCTTTGACTGTAATCCCTCCTCCTTGACTGTAATCCCTCCCCTTTGACTGTGGCCCCTCCCTCTTTGAGTGTAAGGCATTGCTCAGACCTCTTTGACCTTCATGACTTACCCTGAACTGCAGGTGAAAAGCTGGTTAAGGACTGAAAGTCTGGACTAACATCAGAACAAATCCCAGTTGCGTAATACTGATTTCCACACTGATGTGCCCAGAGAGGACCACAGGTCTTCAAAGAAAGGAGAAAATGATATACACACACAGGAAATGTAACTTTCTACCTCTACTTTTATGGAATTAAGACACCATTCTTTCCCAAGATTCACCAAATATATAAATATATATATTCACCAAGTATATAAATATATGTGTGTGTGTGTGTGTGTGTGTGTGTGTGTGTGTACATTTGACCTGTATACATTTTTGCGTGCTACTTTTGTATTCAGTGCCCTTGGAGGCCCAAAGGCAATGTTATGTGCTGGGAATTGGACCCAGGTCCTCTGGAAGGGCAGCCAGTGATCTTCATTGATAAGACATCTCTCTAGCACCCGATTTGCCAACTGTTAAGTCTAAAAGTCATTTGAAAGACTGGAGAGATGGCTCAGTGGTTAAGAGCACTGGCTGTCTTTTCAGAGGGCCCAGATTCAATTCCCGTGCTCCACATTGCAGCTTACAATCTTCTCTAACTCCAGTCTTAGGACATCTGACACCTTCTTTTGGTTTCCATGGGCACTGGCATGCACCTGGTGCACAGACATACATATTCATGTGGTTGAAATTAAAAAAAAAAACTCTCAAAGATCTTCTTAAAATGCTTTTGAAGGACCATCCTCTGGGAAGGCTGAGAGGACAGGAGAGGGCAACAGATGTGTTCCCACGTGATGGAACCATTGAGGGTAACTATCAATGGACAGAGAGACCATGGGGTCCCTCACCAAACTACTTCTAGAAAAGCCCCCCAAGAAAAGCGAATGCAGAGTTGGCTTTTTGTCTCTTAGACATGTGGGTCTCACGTGGCTCATTGATAAAGTGAAGGCGATCATGCCAATTTTGCTTGTAAGCGTGCTGTGATTATCAATGACAAAGATCCTTAGCCGTGAAATACTCAGAAGTGAGGAGAAGAGCAAGTGTTGTGCTCTTACACCATCACACTTGTTTGAGCATCAAGTTCCCTCTTGTCCTTTCCTTCTTAACAGGAACCCAAACCTCTAAGGACAAATGGGATCCTTCATGCGTGCCTGAGTCGTGTATAGACAGCATGGTGAACAAAGAACACACTTCTTGCATTCAGAGGTGGGGCACTGTGTCCCTACTCATCCAGTGTTTTAAAAGCATTTTCCCCCTGAGATTATAAGGGCAAATTTTGAGTAAAAACCTATGCTTTAAAGCACATTAACATATGAAGCAACATAAGTGAGGTTGTGGACTGCTGCCTTGCAGCTTTGCTATCAGCTATTTATTTGAGTTTCAAGGTTCCTTATTTTCTCTTTCTATTTATTAAGCTAGCAAAGGTGGCTGGTATTTATTGCCTTGCTCAAAGTGTACTTCTAACGCTTAACATTGGCATAAAGACAACACCAGTTCTCTCCTCTGCAACCCTTTGAATGCTGAGATCTGTTGGTTCAATCATGACTCAAACACATAGGAGACATTAGGCTCTCTAATATTAAATTTTCTAGATGAAAAGAGGGAGCTTGAGAGAGAGAGACAGAGACAAAGAGAGAGAGGGGGGTTGAGAAAGAGAGAGAGAGAGAGAGAGAGAGAGAGAGAGAGAGTGGTAGGTCAAGTCTAAGGATGCTACAAGTTACCTGAAGAATTTCACATTAGATAAGGCAGTGATCCATGCATAGAGCATTGAACTTATGGGCAGACCGGTTATTAAAACTAAATAGAGATGTGTGGTCTTAGAGGAAGTGATTGGAAAAGCAAAAGGAATTTGTTTGACCCATTTTAACTGTTAGTGGCTTAATCCTAGCAGCTGTGCTCGTAATTCATGCTCAGTGAGCAAGTATGGCTTTCCTCCCATTAAACTGGAACATTTTGCCAATCAGGAAAAAGTCACTGTTGCTTCTGTAGCACAAACACACACACACACACACACACACACACATACACACACATACACACACACACACATACACACCACACACACACATACACACACATACACACACACACACATACACACACACACACACACACACATACACACACATACACACACACACACACCACACACACACATACACACACATACACACACACACACCACACACACACATACACACACATACACACACACACACATACACACACATACACACACACACACCACACACACATACACACACATACACACACACACACACACATACACACACATACACACACACACACACACACACACACACACACTGACAATCATTGATGCACATGTCTGCACCCTCATTTGTTTTATCGCCACGGAAAATAGCTCACCAAAGTGTGCGAGAATCGAGGTTCTTTTTCATAAACAATGGAAAAGAACATTAAGAAGCTGAAGTTATAATATGCCACTTGCTAATGCCAAAACATTCTTGCTTTAAGCCCAGAACTTAAGAAGATTCAGAAATATGTGATGATCGCCAGTCTTTTCCACATAATTCTTAAGAGAAGCTCAAGACTCTGACCTTTTGAATGTTTAAAGAAAGTTTGGTCTCTCCTCTCCTCCTAGTTCCCTTACAGTGACTACTAATTCTCTTGTAGATTTTTTTTAAATCTAGAATTAAAGATTAAAAAATTTAAAGTACAACTGTAATCCATAATTCTCAAGATAGTCTTCTGACCCAAGCAATTGCAAAAATAAACAAAAACCATGAAATCAACCCTATTATAAAGATCGCAGAATATAACTAAGCACAGAGACACCTTTCCATAGTCATTTATGCCCTGATACGACAGACATAATGACCAGTATTTAATTTACTTAGTGGTAATAAAGTTGTCTGGATGTAAATATATATCATTCTAAATGGAAATGATATTGGATACACTTTTAAAAATCCAGTTTTAAAGAAGCAAGATTTTAGGTTAGCCTGTCAATAGCACAAACTAGGTTTTTGAAGACAATGTCTTTTGCAGAGCTGCCAAATCTTCCTAATACTGTGACCCTTTAATACATTTCCTCCCAACCATAAAACTATTTTTTTTGCTACTGTTATGAATTGCACTGTAAATATCTGATATGTGACCCTTGTGAAAGGACTGGTCACCCGCTAAAGGGGTCTTGACCCACAGTTTGAGAACCTCTGAACTAAGACTATTCTTATATGAGCTGGAGGAAATTTCAAATATGATTTGGTTTTTTACTCATATTCTAACTTTTGGGGGGTGGTATGTGATTTTTTTCACTGTTTATATAGTCAAATATTTTCAACAATTTCCTATATTAAATCTAAGCTCAGAAATTCTTTCCTTTAGAAAATTTCCTTTTATAACACATTAGGAAATAAGTGAGAGAACCCGTGGATATATAACACAAGAGACAGTTTCTCACTTTGCATAGGATCAGATTAGCCAGAGCTTGGCTTTGAGCCCTGCCTGCGCAAGGGAAGGTCCTCGCGCATGCTCCTGAGGAAGTGGAAACAAGCCATGAGAATTTGATCATTTCCACACCTACTCAGCACACTTTCCAGGGGCTAAAGACTTCTTACTCCTCCCATTTCATTCAAAACATTACATTGTTTTGGCGAATACTCAGGAAGGGTCTCTGCTAACACTGTTGGTTTTTCCTTGGTTGTCCAAATAGCACAGTTGGTCCAAAGGCAAACTTCAGTGATTAAATTTCAGTGTACTTGATAAGGGGGATTGCAGGGAGACACTGACCACAAATTCTCTCCAGAGGAATGGGGATCTGAGAGGATAACACTCACTAGAAAGCCGCCGGTCCCCGGATTCCTGGTGAGGGTCAAACCCAGGCTCATGTTCGTCTTTATCTCGGTAACATTTGAGATGCTTGCTGAATCTTTTGGAGAGAAAGAAATGTTTTAAAGCGTCGACTATTTACCATTTACTGAAGGCTATAAGAAAGCATCCAGGCAGACTCATGGTTTTCCCTAAGTTGGAGTGTAGTACAGCATATCCCGAAACAAGCATTATATAGTGCAGAGTGGGACTGTAGCACCATCAGCCACTCACAGCTCACTCTGGTGTGTGAGGTCGACGGGCAACCACACTGCCAGGGCATTTAAATATGTATTTTTAAAAGAACAATGTTCTGATCAAATAAAATCCGCATGAGGACACAGGCGTTTCTGTTTGTCACCTTTCCTCAATTTTTTTTTAAATCAGGATTTTTTAAAAAATACTCTTAATGATAACCATTTGATATTCTGGCTCAAAGCAATAGGAGAATTAAAAAAAATGGAACCAGCCAGGTAAAATAATAAATCAATTCCCACCTCCAAACTAAGACACCAACTACTAGCTGACTATCTCCTCCTTGGTAATACAATTTACTCTTGTTCTCGAGTCTCAGGCAAGCTGCCACCACCACTTTCATTAATCCTTAGCTGGGCTGCTTCCCTCACTTTCCAGGACAACTGCTGCAAGACTTGAGTCTTCTTTGAAGCCTTCAGTTGAACCCTCATCCCGCCAGTCTCCTTAGAAGCTGCACACTGTGGCGTGGAGTCACACTCTCCGTGACCTTCTCTCCTCAGCATTGTTGAGGCTCACTGCTGGAACCCATCCCTCCCTGCTTCCTTTCTGTCTTAGAGAAGGAGACATTCTCTGAAGATTCATTCTCCCAGGTGCTCCAGTGAAGCTACTCTGGCTAGCTTCATGCGGTACCGTCATTGGCCAATACCCTCTTCCTTCTTGCCACCCCTTGTCACTATGTCTTTTCCTGGAAAGAGTTCTTAATCTTGCTGCCCAGTAGAGCTGCCTTCCCACTTCCTCTATTACCTAACTTCTAGAAATGGAGGCTGGATCCTCCATTTCTTGTAACTTGTTTCTTTCTAAATTCTTTCTTATTCTTCTTTTTTACCCTCTCCCCACACCCCATTGGACTTAGATCTATCTTAGTTACATATGGTTTGGGAGAGTAAAGAAAGAAAATAATGGAACGCCTATGTTTATGCTCTTATTTTTAGGTTAACATCTTGTTACTAAGGCAATTTGCCAGGACATGCGTTAGCTTAAAATTAAATATGTGTATGTGTCTTCTTAACTCCCATGTTTTATTCAAAATATTCTATGATTATTTTCTGAATATCCAGCTGCATACCCACACTGTTATTTTTCCTCTGCTATCTAAACAGTATAATCAATCCCAAAGCAAACTCTAGTGTTTACATCTCCAGGTTTTCTTTGATAAGAGGAGTGGCAGAAAGACACCAACCACAATTTCTCTACAGAGAAATGAGGTCCTGAGAAGAAAAATTACTAGAAAGCTGCTACCTACAATGCATTGAGGTGATATAATTAAAATTGTGGGTTTTTTTCCTGTAGTGCTGAAGATTAAATCCAGGCCCTCACATATTTTTGAATCTACCATTCAGCTATATCCCCAGTTGTTCTAATAAAACATTTGAATATCAATTCCATATATAGTACATGTTTAGGACTCTGATCACCGACATCCTTCTTATGTGAACTGAAAATGTTTACTTCATTTGCTATCACTGACCACATGACTCACTGCAAATATTTTTATTAAGGACCTACTGTGAGCCATAAAGGATGTTACAAGTTTCCCATACAGAGATATACAAGGGCACTCCTGCCCTTTCTTTCTGACATGAGTGTGCCTACGCATGTGCACATGCACATGCGTTCATGTTTGTTCAAACTCATTTAAAAATTTGGATGCCATCTGGTGTCCATATGATTAAATAAACAAAGGCATAAAGCTATCTGCATGTCTTAAGACACAAAAAAATCAGGATCTGTTTTGGTTGTTATTGTTTAACTGAGTTTATGACAAATGAGATTTTGCTCTTGGTAAGAATCACATTGCCAAGTACAACTCACTTTGCAGATTCAGCTTGTCACAGGTGGCAGTGGGCAGGTCCACAGGGCACTTGTACACGTCTCCCATTCGGTTCTCAGGGAAGCCACTCCATGGGGAGCCAACCAGTAGCCTAGAAGCAGGGTGTTCTCATTAGTCACAGCATGGTATGGGCAGCTTGTTAAAGAGAAAGCTGACTAAGGTTGGCCCAATTAATCACATTTAATTTTAATCTTACATAAATTCATAGTTCATATGCATTCATTTATAGTCTGACTTGTTTCCTGTCATTATAGCTGACACTTAATGAATGTCTGTGGTACCGCTACTTTACCAAACATTCCTAGATGTCTCACCACATCAGTTAGAGAAGCACAATGCACGCCACACTATGAGCCACACAAGAAATCTCAGGTTTTTACTAGTCAGTCCCATTAATACAATAAAAGTGACAAGAAAAAAAGTTGATTTTAATAATGTATTTTTAACTTCACATGACACATGTAGTCAATATAAAAATATTCAATAGTTATCTTTAACTTCCTCCTCCAACGTTTTTAAAATTCAGTGTATATTTCATATTGAGAACCCGTATCCATGGGCAAGCAACATTTAAGTATCCACAGGGCTCATGTGCCTAAAGAGACTATGCTACGTGTGGGCAAAGTGCTGGAGAATGACATCATATTCATTGACACCCAAGAGTGACAACTGAAATTTTTAGAGTTCTTTTTAGCCCTTTAGTGCTGTCACAGGCTATGTCATTTAAGCAGCAGGTGAGTTATCTGGGTGGCTTTCTAGAGAGGATACTTAGCAGAAATACTGAACACATGAGTCTTGCAGATCTCCTTACTGAGATCAATAGTGGGTGCATATCTCAAATACAGGATGAGTCTGGTGTCCACATCCTTCCCTTGGTGAGTTTCATTTCCTTCTAGAGACTTTGCTTCTTCTCCCAACAGACTCATTAGATGTTTATGCTCATAGGATAGTGAACAGAAAGAGATCATGTGCTGCTCAATCATTTTTCTCTTAATGCATGTGTGTTCGTATGTGTGCAGATGCATGGATGTGTGCAAGTGAGTGTAAATATGTGTGCATGTGGAGACCAGAGGATAACCTGAAACAATACTCACCTATTTTGAGACAAGACCTCTCATTGGTTAGGAACTCTTCAGTGAGGATACATTGGCTGGCCAGGGAGGACCTATGTATTCACCTTCTCTGCCTCCCTAACATTGTTAGCAAATGGGTCACTGTGCCCATCATTTTTGCATGGGTTCTGGGACTCAAGATAATGAGACATTTTACCAACTGAGCTGTTGTCTAACCCAACAGCTTATCTTCAGAGGTTGTAGTAGATTGTTGATTGTGTAGCATTCAGTTGCTAAGGAAGTACATTTGCTTTACCATCACTTGAGAAGATTATCTATGAAATTTTCCTTGCATATTCTCTGCTAATAATTTGCCATTATCAATTACACTTGTGATCCATGCTAATGTAGTATAGTAGATACATAAAAACCTAAGACAGATTTCTGTCTACTAAATCCAGCTTAACTGTTTAACCTATATAATCAATAAAACAATTACATGAGAGAGATGAAGGGCATTAATCTCTTCTGTGAAACAAATGTTAAAATGGTCAAAGAATGGAAAAAACAGACATGACGGATGAAATACAGTTTGCAGTTCAACAGCAAATTTTTCTTAATTGTGTAAAATTATTCTTAGAGAACTTTCTGAATATTTTAATTAAGTTTTATTAAGGTCTCAACTGAAAGACTTTTTTGTCCTCTTATAAACAGATAATTTAGCAATATTTATGAAAAAGTTACTTGTACTCAATGTTTCAATCACATTAGGCACATAGATTATGGTTCTTGAACAGTCAGAAATCTGCATGATGGGTCTAATGTTACCATATTCAGTTTAATGGTGGGGGGGCTGCTGAGAGCATTTGTCTTGCATGTTTGAGCATATCTTGTGTGCCTCATGACCACTCAGAGGGAATTAGGAATCTCCTTTGTCCTGTGAAAACTGTCTCACAATGGCTCAACCTTTTCCATCTTTAGTATCCTCTAGCATTCCCTTACAGAGATCCACACAGCATTCTTCTAATTTTTGTGCACAGACACATCTTAAGGAAGCAGGTAATAGAGCTCCTAATTTCAAGTCTAGTCCTGTCTCATTCCTGCATTTTCCTGGGATTGAAGAGTCCATTCTTATGGAACTCAGCTCTCCAGACCAGAGTCTCTGCTTCCAGACCTTCATACATGTGATGCCATTCCACCAATGGCAGGTTCTACTAATTAGCTATATATCCTATTGAATAACCCTCTTCCCAGAAAGCCACATGATTCTTCAAACTCTGAGGACTAGATCTTCCAGTAAATATGAATGAGAGCCAAAGATTATGTGCCTGCTAGTTTAAATATTTGTTAAACGAATGAAAAAAATAAGAATTTCAGTTACTGATCAGAAGAACTGTCTTGGTAAAGGAAAGATTAATTAATGGTATATAATTATCTTTTAGCCAAAGAACATATTTTTTCTTATCTAAGTAGAGATGAAATTAAAGGTCTCAAAAATATGTGTGTATATAATATATGTAGATAAATATATGTGTATATGTGTACAATATATGTATAATACATACACACATACATATACACATATAATATACACACATATATAATATGGATAATATATGTATATATACATATACAGAGCCAAGGGAAAGGAATACATTATGAGTGTTCTGTCAGCTATTCTGGATTCAGCATCTACATTCTATTGTATATCAAAGTTATACTTCTAAAAAAGTACAAATAATGTTTTAAATTTAGTCTTTGAAAACTTTACACACCTACATAATGTGTTTTTTTTACAATATGTCTTGATGTTAACCAGCTTCTACTCACTCCCATGTCAGTTTCCTCACCCCCCAGCACATCCCCCCAATCTCCCTTTTCAAATAACTTTCAGAGGCCAATTAGTGCTCCTCCTAAGCACATGGGGGTGGGGCCCTTCACTAAGGTTTTGACAACCCTTCCAGTAGCCACACCCCACAAAGAAAATACTTTTCCTTCCCCAACAGTCATCAGTTACCATGGAACATGCGCATGTTCCCTTTCTCTGTCCATGATGGACTGTTGACTGCCTTGATCTTGTGCAGATCATGTGGTGATAGAACATAGATGCTGGGAGTTGATATGTTCAATAACCACGCAAACCCAAGAGGTCGTCATTTCCCAGATGAACTTCCCCTCCACTGACTGTTACATTCTGCTGCCTCCTCCCCATTCTCCATGGCTTCTTGAGCCTTAGATAGTGAGAAGCTGATATCGATGACCCACTCAAAACTCAGCACTCAGTGTGACTTGGCACTTTGACAAGTTATGAGTCTCTTGTCAAAAAAGAAGCTTCCCTGCCCAAGGTTTAAAGCACAAAGGAAAGTAGACTGTGGAGACTAGGAAGAAACCATCACTCTGGTTAATCTTCAGAGTCACACTTGGTCGGATTTAGAATCACCACGGAACCACACCTCTGGCTGTGTCTGCACACATTATTATTTCCTAGAAGGTTGGCTTGAGAAAGGAATACCCACCATAAATGTGGGCAGCAGAACCCATGGCTACGGGCTGTGATCCTATAGAAAGGAGAAATGTGGATGAGTTTTAGCTTCTTGACCATAGATGAAATGTGACCAGCTGCCTCATGATCTTGTCCCCATGCCTTCCTCACCACGGTGGGTTATCCCCTCCAACTGTGAGCTAAAGTGAACCATTATTCCTCAAGATACTCTTGCCAGGGTCACATTGTTGAGAACAGTAACTGCTAGAAATATCTTAAGGGTCATGGGATGTGTGTCTCTGGACCTTGGCATTCTAGGAACTCCTGTTATTTCTAGTAAATCTTAATATTTTGGAGTGGGTGTAAGGTTTCCCAAAAGTTATCTTATTTAATCTGTAAAACAAATCTGAGATTACACTGTTGTCATCTTACAAATGGAAGTACCAAGACTGAGAGATGAGCAACTCATTCCTTATCAAATGGCCTGTCAGGGTCAACTTTTTGAAGGTATGTTTTTATAACTTCCAGGCCATTCTCTTTCTTCTTCAATGCAGGAGGCAACAGAATGTAACAGTCAGTGGAGGGGAAGTTCAGCTGGGAAATGATGACTTCTTGGGGTTGCATGGTTATTCAACATATCAACTCCCAGTAACTGTGTTCTATCTCCGCATAATCTGCACAACATCAAGGCATTCAACAGTCCATCATGGATGGAGAAAGGGCACATGAGAACTCACGCCTAGGATAAGGCTGGGAAAACCATGCTAATAGATGAGATAAGTTCTACAAATCAGATGGAATAGAAATGGAAAACAGAGGGCCAGCTCACACTCACTGGGAATAGGTGTATGACTGTGTTGTACTAAATGGAGCAAGGATTCAGATACCGGACATGGTCATCTCTATGGAGCACATGCACACAGTAAGGGGGAAGCCATGTTGTTTGCAGTGACCATCAAGGACAGAGTATGATCAGCAAATGTCAGATTTAATCATACAGGTGACTTCTATTAATTCGCGTTTATTTACCTCCTCACCAAAGCCTATGACAGATAGACTGAGAAATTAAAGTTAAGCGTTACTGAACTAAAGGGTTCTGTTTCTCAGAGACACAGCACCAGCTCTATCTATGCTAATCTCCATGAGAAGAAGCAAGAGGTATTTGCTGCATCCTGTCCCACTGGGCACCTTGATGGGCAGCTCTTTCACCTCCTCTCCTCTCTTCTATGAATTCATAGTTACCGTTGAAATTAGAAAGGAGTTAAGATGTCACTGTCACCTTTACTATTGGAAAAGTGGTTCTCCTAAGGTAATGGGACACAAAGAAGGATAGGCACACAATGCTCTATGGTCCCACTCGATAAGGAGTATGTAAAAGCACTAAAATGTCAGTAAAAAACCCCACAAACTTATTTTCTTCATCTGCTCTCTTAAATTCTAAACATAAGATAGGAGAAAGCAGTGAGAAACCTCCCATTTGAGGGGCACGTGACAAACAAGGGAGTCCTGGTCCCTAGTTCATGCAGACTCACTCTATAAGTATTATAGCACATCAGGTAACCACCTCCAGGCCAACACTCCCAGGGAAGCTTCCAGACCATGGCCACAGCCTTTAGTGGTAATGTTTTCCCACTCTGTGGCAAACCTCCTCACACTCACGGGCTTTCACAGGATCCTGTTCCTGACAGCTCACCCTCATGAGAGGAAGGTGTGAAGTCACCAGAGGCCATTCCTAGAGAATCATGACCTTACATTAACCAGACAGGAAGTTAAGGAGGCTGTCACTGTCAACAGCAAAATTTCCTGGACATAAAGCTGTAACAGGGAGAGGTACACCAGGACAAATGTTCCTAAGGGAGGAGTGCCTTCCACAGGTGAGAAAACGATGTTGAAACACAACAGGAGTTCTTTGTAGCTATTTCATTCACTCTGGACAGGAAAAGAAAAATAGAGTTGTGTGAATCGTCACGAGTGCTGATTCTCCAAACTCCACAAAAGCCAAAGATATAAACTCCTTCCCTGCAGTGAAACTGGGAATTCTTCCAAGACTATCTTAACTAATGCTTACTGTTCAATTATCTTGTGGGAAAATAGTGATTATGCAGACTCCCAAAACGTAGCCAATTTGCCCACCTCCAGTGGAATTCAAAGTGTTTTGTTTAGTTAGTAAACATTATTTATGGTGGAGTAGGTCAGACAATTTTAAACCCACAATCCAGGAGCTGCTAAAAATACCTGCCTTTGGTCTCTGGGTCTCTACACTCTCCAGGCTTTCTTCAAAAACAGTAGGGATGCTTATAGAAATTGACAATAGACATGCAGTTAAGACCACATAGTATCATCAAGAAGTGTTTAATGAATGCCTGTGGGATGGACATGTCCCACACTCCAGGAGGCACCATTCTTATGTAAACTGTGTGCCCTGGCCTTGTACAGTAGACCACCTGGGAGGTTGTGTATGACAAGACCTACTTTGTTAATTAGGGGTACTATTATTGTGATATAATACCATGACCAAAAGTGAGCTGAGGAGGAAAAGGTTTATTTGGCTTACACTTCTGCTTTGATGTTTATCACTGGAGGAAGTCAGGACAGGAACTCCAACATGGCAGGAACTTGGAGGCAGGAGCTGATGCAGAGGCCATGGAGGGATGCTACTTACTGGTCTGCCCTACTTTGCTTCTTCAGCCTACTTTCTTATAGAACCCAGGACCACTACCCCAGGGATGGCCTTTCATATAATAGGCTGGATCCTCCCCCATCAATAACTAATTAAGACAATACCCTACAGGTTTGCCTATAGCTTGATCTTAAGGAGGCACTTTCTTAATTGAGGCTCCCTCCTCTAATGACTCTACCTTATGTCAAGTTGATATAAAACAAACCAGTACACCTATTATGGACCATACGCAATCGAAGGTACTAAGAATATCTTAGTGAATAAGTCACTAAAGAAATACCAGCCTCGGATTTTACGTTCTTGGGAGAAGATGGATAATAAATCTAGTAAGTGAACCAAAAGGTGTCGGTGATCAGTGGTTTGGAAGGAAGATAAGAGGAAGAGAGCTAGGGGTTTGAGGTGGAGAGTGTGAAATCTTTATTTGGATGGTTAGAGAAGGGTACACACACACACACACACACACACACACACACACACACACACAGAGTGATATTCAAGACTAAAAGAAAAAAGTGAGGAGACTGGTGAAACAGTAGCCTGGGGAACACAAGATGCGCACAAGTTCAGGGGCTGAGGGAAATGGCAGGGGGTGGAATCAGCTTGGCAAGGGGACTGGATCATGTATAGACTTGCGTTCAATTAGAAAATCTCCGGGTTTTTGTTTGTTTGTTTGTTTGTTTTATTTTTTTCTTTAG
Organism: Tokudaia tokunoshimensis; assembly: GCA_036184795.1. Taxonomy (NCBI): domain Eukaryota; kingdom Metazoa; phylum Chordata; class Mammalia; order Rodentia; family Muridae; genus Tokudaia; species Tokudaia tokunoshimensis. The sequence continues at coordinate 42,822,734 of BTHU01000009.1, forward strand.
GAAAGGTTTCTGGGGGTTTTGAGTAGAGTAATCATAATGTGATATATTTTGGGAACTATGATTGCATTGGAGCTACAGGGAAGTAGGTCAAGTGTTTGGAAGGACCTTGCAGTCTCCTAGGTAAAAGGTAGTGGAGGCTCATAAAAGCTCAGAGGACTGCAGGTGGTGAGCACTGGTCTTAGTTAATGAAGTTTGGCAAGGTAGGGCCAGCAGAATTTCTTTAGGTTGTCTTTCAAAGAAAAATTAAACAGAGGAAAGACGAAAGAAGGACAGAAGGACAAGAGGGAGAAGGGGAACTAGAGATGATCCAAGATCAAGGAAACCACTAAGAGCTGAGTTCAGCCCAATAAACATCAGAAAGGAAGCTGTCAGCAGAGGGAGATTTTATGATAAAGAAGAGCTCAATATGAGACACCATGACTTTGAGATGTCTTTTAGACCCCAAAGGGGATACTTTAGTTGTGACCAGAAGCCTACTCTATGTAATAGCTATATTAACATTAGAAATGTCAAACCCCACACTGTACGAATATCATTCTTATCCTAAGTTATTGACAATACAGGGCATCTGGTAGGTTCTAAATAGATCCTTGCTTCTTACTAGTGAGTGATAAAGGTGTTTGTGAATGACAAAGTCACCCATGAAATGTTGCCCCTTAGCGAAAGGAGAAAGCAAAAAGACTTCACCTTTTAGGGTACAATATTGCTATTCCAAACTCAGTAGTCAAACGCCTTGGCCTAAGTTAAAGCAATGTTATCATGTCAGCCTTGTTATGTGACCACAGACTCTCCAGCTTCCAGACTGTTTCCTGAAGTGGTTAGGTGGAAAAACTTGCAAGGTCTTTCAATGTCACAACATAGTCTATCAACCTCACTCTTGCTAAAGCATCTTATGCCTGTTCTGTTTCATAAAATCTTTGGAAATTAATTTTCTTCCTGGAAGTAAAAGAGTTAATAGATACTGAGTATTGCTTCAACTCATCGTTCATGAAGTTTTCCTGAAGTAAAAACTGAGATACTCACCATAAAGCATTACAGATCCCCTCACTTTTATCCATCCAATGAAAACAATATGATTTTTAAGAATTCTACATTTCAGATGTCAAATCCCAGTTTTCTCCTGAGTGCTTTGGCAACATTCTTTTTTAATTCAGAAATAAACACTGGACTAGCAACAGCATTGTAAAATTACATTATGGCTTATAAAGGATTCATAGGCATTGTTTCATTTGGTCCTTATTATTGCCTGTACAGTGTTATCCTATTTCTGCTTCTGTATAAAGACACTGGCTCTAAGTATCAGTGCAGGTTTGGGTGAGATGCACCCTCCTCACATTCAACTCAAGCATTTAAACCCTTGGTCCCCAGTTGTTGGTGCTCTTTGGGGAAGATTTAGGATATGTGGCCTAATTAGAGAAAGTATGTCACTAGAGGCAGGCTTGGAGAGTGTATGTCCTTAGCCTACTTCCTGTTTGCTTTCTCTCTCTGATTCTGATTGTAAAATGACCTTGTAGGTTTCTGCCCCTGTTGCTTGCGTCACGTTTTCTCATAATGGACTCATCCCTCAGAGAACTAAAACTGGAACAAACCCTCCTTCCCATAGCTTGCCTTGGTCATGGTGTTTCACCACAGCAACAAAGAAGTAACCAGTCTCCCTGACACTCTCCTTTCCTTCCAAATCCCCAATTCTATCATGCTGGGTCCTCTTAGAACTCTTTTAAATAAGAACTCAATACTTGCTTATGATAGAGAACCTAAAAATATGAACAACTACCTCTCATCTATGCCACTTGGCACTTTCCACATCTATGCTCTGATGGAGGGAAACGTTTGGGATGGCTTGGTACCAGAAAGCTATATGTGTAAAAGTTCTTTGCTCTTATAAATAATCTTCATTCTTCAGTCAATAATCAGTATTATCATGGAGGAACATCTGACAGGAGGTCTTGGGAGCATGGAAGATTTCCCAAGATATGTTCCAAACACTCTAGAACAGCAAGTATCTTCCAAATATGAGTCACAAATGTGGTGTGCATGTGTGTGTTTGTGTGTGTGTGTGTGTGTGTGTGTGTGTGTGTGTGTGTGTATGCATCACAAACTCATGTCCAGAATGGATGATGGGAATAGCAAATTAAAGCATAGGAAATTTAATACACATAACCTTTTAATGTCTGTTAAAAAATTGAATCTCACATCTATAGAACTTTCTATTTAAATTTCTCCCACAGAGATATTTATTGGGGGACTATCACACTTATATTAAATAAAGAACTTTAGTAAAATTTATCTTAACTGAAAAATTAAAATAATAATATGTCCATATATAGATACAGCAGATTTTCTCTCTGATGTTATATTCATTCATAGTTTTTCTCTCTTTATAAGGAAGTAGAATGTACCAGTCCTTGACGAAAGAAGAAAATACATTTCCATGACTGGAAATACTCCTCATTCTTAGTCAGTCTTCATCTAACAAATGATTTTAGTTATAGTGATTTTGAGTCATAGAATGAACTCAGATTGTTCTTAGGGCAAGCCTTCAGATTACACAAAGAAATAGTGCAAATCACAACTAGTTCCAGGAAATGATCTTAAACACGTCTCCGGCCCTAGCAGATTGTTTGTGATAAGGATTGCATCATCTACACTGAGCATCCGGGGTATGAAATTCAGGCTGGAGGCAGGCTGGCCCGCCTCTGCTGTGCTGAAGGAGGCGACTTTATTCTTAGCCAGAGGGCTGCACGGCAGCCCTACTCGGAGGTCACCTTGCTTTAGAAACTAAGCCACTCAGGAGACTGGAAAAAGCTCAAGAAGTAATAAAGAGATGTCATGAGATCATTAAAATAGAAGTCTAGAGTGTAATAAAAAATCTAATAAACAAAACTGCTAAAATAGCCAAGTTAGCTTCATTCAATCTAATAGATCTGAAAGTAAAACATGCCTATATTCTTGGAAACACAGTCCACACCGGACAACTCAAACTGTACTGTTTCCGAACACTCGGGCTAGAACCTTAAGTGCCTTAGAAGAAAAGAGCTGAGAGATGGAGTCTGGTGTAAAACAGATCATAAAGTTCAATTAAGTGGAGGGAAAAGATGGCAAAAGCCTGCTTCAGCATAACCAATAACAGAACAATGAGTTAAAAGGATGTGTGTGTGTGTGTGTGTGTGTGTGTGTGTGTGTGATATACTGACTCAAGAACAAACACTCACAATTTATTGAAGGAATTCCTAGCAAACGTTAACTTCATTAGTATCAGAAGGAAAGTTAATATTTAAACGGTTTTCCCACATCTGCTACTTCCATAATGTCTGGACAACTGTCATAAATTACAAGTGGAGAAGGCACAGCGCCAATTGTCAAAACAAACAGGCGATTCTGGAGCCCAGGTCTCAGCTTCAGTTTTCCTCCTTGGTGTGAAGGCCAATGACTGAGGACTACCTAGCATTGGTTTGCTGTCCCCCTGGGAGACTGACAGGATCAGGCTAATGACAGAGGCCATGAGGAAATCTTCTATCACTATTGTTCCAGGCCTTGGAAAGGAAAGTTGCACCATTAGCATTGAGTTAATGGAGGTAGAGACAGAAAGGCAACAAAAACACTAGCAATTAAAGGCCTGGCACTGAATTAGTCCTCTCTTATCTGGGCATTCCTAATCTGCATGTAAATCTTCCTCCTTGACTGCTCTACACTCCAGAGGGCAGGCTCCATGCTCTGGATTTTTTGCACCCCATGTAGACACAGTGGCCTGTCCACAATGGATTAGATAATTTTGCCCATGGCTTAGTCTATTCTATTCTTTCTTGGTGGGATTGAGACAGTGAGAGGATTCAGACAAGCTGGACAGCCAGCGTTCCCCTCTTCCTTTCTGCTTTTTACCTTTGTAGGATCCAGCCCTTTAGATAGACATGAATCCTCCCTTTTCTTATGACTGTGCAGGCTGATGGTTTTAGATACTGGTTAAAGGGAAGAAAAGTGTGATCCTTAGCTAAAGGTTACACCTTACCGGAAAGTTCCACACTGGTATCCAAGTGGCACTAACCTAGCCAACTATAGAGCAGAGCCTTGTTTCCCAATAGCCGTTGTCTCATGCTTACAAGGAATGTTATGGGAAGGCTAAGGCAGGAGTTAGATATCTGATATCCTTGGTGTTGATGTCATCGGATCAGCTCCAGAGTATCAATGTAATCTGCTAATACAAATGCCTTTTAACAATGTCTTGAATTCGTATATACTGAAAGAAGCTACAGGGATGACTCTCTTTCCCAGGATTCTACCTGTTCTGTCCCTGTCAGCTCTTTGTTATTTTAGTCTTATTCAAGTTCTGACTGCCACATAGCCAGTGGGTGAGTTCTCCAATCAAACAGACTTACCATCCCTAATAACATTTATTACAGATGATGGCTTTTTCTTTTAGACTTATTCTGCCTCCAGAAAAGCTGATACTGGAAATAAAATGAAATGCCCTCCTCAAACTCAAGGCCAGACTGTTCGTTGCTAGGCTGTACCTTTCCAAGACACTACTAGCATTCATGTGGAGCTCTGTCTGCATTAGCTCAAACATCTTGAGGTTGTCTCAAACAGTTAACTTCACAGGCTATCTGTGGTGAATCACTTGTAAGTAGACCTTTCATTAAGTCGTTCAACAAATGGCTATTATTTTAAATTTTTTAAGATGTACTTTAACTATGTGGTTATATCTGTGTGGAAATGTGTGTACGTGATTGGAGGTGCCAGATACTCCTGGAGTTGGACTTATATGCCATTAATAATCATCCTACATGGGTACTGGAAACAAAACTCTTCTGCAAGAGCAATATTCACTCTTAACTTTGGAGGCATCTCTCCATTCCACAAATATACTTATGAATTCCTTTAGGAGCAGACCCAACCTTAGTGTCCATCACCAGTCTGTGTCACCTTTATACCTTGCTTTCTTCTCTATGATAATCCAAGAAAAATGATAATGGGTAGGACTTCAACTCCCTCCTGAACTCCAGATGATTGCAGGAAGTGCTAGGCTTTGTATGTCTAGTCTGACTGTTCTCTCTCAGACTGACAAACTATTTCCAGCAGCAATTGTTTTCCAGATCTCCTCACAGCTAAGTTATCCAGGCTCTTCTCCAGCCGGCCTGTCTCCATCATTTTTATCCTAGCTCAGTCTTGCTTCCTCTAAGTGCCCTCTGATATGAGCAGTGATAGCTGCATTGTGTTTCCTTGTCAGACAGATAGACAGGCCCCAATGTAGAAGCAACATGAACTTAACATAGTTTATTTTTAATTCAGTGTATTAGAGAATTAAACATAAATTCACAACAGGAAGGTTATACATAGTAGTCCCCATGAGAGAGAGTCACTTGATGTCTGTGTCATTGTTTCAAAACATCCAGAAGGTAAAGATCAGAACCTAAAGCTCCCGGCTGAGTGGGTAAGTCTTTGTGTCACAACAGAGGTGTGGTTCCAAGAGTCTATCCACAAATGGGCGCCAGATTGGACAGGGGTGGAACTTGTTTTTTATCAACATTATTTTCAGAGTCATATGATTTTCTCATATGTATATATATACAAGCAATCTAAATCACAATATATATCTATATCACAATCTATATCACAATCTGTACCTATATCAAAATCTATACCTATCTATATATATCTATCTATAATCTATATCTATATCATCTATATCTATCTATATCTATAATTTCCCAGTTTATTAAAAGTAGTCATTTTCACCAGAGAATAAAGCTCTGGTTTGTAAATGCAATCCTTTGTATTAAAAGTCTTCAGTACTGTTCTGGCACAGAACAGTAAAGTACTGTTTTATGTCAACTTGACACAAGCTAGAGTTATCTGAAAGAAGAAAACCTCAATTGAGAAAAATAGCTCTGTAAGATCCAGTTGCAGGGCACTTTCTTAATTAGTGATTGATGGGGAAGGAAGGGTATAGCTTATTGTGGGTGGTATCATCCCTGGGCTGAGGTCCTGGGTTCTATAAGAAAGCAGGCTATGCAAGCCATCATGAGCAAGCCAGTAAGCAGCACCCCTTCATGGACTTTGCATCAGCTCCTGCTTCAGGTTCCTGCCCTGCTTAAATTCCCACCCTGATTTCCTTTGATGATGAACTGAGATATGAAAATAGAAGCTGAATAAGCCTTTCCTTCCCAACTTGCTTTTGGTCATGGTGTTTTATCACAGCAATGGTAATCATAACTAAGAGAAGAACTTTATGACAGAACACAGTGATGTGTGAAGGCAATTTTGTATGTTTTCTATGGATATATCTAAGGACTCTTGCTACCCAGAACATTGCAAACTGACTCAGAGCAGAATGGGCAAAGCCCTGCTGAAGAAGTATATTTAGGAAGTTGATCTGCGTTCCAGAAAGAACACCAAAATAATATCAGCTAGATGATTACTTTTAAAGCTCAAGGAAGGTTAGTTCACAGATTAAGGAATGAAGGCAATATTTGTCTATTTTTTTTCCTCTGTCATGCTAATCATTTACACTGGTATTGTCAGTAGAAATTTTTAGAGAAAATTTTCTATCTGGGCTTTCTCCCTACTAAAAAACTACTTTCTCCCTACTAAATACCATTACAGTATTCCATTAGCTATCAGTCTACAGTTATTAACTCTCAAAGAAAATGATTTTTTCAAAAAGAAGAAAAACAAGCAAAAGAACCAAAGAATTAAGTACTTTAAGCCCACGCAACACATCTTGGAGAGAGAGAGGCAAGCATATATCTACGGGTTCTGGGTCAGCCAGTTACCCAGTGAGACTGCCTGAGAATGATTTTAAAGCATGATCTATTAACAGTATATACACTCATCTGTTTGGATAAACAAATGGATTCAAATATTCCATTTTATACAATGTTTTAATTGAAACAATTAAGAAGAAAACAGTCCTACCAGTTGCCTTGTGGGTTCGTAAGCTGCTGCACTGAATACCCAAACTGTTCACTTGAAGGTCCGGAAAATATTTTCGCTCCTGGGAGGCCAACGTTGTATGCCAGATAACTCAAAATACCTATTCAAGAATTGAAAACATAGTCCATATTTACAACTTTTAAAGTAAGTGCATATTATATTTATTAAAGATGATGTTTTAAAAAACAACCTTGTTTGACCTGATAACTAGTCTCCTTATCAATGTTGATAAGAAATAATAGGTACTTCATCTAAAGTACTTCTGTGTGCCCTGGCACTGGTCTAGATACTCATATGCACAATTCATTGCCTTCACCTTCCTCAAAGCAGCCCTCGGAGAAGTCACTAATGATACCTTCACTTCACAGAGATTTTTGAGGTTCCAGGTGGGTCTCTCATGTTGAGTTGTAAGAGAAGACTCGGGATTTGATCAAGACACTGGGCTCTTAAACTACGTACTATGTTATGGAGTGGTGTAAATTCTTTTTGTCTGCCCTTACAGAGCTAGACTCTAAGCTACTCATGCACACAGTTTGAAGGGTGCCCTGTTCTTGGCATGGTTTCCATGTGAAATGCATGTTAAAAACACTGTGACGAGGAAGGAGGAAAGTCATAGCCCAGGAAATCAGTATCATTTTTCCTTTCAGAAAATGATGCTTTGTAGGATAAAAGGTTAAGGGGATGGTGCATTACTTTTTCTTTTTTTTTTTTTTTTAATTCCAGTGGAAACTGCCAAAACCACTTTTGCCTTTTGATTTTTCTTCCTTAATGATCAATAAAGACAATCATGAAAAATAGAACAAAGACCGAAGAAGACAACAACTGGTAGGGTTTACTAGTTTGTTTGTTTGCTGTTTCTGTTGGCAGTGGGGAGAAGAGCAGGGTTAACTCCCTGTGCGCCAACAGCGTTAAAGCCAGAGGAGTCCTATGCTGTATAGAAGCAGAGCTTTGTGGATTCTGTATGGCTTTAGTGTTTATCTTTGCAGAGCCTGGACTCTTTACCTCACAGCACCTGTACCCTGTGCTTTCACAGAGGATTTAGTTTGTAGGCACCCTGCAGCAGCATGGTGATTTAGAAGTCTGTTGTTCTAGGCACAGGACGTCTGGATGAAATGGCTGGTTTTTATCATTGTGCTTCTGAACTTAAGGGAGGAGACTCTACAGTCTGCTCCCAGGGAAAAAAGTGAAGTCAGCGATGAAGCTTTGGGAACTTGAAGTAGCCAATGTACCTTTTCAAGTGCCAAAAATACTCTACTGGGCGTTTGCTCACAAAAAAAAAAAAGCCCTGCTCATTATTTCATTATTTCTTAGAAATATAATCTTGCCAGAATAAAAAGGGCAAATATTAATTTTGAAAATACTCTGTGACATAATCTGCACAGCTCAGCATTTGCAAATCTGACCTGTAACTTCTGTCTCTTCATAGCCACCACTGTTCCTCTTTACTGAGGAAAGACAATGAAAAAGAAAATAATAGCAAATTGAGCAGAATACCAAACCTGGCATTCAGAATGCTGATGTTTCCAATCCATACTTCGTCTTCACCCCATGGGGGCAGAACTTAGCAAATACTTTTGGAACAGTTATTCAGTTTTGAAGTATACTATTTTGTTTTTGAAGTATATTATTTAAAGTTTGAAGAGGTGGGTGTCAAACTACAGTCAACATATCTAACACTGGAAAGAATGTACGTGGATATACAATAATGCAACTCTCTCCCACTACTAAATTAAACTTTGACAAATCATGTGCTTAAATTAACATGTATTTCTAAGTGACAACTTTGAATACAAAAAAAAATTAAAAATAAAAAAAAAACCCAACCAAGGGAGAAATAAGACAATCTAGAGTCCCGTTCCTTACGTGTAAGTGCAACATTTTTTAAAAAAATATTTCCTCTCAACATTTTTCCCTCTATAGTGTAAGCCATAGACACATCCTATTACCCACTGACACACTGGTGGTCATCAGCAGTTGTAGAAACCAGCTATGCATCAGTATTCATATCTGGGGAAGGTACAGCAATGACCAAGGCACAGGGACACGCTGCGGTCAGCAAATATTTCTATTTCTGGGAGAACAGTATTCAAGGATGTACTGGCTGGTTTTGTGTGTCAACTTAACACAGTTTGGAGTTATCACAGAGAAGGAGCTTCATGTGGGGAAATGCCTCCATGAGATCCAACTGAGGAGCATTTTCTCAATTACCAATCAAGGGGGGAGGGTTCCTTGTGGGTGGTGCCATTCCAGGGCTGGTAGTCTTGGGTTCTATAGGAAAGCAAGCTGAGCAAGTCAGGGGAAGCAAGTCAGTAAGAAACATCCCTCCATGGCCTCTACATCAGCTCCTACTTCCTGACCTGCTTGAGTTCCAGTCCTGACTTCCCTTGGTGATCAACAGCAATGTGGAAGGTGTAAACTGAATAAACTCTTTCCTCCCCAACTTGCTTCTTGGTCATGATGTTTGTGCAGGAATAGAAACCCTGACTAAGACAAAGGCCCAGTGGGTTATCCTGTTCTCACAGACTGCAAACTCAATGCCTCGGGACCCACACTCCCTTGTGTTATACGACTGAACCACAGAAGTGGTTTTTGTATTTTATATTATTTCCTACGTGATGTAGGCAAACATACTTTGCGAATCTTATGCATTTTAATGATTTCTAGCCATCTAAAGATTCATTTTTTAATAAATGTAGTTAAAAGGGCTAAAGAAATGGCTTAGACATTATAAACACTTCCTATTCTTTCAGAGGACCTGGATTGTTTCCAACACTCAAATAGTGTGGCTCATAACCATCTATAATTCCAGTTCCAGGGGGATCTGACATCTTTTTCTGTCCTCTGCAGGGGCACACAGCCACCCACCAGCACCCCCACCCACACACATGCTTACACACACACTATTATATTTTTTTAAAATCATCATCAAAACTAAAGTGTCCAAAATGTCCAAAATAAAGGGTTTGAGAACGTAAACTTTAACACATTAAGTAATGTATTTTGACATTATTATTTAAAAACAGTAATCATAGAGATGATAGGATAGAATGGAAATGTTCAATGAAAATACAGTTTAGAATATTCAGCGAAAAATGTTTTAAAAGTCTACAAAATAATAATATAGGAGGTAATAGAACGGTGAACTAAGTTGCCTGTCTTCTAAGTCCCCTGCAGCGCATTCTAATGTTTTTGAAATAAGTAAAGATAAAGTTAAAACAAGATAGTTATTTCCCTTCCTACTCTATACCAGCAAAATGACATACATGAAGAGCTTTCCTCGACCTTCACTGTCTCCTCCAATCATCACACCCTTGTACATATCACGGATAAAATGTAAAGGATAATTCTTCTCCATCCACTGGATGACATTAATTCTTCACCCTATGTATGATCTAAGAATCAGATTTCTTCAAATAATTGTCTTCATATTTAAAAGACAATAGTTTTAAGTGCTTTTCATATCTTAAAAGCCTATATGACAACTCTTCAATTCTTTGGAAATCTATGCAGTCTTGTCCTGTGAAAACTTAGTCACATTTATATGACCTATGATTTACTCTATTCACAGCTTTCCACAACACAAGACTGATGGGTTTATTTACATACATGCTTACAAAGCAGAATTCATTATCTCATTTGAATGAACGTTTTATTTAGTAAACAAACATTTATCAAATGCTGACTACATAGTTCATAGCACTCAGGATAAGATGTCTTAGTTACTTGTCTATTACTGTGATGAGACACCATGACTAAAGCAACTTATAAAAGGAAGCATTTGATTTTGGGCTTGCACATACTCTCAAAGGGTGAGACTATGACCATTATGTAGGGGAGCATGGTGGCAGACAGGCAGGCATGGTGCTGGAGCAATAGCTAAGAACTTGCATCTGATCCAGTAAATCCTTAATCCTCTTAATTCTTCCTCAAACAGTTCCACCTACCAGGCAGTAAGCATTCAAATACATGAGCTATTCTCATCTAAACCACCACAGATGAGGACAGTGAAATGCCATCTCTTTTCTAAGTTACTCACAGAAGGGCTGTGTCCTGGACATAAATAACATCTCAAGTGATGCTATGTACATGTGACTTCTCTCTGCTCCTGAAAAACAGTTGCAGCTTTGCCAACTAGAGCTCTCAGGAGTGCAGAGCAGGGTTTCACCTTCCTAAAACAGGGGTATCCTGCACCCATAGAGCTGGAGATTAGGCCTTGCAGCCTGCATGTTGTTGATCCTTCTTTGCAGGATTCTTAGAGAGAATCTGATAACCAAGTGTTCAGCCCAGCTTGTTGATCTGAGTTATATTCCAAAACTTAGATAATTGTAGATGAGTCATGTAAAGGAAGACAGTACTGGGAGTAAGAAAAACAGACTTAACATCTGTTGTGCTGTGTAGCAGCAAGTTTCTTACCTTCTTTTTTTTTTCAATCGTATTTTCTTTTTTTTTATTTATTTTATTTTATTTTTTTAATTTACATTCCAAATCACTTCCCCTTTCCCATTTCCTCCCTCCCCGAAAGTCCCATAAGCCCCCTTCCCTCCCTCTTTTCTCCATTCAACCCCCTCTCGTTACTCTGTCCTGGCGTTCCCCTACATCCAGTCTTTCCAGGACCAGGGGTCTCTCCTTCCATCTTTTTAGAAATCTATTGATATGCGAATTGTGTCTAGGGTATTCCGAGATTCTGGGTCAATATCCCCTTATCAGTGACTGCATACCATGTGTGTTCTTTTGTGATTGGGTTACCTCACTAAGGATGATATTTTCAAGATCTGACCATTTGCCTAGGAATTTCGTGAATTCATTGTTTTTAATTGCAGAGTAGTATTCCATTGTGTAGATATACCACATCTTCTGAATCCATTCCTCCGTTGAGGGACATCTGGGTTCTTTCCAGCTTCTGGCTATTATAAATAAGGCTGCTATGAACATAGTGGAGCATGTATTTTCTTTTATATGGATTGTTTTTGAAATTGTGTGCTTGTATGTGCATGGAGATCAGAAGAGGCCATTGGATCCCTTGGGGATGGAGTGATAGGTGGTCATGAACCACGAGTCATATATATTGGCAATGGAACTCCTGCCCTCTGCAAGAGTGGCACAGACTGTAATAACATATTGTAATATATTATATGTAATATAATTGTTATATTATATAAATTATTATATATAATATTATTTTATTATTTACTATATATTATGCATCTCTATGGATAACTGAAATAAAGTCTTTGTTTTTTAAGTTGTTCCTGGCAAGGTATGTTATTACAGTAGTGGGGAAAGAAAATAAGCAGTTAGTCCCTCAAGGATAGAGTCAATTTCAAATATAGTTTAATGTTTTCTTTCTTAAGAATTATATATAATTATATAATTATATTTATATTTATATTATATATTTTCATTATATATTTTATATTTTATTTTATATATTTATATTATATATTTTATTATGTAGATTTAACATAACATATTTATATTTATATATTTATTATATATTTTAAATGTTGCATATGAATTATATGTTTATATATTTATATTATATATAATATACAAATCATACATATATTACATATAAATTATTATATATAAAATATATAATTATATTAAATATATAAGTATAAAATAAGGTATAAATAAAATATATTATGTATAATATATAATATTATTATAATTATATATTATAATACTATAACAATAGAATATACAAATAGTATGATAAACAACCCTTTATTGTTTAAGTACTCTAAAATATTATTCCATTGTATTTTCATTGTACTCCATTCACAATTTTGCTGGATTCAGTGATGACACTTGGAAACTCTGCTCTTTGAGTTTGTATCCTAACTCCCGAGACTGTTCTTGGCCTTGGAGCCCCTGTCATCTAGATCTGAGTAGGTCTTGTTCCTAGATTCTTCCTTCTCCTGGTCTCAGCTTCCCTTCCTCCGTTACATCCCTTGTTCATCTCTCCTTTATATATGCACCATTACCGTTTTCAATTTTAAAGTTATTTTAAACAATATATGTGTTATGTGTTTTTGTAAACTTCAATGCTGGGGATGAAGGGATTTCTCTGTGATTAAAAATTACTATTCTTGCAGAAGACCCAAGTTCAGTTCCTGGCATCCATGATAACAACTCACAAACTCCGCATCTATAGTTCCTGGAAATCTGAGGCTCCTTTCTTGTCTCTGAGGATGCCTGCTTGCACATTGTGTACGTAAACTCACATGGACAAACACATCGACATAAATAAAAACCATAACATATCAGTGCTACAGCTAATTGCTATTTGACAGAGGAACGCTTATATAACTTATGGAAGAACTGTCTTTGTTTAGGAGACTTCCTGATTAGCTGCTGAGGAAACAGTGGCGACAGAAGCAGAGCTAGTGAGGAGATAGCCGCAGGACTGTGGAGCTAGTGAGAGGGATGCGAAAGAGAGGGGAAGAGAGGGCAGCAATGGGGGTGATGGGGGAAATTGTACAGGAAGATGGATGTCACACACTGGAGCTCAGTCTGTGCTATTGCCTTTTACCTTACCTGTCTACACACAAAGATCTGAGTGAGAGACTGTCTGAGAGGTCAAAGGACTCAAGATTTTAGTCAAGATAAAGCAACTAGCAGAGGATTAGTGTAGGAGGAGACAGTCTCCCTGGATCTCTTGTCCTTATGTGTATAGCCTATGAATATATTCATTTCCTGGGGCCACTGCAGAACTACAAAGCCAATAGCTTAAAATAACAGAAGCGTGTTATGTAAAAAATTGACAGCTGGGGTGTCAGCAGCTTGTGAGCCTTCTTGGGGGCTCTGGAAAAGAATCTATTATTTCCTGCCTCGTTAGCTTCTGGGGACAAATGGCACACTTCAACTGTTGCCTGAATTGCATTATCTGTCATGATGCTGCTTAAACTCCTTATTTCTATCCTATCTGTCCTTGCATCACTCTTATATGGGCACTTACTGTTGGGCTTGGGTCCTTCCAATAAGGAAGGATGCTTTGTTTTAAGAGCAGTCACTTAATTGCATGTGCAGAAGCCTTTTACCAAATAAGGTAGCACTTACTAGTTCTAGTAGTTAAGACATAGACACTATTTTTTTTTTCAGAAATGACCATTAAGCCTATTATGCTTTCTTGCCTGCCTCCCTGCCAAGTCACACCCATGCTTCATACAAAACACCTCATATTTCTCCAAAAGCTCTAACCCATTCTACACTAATGATAGGCCCCCGATCTCACCTATTATAAGTCCACAGTCTCAAATTTACCATCCAAATCAGATATGAGTGATGTTTCTGTATTGTATCCTAGAATAAAATTCCTTTTTATCCCTGGGCTTCTAATCTTACCAAACAACTTATCTACTTTCAAGATGTAACAGTAGGGCAGACACAGGAAAGTCCAATCCAAAAGGCAGACGTTAGAATAAAGGAGTCACTAGTCTCAAACAAGTTTGACTTTAGAAGGGAAGTTTTCATTAGCTATCAAGTTTGAGAGTAATTCTGTTGCTCATGGTTCTGTCACATGAACTATTGGCATTACAGGCCTTGATACCCACAGCAATGTTCTTTGGGTCCTTGCTCATCCCAATGGTAGCATTTCTACTGGCACAGTATCCTTAAAAGTCTTGTAAGCCTGTAATACTCATCACAGGAATCCATGCCAATAGATAAACAATCATTAAGAGTTCTTTCCTGGGTAACATCCTGTATGCTGGATAACCTGACTGGAGAGATGGTTGAGGGCTCATTAATTATATCCTAGTCTGTTTTAGCAAAACTAAGTCTAGCCAAACATTGGCCTTCTTGCTAGGAATGCTTTGGTAATGGTCAAATTCATAATATTGCTTTGCTTGGACTGCTATTTCCAAGCCTGGGAGCTCATTTCTCATAGTTCTGAAGGCTGGAAGTCTGACATTGGAATGCTGGCATGGGTAGGTTATAGCAGGAGCCTCTTCTAGCTTGCAGATGGCTGAGTTCTTCTTTCTACTTCACCACAGAAAGAGAACAAGCCAGAATGTCTTGTCTCTGTGTAAGGACACCAGTTCCTTGATTGAGGCCTCCAGTATAATAACCTAAATACCCCCCACAGGCCCACCTTAGACTATACACACAATGTACAACACACACTCCACACCACACATGTACACACACCACATACACATACAAACACACACACACACACAATCACAAACACACACATAGAATCACACACATACTATTTCAATACAGGAAACTCAGAGGGACACATCACTCAGAAGGTTTTGTTTTGCAATTTGCTTAGGCTCAGGATTCTCTGGATGATGAGTCTTAGTTCTTCAACTTGCCTCTTCTTTTCACAGTCACTATAGTTAGCAAGGAAAAGACATTCAACATCTTCCTCAAGGTACAATATAAAGAGCCTCTTGTCAATCAAGACAATTGTATTAGGTTTTCTATTGTTATGACAAAACAGTTGTCTTAGGGTTTCTATTGCTGGGATAGCCAAAATCAACTTGGGGAGGAAAGGGTTCATTTTGCTTATACTCCCATATCATAGTTCATATGTAAAGGTAGTCAGGACAGGAAACTGGAAGCAGAAGCTAAGTGGGGACTTATTTTTGAGGAGTTACCATTCAACTTAATAAAATTGGTCCAGTAAGGCTGTGTTTGTTCTAATGACACAAACAAGCTGCGCGTGGCCTTGACGACGGGCAAGGAAGGCCCTCTAGTGAGAACGACCTAAGACAGACTCAACCTTGTTTTTGAAATTAAAAAGGGGGAGATGTGGAGAGCTTTATTGGGGTACCGTGCTGCCTGGCAGGAACCTGACATTGGCCAAGGACAAGGGCTTCAAGCAGGAATCTGACATTCTGGCATAATAGGGAAGTAGGTAAAGGCAGGAATTTTAATCTTAGGGTGGAACGAGTTGAGAAAGCAGGCTTCAGGCAAGGTCTTGGGCTTGGATGAGGAAGTAGGTTCAGGAAATTTTGGTCATTCTGACAAGCCCTTTGTAACAACCATCACAGAATTTTGCTTACTGCCTTGATGATTTTGTGTTTACTGTCTTGCCTTTCCTTACTGTACCACTATTGACCTCAATTCCTGCATGTAATTAAGTTGGTATAAAAAGTGGACTCAAAATTATTAAACCCGCCTTCAGTCTCAGAATTGACTGGGGTCATACTGAAAAAAAAAAAGAATATAACACCTTTGGTCTTTTTTTTTTTCCCACAGGGTTGGGCTTATCTACTCATTGGTAGAGAAATACATCCCCTCAGGACAAAGAATAGGCTTGTAAACCCTCAGAGTAGAAAAACAACTTCACAAGTTCATTGCCTCTTTCCTATAGACAATGCACTACATACGCAGATATAACGCTATGAGACTAGCGGTGGTGGGTGAAGGGGAGCCGATGTCAGAACAGTCCTGCTACTTGCTAACCTCTGAGTGGAAGCATTTTTTCCTCTGGTTCACAAATATTTGTTTGCGGGGAATGCATCATGTATTGCACAATTACTCTATGTTCACATAAGGGAAATAGCATCACTTTCATAATCAGAAATAAACATTTAAATATATTATTCTAGCTCACTCAAAAGTCCTGCAGGGAACTTTTAGCTTCCATTGTGAGTACAATTAGAGACTGACAGGGACTGTCAGGAAGTGACTCAAATTGAAAGCGGCCATAGCAGTGGAACTCTAATCCAGCATGACCAGAGTCCTCCCACGATGAGGAGATATCGGATCTATCTCTTTGTGTGCTTATGTGTGCATGTGTGTGCATGCCCATGCACAAACACACACACACACACACACCACACCATACACATATACACAATACACACATACCATCACATACATACAATACACACACACTATTCACATACACACAATACATCTACAACAGTCATATACCACATGCAAACACATACCACACACATGCCACATACTATGCACAAAACACACACACACACACACACACACACACCATATCACACATACATACACATGCACATATATACACACACCACACATAAATATGAAGCAAGATATAAATATATCGCAGATGTTTTACATCATGTTCATATTTTTTAGTAAAACATTTAAAGTTATATGTGGTGTGTGTATGTGTGTGCGTGTGCATGTATGTGTGTTTAGGGGATTAGAAGAGTAGCAAGCGGGGGGGGGGGAGGGAGAGAAAGAGAAGAGAAACTGCATCGAGTCCCCGGAGAATGGCTACATATTCTAAGGGCTTTTCAAAGCCTTTTCACATTTCAACAATTCGATTCTGAAGCCAAGAACCATCTCAAAAGTCATTCTGTAACTGTTTTGTGCATCCATTTACTGTGACTCAGTGCCGTCTAGCAAATTTGATAGATTTTCTTCATTTTCAAAAGGGATGCAGGAGGGCAAGTTGCATTTGGCAGACTCTATGTCTCCTGACAGTGAGTTGGAGACGGTGAAACAGTCTTATTGGCCTGAGAGTTGCTGGGAGAAATCCTTGAAATTCCTTCATCGATGTTTGAAGTTCATTTAGACTTTTCCCTAAATGCCTTCTGTGTGGAAGAGAAACCCCGTTCCGGTATGGTCTCTCTCCTACATCTCTCTACCTCATGCCCTCATGTCGTTGGCCAGACAGGGTCTGTTACTGAACTTGGTCACTGCAAAGTGCATTTCCCACATCTGCAGGCAGTACATGGTGAACAGATCATAATTAAAATGAGCCCTACTTGTTAAGTTGCTGTCCACAGGAACTGCTCTAAAGTCTTTTTAAAAATATTTTTCCATACAATATATTCGATCATACTTTCCTCTTCCATACCTCCTCCCAGACACTCCTCACTTCCCCTTCTACCTAACTCCAGACCCTTTCTTTCTCTACAGTCTTTTTTATTTAATTATGTTAAGATTATACTTTAATTACATTTCTTCTTCCCATCTCCTGCAAACCATTCTATATACCCTTCCTGTTCTTTTTCAAGTTCATGATCTCTATTTTCCACTAATTGCTATTGCATTGGCATGTGTATATATGTGTATATGCACACATATATGTATATGAATATGAATATATGTGTTTATAAGTATAAATATATATTATACATACATATACATACATATTCTTAAAAATACAGAACTTCTTCAGTCTGTATAATGTTACACACACTGTGTGTATGAATGTGTGTGTGTGTGTGTATGTGTGTGGTGTATGTGTATGCTGTATGTGTATCGTGTTTGTATAGGGTGTGTGTGTATGAGTATGTGGTGTGGTATGGTGTATGCATATAGTATGTGTGTGTGTGACTGTGTGTGAGTGTATGTGCATATGTGTGTGAGTGTGTTTATGGTGTATGTGTGTATGACTGTGAGTGTATGTGAATGTGTGAGCGTGTGTGTGTGTGTGTGTGTGTGTGTGTTTTCTGGGCTTACTCTTTGACACTGAACAATCAATTGGTGTGCTCTTCTCTGGGAAACCAGCTCTTGCTCTCCCAGCTGTCTTCAGTCGCCCATGGATCTTTGTGTAGTTTTTATGCCTGGTGAATTTCTCTCCATCCACCTTCACCTGCCCATTGGTATCATCCTTGTTGAGATCACATTTTTCATGCAGTCTTTCCTGATGATCTGAGCCTTCCTTTACACACCATTATTGTAAGTCCTTCATAAGTCCCCAGTCTTCTCCAATAGCATCTCATGGAGCAGTTTGTTTCACAGCTGCATGCACCGCCATTCTCTACCTCTGGGAGAGTGGTTCTCGAACTTCCTGATGCTATGACTCTCTAAATAGTTGTTCATGTTGTGGTGACCCCAAACCATAAGATTATTTTTATTGATACTTCATAACCGTAATTTTGCTACTGCCAGGAATAGAATAGTAAATATCTGTGTTCCCTGATGGCCTTCAGTGACCACTGTGAAAGGGTCATTTAACTTTAAAGGAGTAGCAACCCACAGGCTGAGGACTGCTGCTCAAGGACCTCTCCTCCCACCCACCTCAAGCTCACACAGCTGAGATCCCGGCTCCCTCATACTTCTGATCTCAATCTGCCCCATTGCTTTCTGTGAGTTTTTCTCCACAGAGCCTTATACATGTGTGTGTGTGTGTGTGTGTGTGTGTGTGTGTGTGTGTGTGTGTGTGAAGATTAATAGCAAAAATAGAAACAGATGTCATGGTTAATACCTGCCATCAATATAAGGAGCAGAAAGACAATTCTTCAGGCAATCAAATGAGACCTGTCTCTACACAACACCATGATTACAGCCTTCTACGAATGTCTGGAAAGGCCCAGCGAAGCCATGTCCAGACTCCGGTCCCCCAGAAGCTCAGTAAAGTGCATAGTATTGCGGCAATTATCATATCTTAAAGTAAGTAATACAGAATCTATTCACAACATATTGTTCCATTTCTAGAAAACATTCTCTGTCTCCTTCATTATGCTTTATGTATCTATTCATAATCAAATAAAATTTCTGTGTCATATGCCTTTATTGTCTGCCTAAACCACTGAAATACATAATGGGACACATGATATTTTTGCAGGGATAGAAGCTTCTAAAATTTGAGAAAGGAAAGTTCTTCAAGAAAACAAAATGGTTTTCCTAGAAAAATGTATAGATAAAATAGTTATTTGAAGTGAGACAAGCAACACTAGGGATTTTTTTTCACTGACAACAAAATCAAGATTCCTTAACCAGGTCTGCAGTAATCTCTTTCCACAGTTTGTGGCTGCACATTTTTATCATGTTTCCAAATGACAGTTTTATATAATAATTATTTAAAGGCAACAGCATGATTCATTTCTTTTTCTTTTAAAGCAGAGTGAAATTATACCATTTAAGTATCCCCCTTCCCTCTGTACTTTTTTTTAAATGTCATGTAAACATCTGGAATTGTTTCCCAATGGCATAAGAGTTAGGCATTTCAAGGCATTTTATGTTTTCTTTTATAGGAATTAATCCATAATTCTATATCATAAAAGTTAATCCTCACCTTGTGGTTGGTGTTTTTGTTATTGAAATATGTTGGAAGAGAGATTGTAATTTAGCCTTTTCATATTTAATAAAAAAAATCAGGCTGCGTGAATGTGTGTGACAGAGTTTGTACAGATATCTCTAAAACCAAAGCTCTGTATGCTTTAAATATAGCCTTTGTTGTCGATAAAAGTAGGACTATGCTTAATTTATTAACTGCCATATGACCCAATACTTAGAATAGTCCTCTATCAGTAGTAATTTTAAATGAACAAAAGCCAATTATTTTGCCTTTCCTCTAAACAATAAATTGCTTACATAATAGTGGATGGACAACCAAGACCTGTTTATTAAAAAATGACTCTATGTTCTGGCTGGTTCAAAGCAAGGGCTGGGAATACAGGATGCTCAACTGATGTGTAGATAGGTTAGTAGATACATTAATAACTGTGTTGCATACTATTCTGTATAAATAAAATTTATAAATGCATACATTAGAAGTATAAGCTGCATATCATATGTCCATGCAAATATACATAGTTTGTTTTCTACTTAGAGTTCTATAGAACAGTGATCCTCAACCTTCCTAAAGCTGTGACCCTTTAATACAGTTGCTCATGTTATGGTGACCTCCCCCACCATAAAATTATTTTGTTGCTACTTCATAACTATTATTTTGCTATTGTTACAAATTGTGTCATAAATATACAACGTGCAGAATATCTGATATGCAACCCCCAAAGGGGTAGTGACCTACAGGCTGAGAACCAGTGCTATAGACTATCTAACCTTTCTTCTTATACTGTTTCAGAAGACCTTAAAAAGAAGATTGTTCACATTTGATGGTGGTTGCATGCCAGAATTATGCCAAAGATAAAAGTTAATTATTTTTAACATGAAAAAAAATCCACCAATGGAGCAAAGATGATAGCAGTATACCATGGGATCTAAGAGCTTTGCCTGTGGGGTGGGCTTCTCAGCCTATGACAGCTGCTGCTTTCTCACTGTAAAATAGGTCCACACACGATCCTCCCGTACATTAGATAATGCATGAGAAACTCTCAACTCAGTGCCTACCATGTGATACACAAAGAGGAAAGAAAGCCAGTCTCTTTCTGTCTCTACTCTTCGTATCATCGCACACAACTGAGGCTAGCACACACTTCTTGGGAAATTTCACAAACCATACTATTTGGTTGGACACACCCACTTTCACTCCAGAGAGAAGAGCATTTCCTGAACAAATTTCCATTTCGTTTTCTAAAACTGCTGCATCATGAGTAGCCGGATTCCATGTGACTGCATTTTGCTGACACACAGAAAAGTCACACCACAAAACCCAAGAAAACAGTGTCATTCTATGGACCTTCTCAGGAAGCCACACTGACAGGAAGTGGTAATGTAGACCCTACTATGGAATTAAGCAAACAGACTTCAATTCCAAGTGCAGCTAATCACCACCCAGAATACACATGGCTATGGGAAATGGTCATAGGTCACATAAGATCTGCGCGCGCACACACACACACACACACACACACACACACACACAAAACCACAGGAAGTCTGATTTTTGGTTGGTTTGTCTTCAGGATGAGAAGGATCACAAAGCAGGTAGATGGTGCCTTCTTCTCACAAAAGCAGCCAAGTTAAGTTACAGTCCACTAGAAATGAGCGTGTGGCATTACAGCTAAACTGTGGAATGCTTGTACAATGTACTCCAAAACTACACAAGTTAGAGGCGGAAAATGATTCCTCCAACTTCTCATGAATTTAACAGTATAACCTGCTCTTGGCTTTCAGAAAAAAATGCATCAGGAGTGTGTCACATCCAATGGTCTTAGCATTTGAGAGGGAGAGGCTGCCTCAGCATTTCCAGTTCTCCAGTGTCTGACACTCAAGTGAAATATGATAAGCCTTCCATTATTTTAATGTTTCCCTAAGTAAATGAATGATAATAAAAATGAATGAATAAGTAAATCAATCAATAAATTAATAACAACAACAATAATGATAATGAATGCCTGGCTATGGATTTACAATATACAAAATAATTACAATATTTATAATAATTATACTAGGTCCTCCTCGTGAACCAACAAAGTAGAAAACAATTTGCTTGTGATTTATCTAAAGCCACCTACAGTGGTGGCCTGTAACTTACTCTTCACAGCTCAGTTCTGTGTGACCTTGAGTGGGAACTCTCTCGCCATAGGCTTCTTTTCTTCAGTGGTTTCCCCTCAGAGGACATTTGGTTATGTCTGATATATTTTTGATTGCCACACTGGGGCTACTCTATCTGGTGGGTGAATGCCAGGCACACTGCACAGTATCCTGTGTCCCTCAGTCTACCCCTACCCCCAGTCTAGAAGAATTATCAAGCTCCAAATGTCAGCAATGCTGGTGTCTGAACTGTAGTCTAAACAGTGAGTGAGGGCTCGTAAGCAACGTTAAGTTGTTTAAGTTTCCACGGTGAAATATTTTGATACTCATTCATCAGGGGGCAGAGTCTCATTCTCCTTCGCCTGGTGTGAAGTGGGACTTGCTCATTGCATGGATGAATAGAGGCAATGGTGTGGCTTCCAAGTCAAAGAGAGAGAAGGCCACAAATTGCTGGCAGCATCTCTTTAAAGTCTCTGTTACTTTAAATTGTGTGTATGCGTGTGTCTCTGAGTAGGTATATACACATCAGTGCAGGTGTCCTTGGAGGTCAGAAGTATTGGGTATCCTTGGATTGGATCTCCAGAGTGACATGTGGTTGTGAGGCTGTGAACAACCCTATATTTTGGCTGGGAGCTGAACTCAGGCCCTCTCCATGAACAGAATTATACTCTACACCACCAACCCATATCTCTCAACTTCCTTCCCAGGATGTTTCCGAGACACATGAAGTCAGGTTAGTAGGTGCCTCGCTGTAAAACGAATGGATGCCCCACAGGAAGAGAAAGCTACTTTCCCTCAGAGAGCAGAAAATGGGAAGAATCTCCAGCCAAGGTGCCCCTTAAAATCCCAAGCCGAGAAACTATGAGATAATAAATGATGGTTAAGCTGCTAAGACCCTGGCTTCGGGTGACTGCACAGTAACGGCAAACCAGGGCAGCCTGTAGACGGTTGATCACAGTGAATCACTGTGCCAAACAGAATGTCTTCCCTCCATGCCCAAGGTTTCTAATCCACGAAAGTGCTGCGTATCCTCTTGGAGTTACAGCTGTTGGGACTGTATGTACCAAAATAGAAGTCTTATTTTCAAGGAAAATTTCAGAGGGCAATCAAAAGGCATCTTGAAAATGCAAGGAGATAAGAATGGGTCAATTTGCATTCTTCTGCATGTTGACCTCCAGCTGAGCCAGCACCATTTGTTGAAAAGGCTATCTTTTTTCCACTGGATGGTTTTAGCTCCTTTGTCAAAGATTAAGTGACCATAGGACTGTGGATTCATTTCTGGGTCTTCAATTCTGTTCCTTTGATCTACATGCCTGTCACTGTACCAATACCATGCGGTATTTAACACTATTGCTCTGTAGTACAGCTTGAAGTCCGGGATACTGATTCCCCCAGAGGTTCTTTCACTCTTGAGAATAGTTTTAGCTATTCTGGGTTTTCTGTTATTCCAGATGAATTTTTGAATTGCTCTTTCTAACTCTATGAAGAATTGAGTTGGTATTTTGATGGAGATTGCATTGAATCTGTATATTGCTTTTGGTAAGATGGTCATTTTTACTATATTAATCCTGCCAATCCATGAGCATGGCAGATTTTTCCATCTTCTGAGGTCTTCTTCAATTTCTTTCTTCAGAGACTTGAAGTTCTTGTCATACAGATCTTTCACTTGTTTGGTTAGAGTCACGCCAAGATACTTTATATGGTTTGTGGCTATCGTGAAGGGTATCATTTCTCTTACTTCTTTCTCAGCCTGCTTATCCTTTGAGTATAGAAAGGCTACTGACTTGTTTGAGTTGATTTTATATCCGGCCACTTTGCTGAAGTCGTTTATCAGCTGTAGGAGTTCTCTGGTGGAGTTCTTTGGGTCGCTTAAGTATACTATCATATCGTCTGCAAATAGTGATAGGTTGACTTCTTCCTTTCCAATTTGTATCCCTTTGACCTCTTTTTGTTGTCTGGAAAGCAGTCTGGCGGTTCCTCAGAAAACTGGGCATGACACTCCCGGAGGATCCTGTTATACCACTCCTGGGCATATACCCAGAGGCTTTACCTGCATGCAATAAGGACACATGCTCCACTATGTTCATAGCAGCCTTATTTATAATAGACAGAAGCTGGAAAGAACCCAGATGACCCTCAACGGAGGAATGGATTCAGATGTGGTATATCTACACAATGGAATACTACTCTGCAATTAAAAACAATGAATTCACGAAATTCCTAGGCAAATGGTCAGAACTGTAAAATATCATCCTTAGTGAGGTAACCCAATCACAAATGAACACACATGGTATGCAGTCACTGATAAGGGGATATTAACCCAGAATCTCGGAATACCCTAGACACAATTCGCATATCAATAGATTTCTAAAAAGATGGAAGGAGAGACCCCTGGTCCTGGAAAGACTGAATGTAGGGGAACGCCAGGACAGAGTAACGAGAGGGGGTTGAATGGGGAATAGGGGGAGGGAAGGGGGCTTATGGGACTTTCGGGGAGGGAGGAAACGGGAAAGGGGAAATGATTCGGAATGTAAATAAAAAAAACTTAGAAAAGAAAAAAGAAAAAAAAAGAAAACACAAAACACTGCAAGTTAGACTGCTGAGCTTTAGTCAATTCAAAATCCAGGTGTAAAAGTGTGTGTGTGTGTGTGTGTGTGTGTGTGTGTGTGTGTGTGTGTGTGTGTGAACTAGATGAGCTTTTGAGATTTCTTTTGGGCCCACATCAGAGGGCACTAGCTCTAAATTCTTTGACCTGAATCTATAAATATTTTTCATAAAATATACTTCCAACACTGTAACTTGCAGGCAGTGATTCCTTGTGAGTAAAGAGGATGAATGGACCACTTCATATCTAACAAATTACAAAAGAAGATGAAAGGATAATGTTGAGGAAGTTGGTACATTTCTTCATAGCAGATGGCAATGCTGTTGAAAATGGGACAAAAGCTAACACACATACACAGAGACACAGACAGAGACACAGAGAGACACCCCTACACATCTCATACACACACACACACACACACACACACATACACACACCTCACACATACACACATCACACACACCATACACACACATACACACCCACCACACACACCATACACATACACACTACACACCATACACACATACAACACCACATACACACAAACACAAAAACACCAACACACCACATACACACAAACCCACAGATACAGACACACATATAGACATACATACACACACCACACACATACATACACACTCAAACAAGTACACATACACACACTACACACACACACACACACCACCTTTGGCAATATAATGCTGCTTTGGGAAATCATCCAAAAGGAAACTAGAGAAAAAAATGCATATAATGACTTTATAGGTACATTATACACAGCAGGGGTGAAGGAAATCCCACAGGAAGCAACCTAAATATCCAACAAAGTGACAATAGCTAGCTAGGAGAAGGCAGTATATATTGATTCATGCCTGAAGGAAGAGTGCTTAAGATACAGGTTTTTCCCTTAAGATATAGTATTAACTCTTTCACACTTAGCAGCATTCAATAAAACTTCAGCACTGCATCTGGAGGCAGTTCTAAAACAGCAAAGTCAGCTAAAAGCCAAAAATATACGTATACAAACACATACACACACGTGTGTGTGTAAGTATATGTGTTATATATGTATACACACACAGACACACACACATATATATATATGTATATGTGTATGTGTATATATATGTGTGTATATGTGTATATATATATATATATATATATACATATACATATGAAAGAATATGTGTATTGTGTGTGCGCCAGGAAAGCTGAAACAGAAAGACAGCATGCTACCCTGCTGACCTCAGTTGTGAAAACTGAATGGGGAAACCCAATGTTTTGCTACTGTGTCCCTGCCCTACCACAGAACCTCCTGTACTATTGATTTTGGGGTTCTAAATATAGCAGCTCACCCTCTTCTGTAGTTTCTCTTTCACAGTTTCACATTCCCACAATGAGCCATAATCTAAATAGTAAATGGGAATTTTCAGAAACAGCATATAATTCTTAACTTGCATGCTAGTCTAAGTAGACCAATGAGATCTCCTCCTCCATGCTCCAGAAATATAAGTTATCCCTCTCTCAAGCATATTCAACCTACTGGCCTGTTAGCCACTCAGTTGCCATCTCATGTGTTTCATGGCCTTGCAGAGACTGTGTTCATCCTGTCGCCAGATGCCATCTCACAGTCATCTCACATTACCCATCACACAAGCAGTGCATCATTACAAGGGAAAAGGTGGAGAGATGCTATATGCCTTTGTGGGAGACCACATTCACACAACTTTATTATAGCACTGTTATAAACGTTCCTTTTTATTATTACATACTGTTCTTAAATTATTAGTATCTTCTGTGCCCATTTCTTCTTTCTTTGTCTCAATACATCATGGAGAGATGACTCAGAACTCTCCCTAAGTGTTGGGGATTTCAGGTGTATACCACCATAATGGTGATTAATTTATTAATAAAACCACCATACATATGTATATAGAAGAGAAAACAATCCACCAAAGGTTTTGTAATATCTATAGTTTCAGACATCCCTTAGAGGTATTGAAATGTAATCCCTGTGGATGGCAGAGGATACTTTAAACAGACATCTAACAAATTTGCAAATAAAAGATTGTGAGAAATGGAACATCAATTTTATGTGTGACTGATGTCAAAGAAAAAGAGAAATGAAAGAAAATAGGGATGAAGAAATATTTTAATTTCATGAGGAAAGATAAGGAAAACTATGAAAATAAGACTTCAACTTACTGAAATGCACATAAATATACATATAAATAGTAAGTGAAACAGAGTATTTCTTCTTTGACATAATTTGACATAATTATAATTTTTATAAACTCCTTGTGGGACTGATCAGGAACAAGAGCAGTAATTGAGGAGATATGACAGATCTTACATTAATTAAAGGCTGAGGTGATGAAAATCATTTCCTGTTCATTTAAAAGTTTATGTGAACAAGTTTATAAAGTGGAACAACTTGTAAATATAAAGGAAATAAAATGTTGATCTGGTTGGATTTAGCTCTGCAACTCAGCTCTGTGGCCTCCACGGTTCTGTATCTCACTTGATTCAACCCTGTGAACCTGAAGCTTCGTTCTGCAGCAACCTCTTCAGCACTTTTCCAGAAGAGTTCACTATCTAACCTCCCACAAAGATCCTGTGTGTGTGTGTGTGTGTGTGTGTGTGTGTGTGTGTGTGTGTGTGTGTGCCAGCTGTTTTGTCTCTGACTTCTGTAAGGCATCTTGAATTCTGATGAAGTCATACTCTGTAACTTACGCTTATACATGTATAGATACAATTTCCTGTGTGGTATGAGATACTGTGGTGCTTTAGATAAGACTGGCCCCATAGGTTCATATATTTGAGGGCTTGGTTCTCAGTTGGTGGAACTGTTTGGGAAGGATTTGGAGGCGTGGCCTTGTGGTATTATGTGTAACTGTGGTGAGCTTTGAGGATTCAAAAGCTCATCTTATTCTCAGTGATCTCTCTCTCTCTCTCTCTCTGTCTGTCTGTCTCTGTCTCTGTCTGTCTTTTGTGTTTGTGGATAAAGATGTAAGCTCTCAATTATTTGTTCTGCTGCCACGCTTGCCGACATGTTGCCATGCTCCCTCTTGTGATGCTCATAGACTCACCATCTGAAACTGTAATCCCTCAACAAACTCTTTCTTCTATAAATTGCCTTGGTCATGGAGTTTGGTCACAGCAAAAGAAAAGTAACTAAGACATTGAGAGTTGAAGTCAATAATTAAGACTGGAATAATAATAAAGACAACACTCTTTTTTTGCTAATAGTAAACTAGCCAAAGAGCTTGCCAAACAACAGTCAACAAAACTGACATACTTTGTGAATTTATTGTTAATTAAAGTTTGACATAATGGAAAGACAAAAAATTATATGACCAAAAGGTAGATAAATATTAAACATTCTAAGACTAGTTCTAATATCTAAGTTGTTATTTAAATTTACACACTAAGGATGTAAAGAGAAACAATTTACCCAGAGCTTTTTTTTTTATCAAGAACATTAAAAAGGGGCTTGTGGCATGACTCCACAGTTAAGGACACTTGCCACTCTTCCAGAGAACCTGAATTCAGTTCCCAGTATGTAGGGTGGATTACAACCCTAGCTCCAGGGGATGCTCTATTCTGGCCTTCAGAGTGCACACACACAGACACACACAGACACACACAGACACACACACACACACACACACATTTTAAAAAGAATATGAGAAAAATAAGCTAAATTTACACAAACTCTTTATAAAATTGTGGCATATGTGTACTTGTCCACCTGTGTCTGTGTGCACACATGACAGAGTAACAATTTGAGAGTCGGAGGACAACATTCAGGAGGTGGTTTTCTCCTCCCCGCCCCGCAGAGGCAGGATCTACCTTGTTGTTTCTGTTGCTCTCTCTACGCCAAGTTTGCCAGCCTGAGAGCTTCCAGGACATTCTTTTTCCCATCTACAATTTCTCAATAGGAATGCTTGAAGTTACAGCTGCAAGCCCCAGCATCTGGTTTTCTATGGGTGCAGGGGATGGAACTCAAGATCCTTGTGTAGCAAGTGAGCCATCTTGTAAGCTCACAGAATGTTTTTGAGAGAGAGAGAGACAGAGAGAGAGAGACAGAGACAGAGACAGAGACAGAGAGAGACAGAGAGAGACACAGAGAGAGAGAGATTCAAAACAGAAGAAATGGATTTTACTTTATGGCAATAGCTCAGTCTTGACATCAAAACCCAAAAGAGGAGTGCATAAAAATCTAATAAAAAGCTAATCTCAATCATGAACATGAGAACAAAACTGTAATCCAACAACCATTACAAATTTTGATCAGGATGGAGACAGTTCACTAACACAGGCTTTCATCATATCTAAAAAAGAAACCAAATTTTCACAATATCTTTCCACAAATCCAGCCCTGCAACGGATAATAGGTGGAAACCTCCAATACAGGGAGAGAAACAACACCCTGGAAAAAATGAGATAATAACCTTCTTGAATCAAACCCAAAAGTAGAGAACCACTCAAACATAAAGATAGCGTCAAGAATGGCAGATGGCAATAATCACTATGCCTTAATCTCTCTTAATATCAATGGTCTCAATTCCCCAATTAAAAGACATAGACTAGCAGACTGGATACGTAAACAGGACCCAGCATTTTGCTGCATGCAGGAAACGCACCTCAGTGTCAAAGACAAACACTACCTCAGAGTAAAAGGCTGGAAAACAATTTTACAAGCAAATGGCCCCAAGAAACGAGGTGGAGTAGCCATCCTAATATCGGATAAAATTGATTTTCAACCCAAAGTCATCAAAAAAGACACAGAAGGACACTACATACTGATCAAAGGAAAAATCCACCATCAAGAACTCTCAATCCTGAATATCTATGCTCCAAATGCAAGGGCACCCTCATTCGTAAAAGAAACTTTACTAAAAAGAACCCATCTAATTGCCATGTTTATGGATTATAGAAGGAAATTTATATTATCACCAAGATGCAGAAGTATATATTTGAAAAATCAAATCATTTGTCAACTTAAATAAATATCTTGGCAAAGTAACAGGGAAGGAGAATCCGGTGATGAAAGAGTATATGTGGATAGCCCACGGTCAACATCACCCTGTGAGAAGCTAAAATCCACTCATGGTAAGGAGTCTCCTCTTGCCTTTTCTTTTTAATATTCAACACAATATTTGTTATTTAGTATTCGTTACTGTATTCAAGACCCCGCTTATCTCACTATGGCAAGAAAATGATTATAAAAGGTAAAAAATAAAACAAAAATCCAAACCAGCCAACCAAACAACAAAAACATTTGGGAAAGAAATAATGCATATCTAATATGATAACCAACAACTAAAACTAAAGAGGATCAAAGGGTGTTAGAATGAAGGAATAAGCAAGCAATAATTTTGGTGTATGTGTGTATGTTTCTGTGTTTGTGTATTTGTCTCTGTGTGTGAGAGAATGTGTGAGCATATGTATGTGTGTGTGTGTGTGCATGCAGAATGAACAAATGTTGCTAAGATTATTGCTTATTTGTTTGTTGTTTAACTTCTATTTCATATCATTCACAAAAATCCACTACAGGAAAATATAGGCCTATACAAAAATACAAAATAAATATTGTTTTATGGAATGCAGGACAGTATCTTTATGACCTTGAATTAGGGAACCCTCCTTGAAGTTGTATTTAAAATAAAAATGAAAGCAACTGAGCACAAAATCTAAGTTCCATGATATCCACAGCAAGGATGTCACCAGACACATCACTGAGAATAAAATCTACTGAGTAGAAGACTGTCTTTGGATCACATGTAACTGGTTGATGACATCCTATATAAATCAACACAAAGATGGACAGCTCCACTGTGATTCTTATATTCATTTGTGTTTCACAAACAGGATGTCAACAAGACCAGCAGTAGGGTCAGCAGGTTAAGACTCTTGGTGCCAAGCCTGGCAACCTGAGTTCCAAACTCAGAACCCACATGGTGGAAGGAGGGAACCGACTCCCACAAGTCCTCCTCTGGTTCCCATGAGTGTGCTCTGCCACACACTCCTCTGCCTCCACTCAATGAACAAATGTAAAAGTAATTTCAAAAATATTAACAATAAAACTTTGATACACAGGAGGAAGGTGGAGGCTTATCTTAAAACTCACAGGCTATCAGAGCAAACAGGGATCGGATGCATCCCCTGCAGCTGCTGGAAGGGGCTGCATGAGAAGTGGCACTAAATTCCATGACAGATGGGTATTCTTCCTGAGACACAAGTACTTCGGTGGGACAGAATTAAATGATTCGCAAAACAGGAGTCAAGAGCTTGAGGACATCTGGACAGCAGGCCATGAGAGGAAGAAAGAGAGAGAGAGAGAGAGAGAGAGAGAGAGAGAGAGAGAGAGAGAGAGAGAGAGAGAGAGAGAGAGAGAGAGAGAGGAGAGGTGGAGGGAGGAAAGAAAGACAAAAATCATAGGGTTGTATGACACCTTATGATACTAAGAGTGTCTTAAGTCCTCAACACTTTCCCAAACAATAACAATAAATAATATCACAATGATACTATTACAGCCCTATCATTTAGGACCAGATATTAAGCCTTGTAGAAATAAAAGAGTTTCTGTATTTTAATTACTATGACATTCCCACAGATCCTTTTCACTCCCGCACTGTATTTTCATCAGGACTATGTATTATAATTTTATTCTAAAAGAAAAAACATTACACAAGTCTTATAATTTCCAGGCTAAGCTTTTCTTTTGTCTCCCCCCAACCCCCATCAGGGAACTACACTAACAAATACCTAGAAAACCAAACCAATTAATGTAAAATGTCTGCCTCATGTACCGAGCTCTCGCAGTGAGATTTCGAAAGGGTGATAAAATCCAAAACAGTCTTTACTCCACTGAGTATCCAAGACACTATGGGTTAAAAGACCTGAGTGTAACTGAGAAAGAATCAGAATAGAGCTGTCTGGCTGCCCTGGCAAGACTCCAGCTTGAGTTCAGTCTGCACCACTACATGGTATCCATGGAAATGAGCTCAGGCCTGCACAAAGACAGACAAAGGTCATCTTTCGGTGAATGACAGCTGCCAGTGTCCAAGGTGGCCGCTGGGGCAGTGGCTTTCCTCATGCTTTTAAACAAAGAACGAAATAAGCTCAGACGCTGACAATACAGCCTTTACTGTGCTTTTATTTGCCTCGCCCTGTTTAAACATTAACCTCGTTTTTATACAGAAGGCTTCTGTAGTAGAAACTGTCCCATTCATTTCTAACTGATAGAAGCAAAAGTTGAAGTTGTTGGTTTGGAAGACGGAATGGTAAGGCAGGAGTCCGCCTATGGTCCTATAGTTTCTTTTAACTATTTGGGTCATGAAAACAGACCCATCTCCAAGAAGAGCTACAACATATTTAAAATGATTGGCAGCCACAGTATTCTGTGGACTGAAGAGACTGGGAAAGTCTGCTGTGTAAGTGTGCACAGCATAGTGAACATAATGCTTTTGTATGGGAACCAGCAGGCATAGACTGGATTTAAAAAAAAAAACCTTGAATATATGCAATCTGCAGTGATTATAACTCTAACAATATTAACAAGAGGGCAGGGGAGATGGCTCCACGGATAAAGTTCCTGCCTCATAAGATAAGGAACTTTGGGTTCCCAGCACCCATGTAAAGAGAGCTGGCATGGTGGTGGGTATCTATAGGCCCATCACTGTGGTGAAAATGGG